>OW121740.1:107884855-108206961 GCA_933228675.1 Stomorhina lunata | reverse complement strand
GGCTGTAGTTCCTTAAATAAGCGTCCAATCGAGAAAATACTTGATTTTTGTGATCATTTTGATTTTTTGTACCCAAAACTTAAAATTGGCTGTAGTTCCTTAAATAAGCGTCCAACCGAGAAAATACTTGATTTTTGTGATCATTTTGATTTTTTGTACCCAAAACTTAAAATTGGCTGTAGTTCCTTAAATAAGCGTCCAATCGAGAAAATACTTGATTTTTGTGATCATTTTGATTTTTTGTACTGAAAACTTAAAATTGGCTGTAGTTCCTTAAATAAGCGTCCAATCGAGAAAATACTTGATTTTTGTGATCATTTTGATTTTTTTGTACCCAAAACTTAAAATTGGCTGTAGTTCCTTAAATAAGCGTCCAATCGAGAAAATACTTGATTTTTGTGATCATTTTGATTTTTTGTACCCAAAACTTAAAATTGGCTGTAGTTCCTTAAATAAGCGTCCAATCGAGAAAATACTTGATTTTTGTGATCATTTTGATTTTTTGTACTGAAAACTTAAAATTGGCTGTAGTTCCTTAAATAAGCGTCCAATCGAGAAAATACTTGATTTTTGTGATCATTTTGATTTTTTTGTACCCAAAACTTAAAATTGGCTGTAGTTCCTTAAATAAGCGTCCAATCGAGAAAATACTTGATTTTTGTGATCATTTTGATTTTTTGTACTGAAAACTTAAAATTGGCTGTAGTTCCTTAAATAAGCGTCCAATCGAGAAAATACTTGATTTTTGTGATCATTTTGATCTTTGTACCCAAAACTTAAAATTGGCTGTAGTTCCTTAAATAAGCGTCCAATCGAGAAAATATTTGATTTTTGTGATCAGTTTGATTTTTTGTACCCAAAACTAAAAATTGGCTGTAGTTCCTTAAATAAGCGTCCAATCGAGAAAATACTTGATTTTTGTGATCATTTTGATTTTTTGTACCCAAAACTTAAAATTGGCTGTAGTTCCTTAAATACGCGCCCAATCGAGAAAATACTTGATTTTTGTGATCATTTGTAACCAAAATTTAAAATTGGCTGTAGTTCCTTAAATAAGCGCCCAATCGAGAAAATACTTGATTTTTGTGATCAATTTGATTTTTTGTACCCAAAACTTAAAATTGGCTGTAGTTCCTTAAATACGCGCCCAATCGAGAAAATACTTGATTTTTGTGATCATTTGTAACCAAAATTTAAAATTGGCTGTAGTTCCTTAAATAAGCGCCCAATCGAGAAAATACTTGATTTTTGTGATCAATTTGATTTTTTGTACCCAAAACTTAAAATTGGCTGTAGTTCCTTAAATACGCGCCCAATCGAGAAAATACTTGATTTTTGTGATCATTTGTAACCAAAATTTAAAATTGGCTGTAGTTCCTTAAATAAGCGTCCAATCGAGAAAATACTTGATTTTTGTGATCAATTTGATTTTTTGTACCCAAAACTTAAAATTGGCTGTAGTTCCTTAAAAAAGCGCCCAATCGAGAAAATACTTGATTTTTGTGATCATTTTGATTTTTGGTACCCAAAACTTAAAATTGGCTGTAGTTCCTTAAATACGCGTCCAATCGAGAAAATACTTGATTTTTGTGATCATTTTGATTTTTTGTAACCAAAATTTAAAATTGGCTGTAGTTCCTTAAATAAGCGCCCAATCGAGAAAATACTTGATTTTTGTACTTAATTTTTTTGTACCCAAAATTTAAAATTGGCTGTAGTTCCTTAAATAAGCGTCCAATCGAGAAAATACTTGATTTTTGTGATCATTTTGATTTTTTGTACCCAAAACTTAAAATTGGCTGTAGTTCCTTAAATAAGCGTCCAATCGAGAAAATACTTGATTTTTGTGATCATTTTGATTTTTTGTAACCAAAATTTAAAATTGGCTGTAGTTCCTTAAATAAGCGCCCAATCGAGAAAATACTTGATTTTTGTACTTAATTTTTTTGTACCCAAAATTTAAAATGGGCTGTAGTTCCTTAAATAAGCGTCCAATCGAGAAAATACTTGATTTTTTGTACCCAAAACTTAAAATTGGCTGTAGTTCCTTAAATAAGCGTCCAACCGAGAAAATACTTGATTTTGTGATCATTTTGATTTTTTGTACCCAAAACTTAAAATTGGCTGTAGTTCCTTAAATAAGCGTCCAATCGAGAAAATACTTGATTTTTGTACTTAATTTTTTTGTACCCAAAATTTAAAATTGGCTGTAGTTCCTTAAATAAGCGTCCAATCGAGAAAATACTTGATTTTTGTGATCATTTTGATTTTTGTAACCAAAACTTAAAATTGGCTGTAGTTCCTTAAATACGCTTCCAATCGAGATTTTTGTGATCATGATTTTTGTGATCATTTTGATTTTTTGTACCCAAAACTTAAAACTTAAAATACTTGTTCCTTAAATATGCGTTCAATCGAGAAAATACTTTTTTATTTTTTGTACCCAAAACTTAAAGTTGGCTGTAGTTCCTTACATAAGCGTCCAATCGAGAAAATACTTGATTTTTGTGATCATTTTGTTTTTTTGTACCCAAAACTTAAAATTGGCTGTAGTTCCTTAAATAAGCGTCCAATCGAGAAAATACTTGATTTTTGTGATCATTTTGATTTTTTGTAACCAAAACTTAAAATTGGCTGTAGTTCCTTAAATAAGCGTCCAATCGAGAAAATACTTGGTTTTTGTGATAATTTTGATTTTTTGTACTGAAAACTTAAAATTGGCTGTAGTTCCTTAAATATGCGTCCAATCGAGAAAATAATTGATTTTTGTGATCATTTTGATTTTTTGTACTGAAAACTTAAAATTGGCTGTAGTTCCTTAAATAAGCGTCCAATCGAGAAAATACTTGACTTTTGTACCGAAAACTTAAAATTGTCTCTAGTTCCTAAAATTGGGCTTTGAATTAGAATTGTGAGAAATTTTAGGCAATAAATAAATTATTCTGTTATTTTGTTGCCTACATATCTATAAATGTATGTATTACGAAACTCAAAACTGATCGATACAAAGACAGAATACCGTCTTAGTATCGATCAACTTTTGAAAAACAAACAAAAAATATATATATTTTACTTTCCTCTAAGAAATTAATTATAACTTAATGAGATTTTAATTTGTCAATATCTGTTGTCTCCTAAACTATTGCATATTTAAATATTTAACAAGATTTTAATCAATTAAGAAATCAATTTATTATTAGTTGTGATAACTAACCAAATTAGGGTCAAATTTCTGTAAAAATTATCACTTCATTAGTATTAATGAGAATAGGATTATGTGATAGACTTGTTACTTTGTTTAGCCCGATAATAATAAAATAATATTCGATTTTAATGATCTTGTTGATGTTGAATTAATTCGAAATTTCTGTGAACTCTTGAGAAGCTAAAATTTTTACTTTCATTGATAATTTCCAGCAATTAATTAGCATTTAAATTGACCCATTGTTTTTTAACATCGTCGTAGTATTTAAATATTAAAATTTTATAAAATATTTGGTTGGCATGATTGGAGATTTCTCAATTAAGGGCAGTAATTTGTATTCCCTTCACTTTGGGTGGTAAGGGTAAGTTTGTCATTTCGTTTGTACTTATTTTTTTCAACATTTGACTAAGACCCTATAAAAGACCCTATGCAGTTTTCAAATCGTAAGGAAAAGTGCACAGTGGAGCCTTACTTTAATAGTTGGTTAAGCCCGACGATACGATACCCTTCACCACTAAGGTCAAAGGTAATATTTACTAAATTTTGCCATCATACAAACATTATATAAAAACTTATATATTTAAGCTATTTCCGTCATTTGGACTTATGTGAGAGCTAGTTTCAAATGTAGACCGATTATCTCGAAACTTAGCAAATTGATAACAGTTGTTACAAAAATTATGTATGCAAAAAATAAACTTAAAACTCTTATTATCTTCAGATTTACGAGCGTTTTAGTGACAGAAGTGCTTGTATGGGAGCTATGGTCAAATGTGGAACGATTTCAACGAAATTTGGTACAGTTTACATAAGTACTTGTTTTAAATTTCATGGAAAAATATTAATATCAATTCCGGGAAGTGGGACCTATGGGAGGTACCATAAATAATGGACCTATTTTGAAAAACTTCAATAGCCCTGGTCTAACTATCAAAAAAATGATCTGTGAATCGCGACCTGTACTTTGATTACAAGGTTTACATGGGGGTCCAGCCAGCCAACCAGCCGTCCACATTGACGGACGGACTAACATCGCTAAATCGACTCAGAAAGTGATTCTAAGCCTATTGGTATACTAAGACAAATATTTCTATGCGTTACATACATCAGCACAAACTTACAATACCCTTTCCACCTATGGTGGCGAAGGGTATAATAAAACAAGTAAGAAAGTGATATAGTCGGCCAAGCCCGACCATACGATACCCTTCACCACTAAGGTCAAAGGTGTTATTTTTCCTGTATAAAGACAAATATTTGCTAAATTTTGCCATCATACAAACATTTTCTCAAAACTTATATATTTAAGCTGTTTCCGTCATTTTGACTTATATGAGAGCTAGGGTCAAATGTGAACCGATTATCTCGAAATTTGGCAAATGATTACAAAAATTATGTATGCAAAAAAATAAACTTAAAATTATCATTATCTTTAGATCTACGAGCGTTTTAGTGATTTTTGCCTCATTTAGTGCGTAACGCATAGAAATATTTGTCTTAGACCCATCTTTTAGTATACCAATAGACTTAGAATCACTTTTTGATTCGATTTTTAGCGATGTCAGTCCGTCCGTCCGTCTGGACGGCAAGCTGGACCCTAGAGCGTCTCGACTTATATGGGGAAAAAATAAGGTTCGCCGTACACCATCGAATATAAAGCATTGCTATGAGGTAGTTTCGAAAAAATATTTTTTAATTTTTTTCGTTGCACATTGGGGTCGCCAAAATACATTTTTATATATCTTCGGCATTTATAGTCGGATCTCGAAGTGTGATATATCGATGTTTTTGTCCCGAGGAGGCCAACATTTTTCTTTAATAGTCATTATTCTCAGGTATCCGGTTCTAGTATTTATCTATCAGACCCCTGTTCCTACCACCCTAATGTACCACCCTAATATCAGAAAATTAAAGCCCTATGCCGCACATAGGGATCGCCAAAATACATTTTTCGTTATATCTTCGCCATTTACTATCGGATCTTAAAGTGTAATATATCGATGTTTTTGTCTAACGAAGGCCAATGTTCATGTAGTACATTAATCTGCCATGGCTGTCACTGGTGAGCAACGCATGGGCCACATTTTTTCAGAACTTTAGAGCCCTCAAAAATACAGCAAACTTGAGTCTTTTCAAAACATAATTGATTAAAAGATTTTAAATTTTTATAATTCTTGTTGTATGAGTTAAGATATCTTGGGTAAGTACTACATAGAAGAATGTATTTAAGGTCAATAATTAATATCGCAAAACATTGGCCTTCGTTAGACAAAAACATCGATATAGTACACTTTAAGATATAACGAAAAATGTATTTTAGCGATCCCTATGTGCGGCAAAATAAGAAATTCCTTGTTTATAATAGATCGGTTTAAAAAATCGAAAAACTTCCTTAGTAAAAGTTTAACGATTTTTTAAGAGCTTTAATTTTCTGATATTAGGGTGGTACATTAGGGTGGTAGTAACCTGATACCTGAGAATAATGACTATTAAAGTAAAATGTTGGCCTCCTCGAGACAAAAACATCTATGTATTACACTTCGAGATCCGACTGTAAATGCCGAAGATATAATGAAAAATGTATTTTGGCGACCCTAATGTGCAACGAAAAAAATTAAAAAATTTTTTTTTCGAAACTACCTCATAGCAATGCTTTATATTCGATGGTGTACGGCGAACTTTATTTTTTCGAGACGCCCTACTGGACCCCCATGTAAACCATGTAATCAAAGTACAGGTAGCATTTCTAAAGATTATTTGATGAATTTTGACACAGATCATTTTTTTGATAGTAGGACTATGGCTATTGAAATTCGTCAAAATCAGTCCATTATTTATGGCACCTCCCATAGGTCCCACTTCCCGGAATTGATATTTTGGCCACAAATATCAATATTTTTTCATGAAATTTAAAACAAATACTGCCTATGTAAACCAAAATCACTGTATTAAATTTCGTTGAAATCGGTCAACATTTGACCATAGCTCCCATACAAACCCTTCTGTCAAAATGCACTAAATGAGACAAAAATCACTAAAACGCTTGTCAATCTAAAGATAATGGGAATTTTAAGTTTATTTTTTGCATACATAATTTTTGTTACAACTGTAATTAATTTGATAAATTTCGAGATAATCGGTCCACATTTGACCATAGCTCTCATACAAGTCCAAATGACGGAAACAGTTTTAAGAAAATGTTTATATGATGGCAAAATTTAACAAATATTTGTCTTTATACAGGAAAAAGAACTCCTTTGACCTAGTGGTGATGGGTATCGTATGGTCGGTCTTGAACGGCTATAGCACTTTCTTACTTGTTTTTAATTAATTATGCATGTAAATTTTTATAGCAAGCCATCTTAAATAACAACATAATCAACAAATTTTTAATAAATTCCCTAATTGATGTCTACTATTAATAAAACATGCAAATGTTTCTATTAATTTAAGCCAATGATAATAAATATGATTTAGTGAAATTATTTAACACTTTCACTCCCACAAACCAGTAGAAATGCCGATATTATTCCCTTATTAACATAATATTTATAAATAAGCGACCAAGGAAACCAAAGGAATGTCAAGGAAACGAGTTGTCTATTTGAATATTTTGAAATATTGATTTAATTTGTATCCAAAGGAATTAAAAGTTTTCTGCGAAATAGCAGTACTGGCAAAAGTATTTTATTTTCGGAACAAAAAACAAGGAATACCCTAAAACTATTCGAAAATAAAACATTTCCAAACACTGGACATAAATAAAAATTGAATTTTCCTTAAATTTATATTCAAACCTAGAAAAAACACAAAACCATGAGTTCTGATTTAAAATTAACAACAGTTAGCGATATAATTGTTAAAACATCACAAAGCCGGGGTAATGATACCGTTTCCTGCCCCTTTGACAGTAATCTACCTTCGGACGAATATGATCGTCTGACAGGAGGTAGCCAATCGAATGCTGAAGGGCCACTGGAAGAACCAGAGGAAGAAGAAGAAGAAGAAATTGCTGAAATAGAAAATGTCACAGTTAAATTTCGCTTGAAAACCAATCAAACTATAGCTCAGATATATCCCAACTGCATGACTTTGGGCGATGTTAAGACCGATGTCGCAAGACGTTTTGAAATTGATCCGAAATATTTGCTTTTCCGAAAAGATCAATATGTACTATCGGATTTGTGTCGTATTCTTGAAACTGAAAGCGATGAATTTGGCATTTATGAATACAGTTTGGAGTTAAATCAAAAACTGATAGCCCACCTAAGCTCGGACCAGGAAAGTAAAGAAGAAACGAAAGTGTTAGAGAAAATACCTAAATTGGACTTAAATGTTTATTATAGGTATGACAATAATATCTTTAAAGTATACTTAGTACATATGATAATATTTCCTTTGCAGCAAATATCGTTTACCCGATTTTATTACGGTCTATATACCAGCCGAGGATACTCGTGATGGTGAAGCCAAAAATATTGTAGTGGAAATACAAAATCGTTCGATTGTTAAACCTTTTTTATGTGGTTATTTGAACAAATCGACGGGTATTGAATATTTGGATGCTTTTACCCAGACGGGACCATTTATTAATAAGTGCAAATATATGAATCAAGCCAGTCGAGATACCCAAACACGAGAACTTAAGCCGAAGTTAATTGTAAGTATTCAATGAACTATTGAGGCCCTATGCTCCACTGGGAGTCAAGAATGATCTTTTATATTAAATGTTATTAAAGGTTTGGATAGGACCAATCTAGGGAAATGTGTAAGCATGTTATCCGTTCTAAATTTTAAGTAGGTAGAATTAAGGGAGGTAGGTTGCAGAATATGTGATGTGGCTTTGTTGGTTAGCACGTCGACTTCTAAGCTTAGCATATCAAATTGTGCCTGATAAATGAGTCTATTTTACGAATGGCAGTACTCGCTAGAACTGATAAATCATGCAGAAAGGGTGCCCACAGATAGAGAGCCCTTGAATTTTAAAGGGCGGGGCAGTGGCAGAGAAGATGAGTTATTGTCTCCTCCTCTTCTGTGTTATGACAACTGCGATAGTAGTCATGGAATTGAAGGTTTAGTCTTCTGGCATTCAGCACAAAAACGCAATGACCTGTTAGGGTTGAGATTAGGTTGCGGAGTCTGTGGCGAGATAGATTTACAATCATTTTGAATGTTTAGTCTTGTAAGTAGGCCATGTTTGCCTGGATATGGAACAAGTGGTTTCCAATGACCACGTGCTCTGCGCTGACGCGAAAAGAATTTACCACAGTAATTTCTATTAAATTTATTGATAACAAAAGCATCTTTCATCGGCGATTAGCTCTACAATATTAACACGCTGTCGATGTAAAACAAATAATATTGGATGTAGAACAAAAAGCTTAAACAATGCGTCAAGCTAACCACAGATGAGTCACTAAAACTAAACTGTTCTTAAAATAGACATGACGTCCTGTTACAGTTTTGAATAATAATTCTATGCCCTTTTCAAAGAAGGTAGCCCAATTCGTATATACATTTGTAAAATATGCAGTATTCGCCTGAGTATTAATTTTCTTAAAAATAATTGTTCAAATGGGGTCATTCTCTGTTACGGTCCTGTACTCCAAAGTCGGAGCATAGACAGTAAAAGCGGCGCAAACTGAGTGACAAGATAGAATTCGTGCTTTAAAGTAGAAGGCCAAAGCTCGCGGCAAGCGGCTGCGGGCGGCAATCAGCTGTTTTTTGATTTGTCAAATTTGAAGCGGCAACGGAAAAAAGTAGAACTTTGTTCTACTTTTCCGCGCGGCTGATTTTTTCAGTGCTGCCAGATTTTATGTACTGGCAATACTACGACCGCCCGCAGCCGCATGCCGCGTATATTGGCCTTGTACCTTTAGTTTTTGATTTTAGAATCCCATAAAGGGAGGGCAAATTTGAGGTTATGAAGTCAATGTCAACTGATGAAATGTCAAGAATTGAGCGCTATGGAACGCTACACTCCTGAACAAAAAATTGTAATACTTAAACTAAGAATTTAAATTGTGAAGAACAAAATCAAAGCAGTTCAAAACATAATAGTCTTTAGCGACGAATAAGGAGGTAGTGAAAAAAAAAACAAAATTGTCCCAAATAGAACGATGGGGTCCAATTTCAACTAAGAGGTTATGTAAACAAACAAAATTATCACATATGGGGCTCACAAAATTCAATTTATAGTGACATCACACCGTTTTTTATTCGAAAATTAGCAGAAATCGCCGTCCCAGCGAATTCTCTGCGGTACCAAAACAGTATAACAGATTTTTTGTAGCGACAATTGGCTAATGTTGACTTCAGTGGCCTTTGGTTTCAGCAAGACGGCATAAGTCACAAAGCCGGCCACAAAATTCAGTTGTTACATACAAAATTTCGCAGTCGCGTAGTTTCTCGTTTAGGCGATGTCAAATGACATCCTCGTTCTTGTGATTTAACGGCGCTGGATTATTTTCACTGGCGCTATGACCAACACAAACAACTGAAGATTTGAAAGTTGGAATTCGGAGATGCAATTAAGATATTTCAGTTGTTTCTTTAAAAAATTCGGTTTAAAATTTTGTGAAAAGGGCGGACATTTTGTCCGAAATCATATTCCATTATTAGTTCCCATATATCTACTTTACACTACATTAAAAAAATGAGTTTTTCAAAAAAAATATGTTTTAAGGGCAATTTACTCCTTAAATATACTTTATGTGTGTTCCTTTACTTTAACGAAACAACCCAAACTTACACAAAAGCGTTCCGGTTCAAAATTTTCAATACAAATTGTTGGTTTTTGGGTAATTTTTGACAACTTTGGACTGTTTTGGATAGTTTTGTTATAGTACGGGGACAAACATATTATAACTAGATTGAGGGCGAACTGTCAAACTACATTTTAGAAACGTCATGGTACATTTGTTCGGTTCCTTAGTAGACCTTATGTTCTCAGTTTAGTTATTATCTATGTTCCTAACCTCAATATTTGAGTCGACAAAATGATCTTTAAAATCAATGTGAAATTTTAAATACGCAGGGTCAATTTTTGGCATACTTTCTCTAAAATAACTGACGGTAGTTTACTAATAAATTTTTCAATTTTACTTTGTCCCTGTAGACATGAGCCCCACAAAAAAAGTAAATGCTTCCAATCGCGCGATCTAGGCGGTGTTCAAAGAACTTAGTAGCATCTCATTGCTTCACATACATATAGCGTGCACTGGCGGATACAACAAAAGTCATCTGTCCCCAATTTACGTAATAATAACATATCCAACACCAAAAATTACTATCAAGTTAATTTTTTTTAATTGGTTTTAGTCCCTAAGCATAAAAGCAATCGAAATTTAATATTTTTGAAGCCAATTTCTTATTTTTTTCGAAATCGGAATTAAAAAGTATTTCCTTTCTCATAGGAAACCATGCACGATCAAATTTCTCAATGTTGGCTAGATGGCAACAACGTACGTTATTGGTCCGAGGCCACCGATTATTATATAACACCTGGCAAATATACCACCCATGCTCAGATAGAGCGACGTATAAATAGACTAGGAAAAATACGTTTAATACAGCGTAATTTTCGTCGCTGGAAGTGGATGACATGGATGAAAGCGTGTGCCCAGGAGTACAGGTAAAATAAACATCTAGGGTATACAATTTAATTATTAATAAGCTATAAAATATTGAATAAAAGCACCGGATCACTTCAAAACAGTGATGTCCAAAACAATTACATATAACATGTATAGCAACAACAACTCCCGCCGCCATTGGTAGGAAAACAGTAGCGGGCATCATTGCTATAAAAGTTTTATATATTGTATGTAAGCTATATATATAGGTCTCGAATGCAATATTAACCTAGACTTAAACACCTAACACTTAAAAGTCTCAAACTCAACAATTCCCCGGGCAATGACAATTTTTCAGCGTAGCAGCGGCGTTGTGTAAAATATGGAATGAAGAATGTATGCTCACTTCCTGTAATGAAGGCAACAACTACAGGGAAATAACAGTTCTTCCAATACCGAGCAAGATACTAAATCAATTAATTTCGAACAGAATATCCGACGCAGTTCCCTCTACACTCAACGGAAATCAGTTTGGGTTCAGAGAGAAGCGCTCTTGTGTTGATCTAAATAACACAGTAAGAATTGTTGCGCGCCCCCTTTTACCTATCTTTATCGACTTTTTGATGGCCTTCGTCACTGTCAACAGGAGCTAATATGTCTTGTCACCTACACTTTTTATCCTCGTCAACGACAACAACTTTTTATCCTCGTCACCTTCAAGAAAATACTAACGCTATCACTGTTAAATTTCGGGCTGGGCTGGGTAATATTTCCAAGACAAAGATTATTTCTAGAAGCTATGACGCAATCCCGTCACCACACATCAATGTGGATAACGAGGTTATGTGATGTGTAGGTTCCTTTAATTATCTTGGAAGTTTCGTATCTACAAAAGGTGTAGATACCAAACCGACAAGAACATTAAATCGCGTATTAATGAGGAAAAATCTGCATTCGGCATTTTCCGAGCTATCTTGTGAAATATTAACAGCAACTAAGTTACGAATATACAACTCTAATGTCAAGTCCATCCTGTATTACGGTTTGCGAAACTTGAAAACGCACGAATCCCATCCTTAATATATGGTGGCCGAATCTATAAATGTCAGCGGAAATGGCTGTGGATAGGCAACACACTTAGAAGGCCAAATATCAATACTGCCCTACAAGCGCTTCGTTAGAATCCACAGGGAAGGCAAGCCTGTATCTTGTCACCTATAATTTTTGTCCACGTTGTCGACAACATAATATGCCCGGCTATGAATGGTAGACGCGATATCCAATTTATACTCTTAAAAACTTGGAATATGGTGATAACGTATATCTTTTAAGCCAAAGCTCAGGACACCTTCAAGAAAATCCAACGTTATCACTGTTTGATCTTAGGCGTCTGGGCTGGAAATCATTATGTATTTCCAAGACAAAAATTATGACATTACACATTAATGTGGATACCTCGTTATTGAATGTGCAGATACCTCAAATTATCTGGGTTCGTATCTACAAAAGGTAGCTCTGTGGAGAACATTAAATTTCGTATTAATGAGGCAAAATCTGCATTCGGCATTCTCGTGCTATTTGGAAATCTCGGCAAATTTCAACAACAACTAAGTTACGAAAATACAACTCGAATGTCAAGTCCATCCTGTAAACTTGAAAACGCACAAATGCCATCGATATTCACCTGCAAATCTTTGCTGTCTTTTGTGATGGTGGTCGAATCACATAAGAATTGTAGATCAGTGAAATTGGAGGTGGATACGCCATACACTTCGAAGGCCAAATATCAACATTGCTTGACAAGCGCTTCGTTGGAATTCACGGGGAAGAGGCAGACGTGTTTATACATCTGCTAGAACGTGGAGAAGGTAAATTGATTCGGAATTGCAAGCAGCAAACGATTAATGGAATGATGTATGCCTAACATCTCGCAATAGAGTTCGATATGAAAAGATGGTTAAGGCCATATGATCCACTGAGAGTCAAGGATAACGGAAGAAGTCACCTTCTTTACGCCAGGGTAGATAAGTAAAGCGATAATGCTTCTCGTCTCGATAGCCTTTGCTTAAGTTTCAGCCTGACATCATGCCTTTCAACTTAGTCAATACTGAGACATCGGGTCTTCTGAGATAAAGTTAGCGGGGCACATCTTATAATACTTACTTAAATGACATAAATTCACAACGTGTTAAGGTCAAAGGCCGAGCATATTTTAGAATTCCATGCGCTTCGATCTTGTGCGCATATTCTCCAATTTTCTAGGCCAAGCTTTGAAAGATTTTCCTTTACTTGGTCTTTCCAACGAATTTTCGGACGTCCTCTTTTACGAGTTCCCTCGGGATCGTTTTCGATCCGCTGATGCTTCATGCGTTTCACTATGTCGGTGTCAACGAATAACTCATTCGATGTCGATATTCATTGTTGATGCAGACTGGTCCACACATTTTTCGTATAATCTTTCTCTCAAAAACTTTAAGAATAGCTTCATCTGCCTGTGCAAGTACCCATGATTAAGCACCTCTTATGTAATAGAAGATTATAATTGTCTAGAGGCATCTGAAATTCATCTGAAGTTATTAAGGTAGTCCCATGTCTTGATTAGTCGTCTGCCCTTCAGTAGGTTTATCAGCGTCAGGAAAGTGATGTTTGCTGACTTAACTATTAACAGATTCATTAAAGTGTTTCAGATGATATAACGAAAATTTGAAAGTTTCTCATTCTTATTGCATTGGGGCTTGATAGTTAACTTGAAAATGTTAAGATATATTTTTAGACTGTGTAGGTTAAAAAAGAAAATGGAGTTCTAAGAATGAGGTTAACAGATCTATATCAGATCGAAATATCGAATCCTGATTAATTTTTCTACATGGTTTAATAACGTTGAATTATTTTACAGACGTCTAGTTGCCAACCGTTTGGCCGAGGAAGAATCCTTTAAAAAAGAAGAAGAACGACGCATACAACGCGAACAAAGAGCCAAACAATTTCCCCGAACCAAAGATGATTTCGATTTGTTGTATGGAGAGATACATAAATGGAAAATGGCTGAAATGAAACGTATAGCCAGTATGTATGAGGGAGCGGCACGTATAGCAGAAATCAATATTCTATTGGATCAAGAAATAACACTGTTAAATGGCCTTGATCGTCAAAGAAAAGTTGTATTTGAGGCAATGAATGATTTTCGTAAAGATCAATTGCTCAAGAAAATGGGGGAACCTGTTAAGTGGGTGGGTTATGGAGGTGATATTTTGTTTAATGACATTTTCGTAAATGAATGGGTTTAAAAAAACTATTGTTTTTTATTACTTAAGATACCATTGTTCATTTGGATTTACTGCGTACCCAAAGAGTAAGGTTTCTAACGGAAATTTACCGGGATCTACAGCAAAACTTGCCCAAGGACAAACGTATGGATTTGATTAATAAAGTTCGAGAGATTCTATTGAATGAAAAAGATTTTCCAGAGTTTGGAGAGGTGAGTATTTTAAAGTCTACCTACTTTTAATAATGATTTTTTCATTTAGCTTTTTGATTTGTTTGATCGTGAGAAAAATTTATTGGTTTACACCAAATACTGCGATGTGGAAATTTTGCGCAAACGTCAAAATATTTTATTTGTGGAGTTGATCAAATATGACAGAGAAAGAAAGCCACATAGTAAGTGAAATTAGGATATAAAGTAAAGAGGCTACTTTATATATTAAAATTATTTAAATTCGTTTCAGAGCAAAGCAATCGAATGTGTGTCGTTTGTAATCAGGTGAAACCCTATAGCCGTTTTGCTGTACGCACCAGACAAAATCAAGTGGATACATGCAAGACATGTTACTATCTTAAGGTAAATGAAATTATTTGGGTCGTTTTAATTTCAATTCTATTTTACAATCAAGATAAAAATTCGATTTAAAGGTTTGAAGATTACATTTTCACGAAGTTATGGATTTAGGAAGAAAATTGCCTCGGCCTCAGTTTCAGAAAGGTTCTTTTATGTTGAAGTGATTTCCTACTTACTAACTTAAATGGCCTATATTTAGAAACTGTTAAGGTCAAAGGCCGAGCATATTTTAGAAATCCATGCGTTTCGATCTTCCAATTACGGAGGCCAAGCATTGAAATTTCCTTTAATTGGTCTTTCCATTTAAGTTACGGATGTAACATTAGGGGTGACCATTTTTATTCTAAATTTAGCTTGTTCATAGTAATTGCCCGACTAGCCCGACGACCTAACCCATATTTTTGATATATATTATGGCAGAACTCGGGGCACAAGTTAGCTAACTACATTAATGAGTGTTAATGTAGTAACCCGGGTGATACCACGAGGAGGTCAATGAAAAATAACCAAGATAAGATTGGGCTTACCAAGTTAAGACTAATCAGAACCGTTGCTTGGTATCCAACATTCCCTACATCACCCTTCCGTTTACATTTAAATTCTCGCTTATGAAAGACACTCCCTTAAGCTTTCTTATCGGACTCTATTTCGAGATGTTAGGCAAAAGTCATTCCATAAATAGTATGCTTCTTGCAACTCCACCTCATTTAACCTTCTCCACGTTGTAGCAGGTGCACCAACACGACTGTCTCTTCCCTTTGGATTCAAATAGAGCGCTTGTCGAGCATTTAACGCGTTTGAAGTAGGATATGCATTAAGCATTTGTTTGTTTACAAAGATTTGCAGGCGCATGTCGATGGCATTTGTGCGTTTCCAAGTTTCGCAACCGTAATATAGGATAGACTTTACATTCGATATGTATATTCGTAACTTAATAGTTATTGATATTTGCCGAGATTTCCAAATTGCGATAAGAATGCCGAATGCAGATTTTGCCATATTAATGCGCGACTTAGTATTTTGCTCGGTATAGGAAGAAGTGTTATACCCCTGTAGTTATTGCAGTCTTTGGAGTCACTAGTATACCTTCATTCCAAGAGGTTGAAAGAGCTTTTCCCGTTTTTTACCCACAAATGGGTGCCACAATATCGCCGATCCTTCAATATCACATAAAAACATCTCCGCTGAGATATTGTCATTGCCCGGGGCCTTGTTACGCTCAAGGCTTTTAATGGCATTCTTTACTTCTTGTATTGTTGGTGGGCTGTCTGAAATTCCATTGAATAAAATGGCATGGTTGGTTTAATTTTGCACTTCCGTCAGTGCTTCCAATCCAATAGGATTGTTTAATGTTGGCTGGAAGTGTTCACCCGGGGTTGAGAGAAGTGTACCGCTACTACTAAGAATAGGACTGTTGGTGTAGGTAGGTTTGCCACACAAAGCCACCCTAGATTGAACAGCGATAGCGTCAGTTTTTTCTTGAAGGTGACCTGAGCTTTGGCTCAGAAAACATACGTCATCGGCACATTTCTTGAGTTGTTTCTTCTTCCTCTGTTATCCTTGACTCCCAATTGAGCATAGGACCTCAATCATCCTTTTATATCGAACTCTATTGCGAGATGTTGGGCATACGTCATTCCATGATTGCTGCTTGTAACTCTGCATCAATTGACCATCTCCACGTTCTAGCAGGTGCACCAACACGACGGCCGCTTCCTTGTGAATTCCAACGTAGCGCTTGTAGAGCAATGTTGGTATTTGGCCTTCAAAGTGTGTGGCCTATCCGCCGCCATTTCCGTTGACATACCTGTATAGAAGCAGGGATTTTGTTTGTAGCGTTTAGTAGATTCGTCCACCATGTATTAAAGATTTGCCGTAAACATTTGTTTCCAAAGACTTGCAGGTTAAGTTTCCAAGTTTCGCAACCGTAATATAGAATAGACTTGATATTAGAGTTGTATATTCGTTACTTCAGTGTTGTTGATATTTAACGAGATTTCCAAATATCTCGGAGAATGCCGAATGCTGATTTTGCCTTATTAATACGCGATACAATGTCTTCGCCGGCGCAACCTCATATCAGATACCAAACTTTCCATATAATTGAAGGCACCTAAACATCTAATAACCTCTTTATCCACATTGATGTGTGGCGACGCGTTTGTTCCATAGCCTCCAGTCATAATCTTTGTCTTGGAAATAATAAAATCCAGTCGCACGAGATCGAACAGTGATAGCTTCAGTTTTTTCTTGAAGGTGACCGACCTTTGGGTTAGAAGAAGTACGTCATCGACATTTTTTAAGCCCTTGAGTTACCGTGGTATTCCATTGAATTATGTTGTCGATGACTAGGATACAAATGTTGATGACAAGATACATCCTTGCTTTACTCCAGTAGTACTTCAAACGGATTTGTGTAAAACTTGTCATTTAAAATCCACGTACATTGCCTGAATTAGGTTCAGAATTTTCGTCGACATTTTACGATATTCTTGGATTCTCTACAGATAGCTAATGTTGACACTGTCAATAACAATAAACGCTAGGAAAATGGGGGTGCGGAATTCATTACATTGCTCTAATACTATTCCTACTGTGATGATTAGGTAAACACATGAGCGGTTCACTCTGAACGAAAACTGATTTTCGCGGAGTGTATAGAAAACTGCGTAGGATATTCTGTTCAGAATTACTCGACGTGCTCGGAATTGGAAGAAAAGTTATTATCGGAGTAGAATACTCAAGTATCTTACAAATTCCAATTCAATCATTAAATATAAGATGGGTGTCTGAAGAAGATTTATTCATTCCAGATAGTGTGGGAAACTGTTGCAAATCCTGTCGTAGTAGTTGAATAGCTCTGGGCTCTTATATTTTTGGAGACCTAGGGTATCTGCAAACGTAGATAATGACCGACTTAAAAATTTTTTAAAGCAATCCGAATACTTTAATGTAATTGAAATTAATTTTTCCTAGGAAACCTCTACCGAAAACCTGGTTTATACTGCAATACTTCGGAGTATACAACGTGAGGAACGTAAAAAGAAATGCAGTGGTTCATTTGCCTTTATATTGCAAGTGGATGATGTGCGTCATATAGTGGAGCAGATATGGCATAGTCATTCTATATTAAGTAAATGCGACAATATAAATAAATTAAGGTAAGCCTTTGGCCTTTCTTATGTTCTAAGATTTCATGAAAAAAAAACAACTTTTCAGATTGCCACGCTGGGATAAAGCTGAAGAATGGTCTCCCTGGAATTGCGTTTGCCTAACCGAAACCGAAACTCATAATCACCAAAGAGTAGAGGATTTAGAAAAGACCTACGATCATAAAATACGTTTAGAGGTGGGAAATCGTCATATGTTGGCTAGAAATGCTTTCCACAATTTGGCTGCTGTCTCTGTGGAATTTACTGAAACTGGTAAATGGTGGAATGTAGGTTTGAATAAGCAAAGAACTGTTCAATTATCCGACTTTAATGCAGCCATGGATGATAGGAAAAAGGCCACCAATCCCATAAGATCCAAGATTGGAAAAATGCTTTAAATTGTTTAATAAATTGTGGAGTGAAAATAATTTTAAAATTTTGAAAAATAAACTTAAATTTATTTAATAAAAACAAAAAAAAGTAATTTACATGCTTTTATGCAAAATTTATACTTGCAAAAGCATACAAATATGTTTAGCATTAATTTAATGTTTAAACAACAAAAAATAAAATAATTAAAAATGTTTTTTAACTAAAATTTAGTTTAGATAAATTAAGATTAATTAAATTACAAGGGTTACAAAGATTTTTTTATTTTAGTTCGTTTTGGAGTTTGAAAAAAGAAAACTTAAAACTTTAAGTTATAAACAGTTTTTGTTGATTTACTAATTATTTTTTTCATTTTTAAACTAAAATTTAAGTTGTTTTTGTTAATTTGGTTTTATTTTTAACTTATTTTGTATTAGAACTAATGAGCGCTTTAAATTTACTTTCCAAATACTGCACTCTCTTTAATAGTTTATCGCTGGTATTGAATTCATTGTAGGGCACGGATATCACTTTATAGCCACTCTTTTCCAATAAATCAAAACTTAGCATGGTTACGCCACTGGCTGATCTGTGGGTGCCATGGCAAATGTCATGATAGTCAACCACCATTAAGGCAACTCTTTGGAAATAAAGAAAATTAAATATATGTTAGATAAAATTGTTACTTTAACTTACTTAGTTCACAATCTGTTGCAAATAACCTAGCATTGTAGAATTCGCAAATCGGTATAGCAAATAAAAAATTTTAATTTGCTTCTCAAATGCTACTATGCAAGACTATTTGCAAAGGATTGTGAACTGGGCTACAGTGTTTAAATAGTTAACCTGGGCACTTGCAATGTTTTTGCACTGTCGTTTAATAAAGCAAAGCTTTTCAAAACTAATTAAAGTCTTAATTGCATTCATTTCCATATTACACTACTTTTACTATTGCATTTTCCCTTAAATTAGAATTATGCATTACTTCTGACACTAAAGCAATGCATTACTTTATACAGCTATCACTGAAACATATTTAGCCCAATTATAAACATTCCCGGTGAGTTCAATTCCCCGTGAGCTCGTATTTCACGGTAAATAAATTCCCCAGTTTGAAAAAATTTCATATTGAAAATTTTTCTATCGAAAAATTTTCAATATAAAATTTTTTCTATAAAAAAATATTCAATATGAAATTTTTTCTATTAAAAAATTTTCAGTATGAAATTTTTTCTATAGAAAAATGTTTAATATGAAAGTTTTTCTTTATGATGTGAAATTTTTTCTATGGAAAAATTTTCAATATGAAATTTTTTCTATGGAAAAATTTTCAATATTAAATTTTTTCTATAGAAATATATGAAAATTTTTCTATAGAAAAATATCAATATCAAATTTTTCTATAGAAACATTTCCAACATCAAATTTTTTCAATAGCAAAATTTTCAATATGAAATTTTTTCAATAGAAGAATTTTCAATATGAAATTTTTTATATAGAAACATTTTCTAAACGAAATTTTTCTATAGAAAAATTTTCAATATGAATTTTTTCTATAGAAAAATTTTCAATATGAAATTTTTTCTATAGAAAAATTTCATATTGAAAAATTTTCTATAGAAACAATTTTATATTAAAAATTTTTCTATAGAAAAAATTTCATATTGAAAATTTTTCTATAGAAAAAATTTCATATTGAAAATTTTTCTGTAGAAAAAATTTCATATTGAAAATTTTTCTATAGAAAAAATTTCATATTGAAAATATTTCTATAGAAAAAATTTTATATTGAAAATTTTTCTATAGAAAAAATTTCATATTGAAAATTTTTCTATAGAAAAAATTTCATATTGAAAATATTTCTATAGAAAAAATTTCATATTGAAAATATTTCTATAGAAAAAATTTCATATTGAAAATTTTTCTATAAAAAAAATTTCATATTTTTCAATATGGAAAGTGTTCAAAAGTGTATTAAACTTCAATGGAGAATATTTTTTGTTTTTTCTAATCTCGAAGCATAAAAAGCAAAAACTTGTCTCTTATTAAGGTGTTAGAAAGGGCTTTAAGCAAGAATGCAATAGACATTAGAAGATATATCAATGAACCGATTGTTTTATCGTGGAAAACTTTATGTAGCTGTGACTTAACTCAATGCATTTGTCCCAGGTCCGTTCAATACTTACTTGATTCCATTGGCATGCTCTTTATCTAGGGGCAACGGATTACGTTTAGCATCAAACACGCACATAGCATCTGAAATTATTTAATATTTTTAGGTTCTTTTTAATTTTTTTAACAAAAATTTAAAAATAAATGCTAATAAAATTCAAAACAACTTTAAGTCATGAAAAGCAAGCAAATGAAGGGCATAACATTCCACAGAAAACAAAACTTACCAATTAAGAAACCCATTTTACTATCAACCAAACTCTGTACATGATTGTTAGCAGGCAGCAGACTCTTCAAGGCATCCAATAAGCCATTAACTAAAGTTTGTTTAGACTTTGGATGTGCTATGGGCACATTAAACACTACGCTATCCTTGGCTATGACAGGTCCCTTGTAGTTAGCAGCAATTAGTTGAGCAAAGCTATTTAAGCCTAGCAACTTCATTTTGGAGGTTGCTGTCAAACCACTTTTATCTGATTGTAGTTTCTCAACAAATGCTTCTGTCAAAACACTTTCTAAATGTTTATTATCACATAGACCCAACATTGCTAAAGCCCAGACTTGATTTAGCCAATCGACATTTTTGGTAAAATCCTGTTGCACTATGATCTTGACAAGTTTCTGGCGTACTTCTTCAATATTAGCTGATTTGAAATTTAAAATGGCAGAGGTTAGGAAGAGAGCGCTAATATCTTGTGGCCGACAAATTTCACTGTGTTTAAGTATCCATTGAGTAAGGGATTCCAGAATATCTGCAAGTAAAATAGATTACAAAATTGTCCTAAGTGTAGGGGTCTCTTTACAAAACAAACTTACCCAAATCTCTATATTTCAAAATACCCAAACTGGTGAGAATGGAACCCACCACAGCAGATTTGTCAGTATTTTTCGGCAAAGCCAATTGTATGTCTGAGCACACCTTGGCAGCTAAAACTGAATCTTGAAAGTTTAATGTAGCCATGGCAAAGAATACGTCAGCACACTGTTTCAAATCTAACGCTTCGGTGGCGCTGCTTATATTGAATGCTAGAGAACGCAGTAGAGGTGTGCTACGACGTTTTCGAGCAGCCAGAGTGCTCATGACTTTCACCATCTGTGGCAAACTTATGCTAGCTATAAGTTTTGCAGCCTCGTCATCTCCTGCTACACCCAATACAGTATTGAGATCATCGGTGCGGAAGCCAGAAATGGGTTTGGGGCCATTTCCATTGCCAGATCCGTTGCCATTTTTAACTGTTCTTCCCAACATGCGACATACCTTTAAGAAACGTGAATCGTTTTCAAACTCGTTTAATTTTATACGTTCAGCAGAGCTCCACTCGGCTAGGATAGAAACAATTCTAAGAGCATGTTTGCGGGTCAATGAGTTACCCTCTGCCACGGATAAAAGACCATTAATGGTCTTGGCTTTACTAATACGTTCATCAATGTTGCCCGCGATAGCAGTTTTATTAGACGTTCCAGATGCCGTTTCATCTTTAAGATTTTCGAATGCAGCAGCTATCAAAGAATCTAAAACAGGAAAATATTTAAAATCATTTTAAAGCCACTACAGAACCCTCTCTGACTTACACTTTTGTTTTTTAACAGCTTCCACTTCTTGGTTGCCTTCTATTTTGGAATCCTTACCGGCTTTATCCGATGTACTTGATGTAGAGTTGGATGAGTTTACAGATGCCGCCTCTACAGCAGCTACATTCGATGATGATGCTCTCATAGCATGACCACTGCCAAATGTAGCCCTCCTAATGGCTTGAGTGGCCGTTGTTGCATAAAACCTTAGACTCAACATGTTTGTGTTTCTTTCGCCTTAAACAAATCCAAATTACTGCCGCTGGAATAGGGAGAAGAGTTTACATAACCTTTTTGTTTTGATAAAATTTACCATATAAAATGTAAACAACTGTTTGTGAATTGGTCCAATTAATCTGTCAAACCTCAAGTTTATAATGTTATATTTTATTTGTAAAAAAACTCAATAATTTTCCTTTTAACTTTAATTAAAAGAATTGTTTTTAAATCATTACTTTTAAAAACTAAAAAAATCCTCCACACGGGGTTGTTAAAAATGACGGCAGACAACTGGTTGGATGTCTAATAAGAAATGTCAAAATGACATGTTTTTACATAGCCGATAAAGCAGTGTCGCATTCACAGCTGTTGCCAAATAGTAGTAAAAACAACGTTACTTTAAAAGGCGGATTTAAATAAATAATTTAATCATAATATAAATTTCAATAATTTTAAAAGAGTAAATTATTTAAGTCTACTTTCACACCAGTCAGGTTTGAGTTACCATTCTCGGCGATCGTAAGACTATGATTATTCTAAATTACGTAAGAGTTATGTTATACTATGAAAATTCGTTGATTGGTAGTTATTTTATAGCAGAAAATATGAACATAATTTTGGCAAAAATAGTTGTCATATAAGTCCAATTAAAAAATGGAAGTCAATTCAAAATTTTCAAGATACTTTTATGAGACGTGGCATGTAAACCTGTTAAAAAAATCATTTAAAATTTTCGGGTACCTTCTAAACTATTTTCTGCCAGAACATAGTTTTACGTTCCTCAAAGCCACAAATTTGCTTTGCAATTAGTCAAAATCGGTCCATTATTTTTGTTACCTCCCATAGGTTGTATGTCTGGAAATTGAGATTCTGAAAACATTCGATGGTGAGAAATGTCGAACTATAAACAAAACTTTTAAGTTTGTGAATTTACGGTCCATAGCCTTAGTAGTCATAATGTAATATATCGTTGGCTTAATGTGCAAACCTGCTAACTCACTTTAAGCAAATTTTACAAAAGAGACAAAAAACTTATTACATTCCAAAATTATATTTTAGGTACGTTATACAGGATTTACTTAAAATGTCGACTTTGCAGGTTTATATATTAAGCCCACGATATACATTAAAATATGTATACGATATCGAAATTTAAAATTTTGATTACTTTTTTTATTTTTATTAGTTAACCGACTGAGAGCCAAAATATTGTTCTTTTCGGATTGTAGAACTATAGTTAACCCATTGATAACCGCATATAGGATTATACTGTTGTTGTTGTTGGTACTGCGATATTATTGTTAAACACTAGTTCCAGTACCGCAATCCATTTTAGAACCATCCGTAAAGATCGAAATGCCTTGAAAATGTGCAGTTTGCCCCTTTCAGTCGGATCTATCAGGGATTACGATTTCTGGTGCTGAGATAAACAGTAACTCCTTGACAAAATAGTCAGATCGTGGTTAACTTGACTCCAAGCCCAAGGAGTATGTTAAGCTCAGAATACTGGAGTGTCCCACATGCCTATATCTAAGTATACCCGACTCGTACAGCCTTACTAGACTTCTCGTTGCCATTCCCTTTATGAAAATAATAAGAGGGTACAATGACAACATGATATCTAGGGCTGCTTGAGGGCACCGGTTACACCAATACTAGCACAACGTTGTACCTTGTTGAGAGAAGCCAGGAATGAACCTTTGCTAAAAGCTTCCCGCCGTACTGCTCAACCATATGTTAAAACAGGCCTTACAATGGTTGTGTAAATCCAATATACAACTATTGGTCTTAAGCCTCATTTTTTACCTACGGAGATCCTGCAGAAGTTGTAAGCGTTTAGCCCAATCTATTAAAAAGCCCTGTGTATTTATGTCCTAATTGCTTCAATCGTAATGTTGTTGAAAGCACCCTCGATATTGAAGAAAGCGGCCAAAGTATATTCTTTGAATTCTAGGCCCTTTTCAATAAAACCGACTTCATCATGCAGCGCACTCTCAACAGATTTACCCTTGAGATAAGCATGTTGAGCGTTGCTAATAAGAGTTCCTAAGAAATAGGTCGATCAGTCGCTCGAGTGTTTTCAAGAGAAAAGACGACAGGCTGATTGGCCTAAAATCTTTAGGTTTAGAGTGACTAGCCTTCCCTGCTTTAGGAATGTATATCACTCTTACCTCCCACCACCCGCTAGGAGTGAAGCCCCCATGGAGACAGCTTACAAAAATACTATGAAGAATCGATAGACGATACGGCAAGAACGTATTCACGGCCCACTTAATTCTATCCAAAATGACTATCTCGTCTATCAGATTGTTCGGTATTGAGTCCAATCGCTCCATAGATAGCTCTTGAATAATCGGATCTGGAGTCCCGTTACCAGGGAAGTGAGTGCCAAAAAGGAGTCCGAGTGTCTCAGGGCTAGATTCTGTCCAAGAACCATCAGGTTTTAGGATAAATCCGGGGACCATTGGATCCTTGGATAGTAATTTCCTAAATCTTCACAGCTCATTTACCGAATCAATGGTCTCACAATACCTTTGACCTTTTAGCTTTTTTGAGATCACTCTTAACTTGTTGAAACTCACTCTATAATTCTCACTCACTCTATAATTTGGCCTTATTAAAAAGTCTTCTTACAGTTGTCCTAGGGTTCTTGAGATCATGCGTCGTTCATAGCTAGTCATATAACTTTCCGTGAGCTTAGCCACCACAGCGTTCATTTCCACCTCATGGTGTCCGATATATTCCTAAAGGACTCCCAATTTGTTTTTCGGGGGTTCCTATAGGGGTCCGGTTTGATTTTCTTAAAAGTAACAGAAAAGAAGATCAAGCAGTGATCCGAGAAGGAACACTTACTTGATTCCTTCCAGTTATCAATAAGATTATCTTTTGCGTGTGATGTCTAATACTTCCTCCCTATCTTTTGTCCTAAAAGTGGGTGCGTTACCCCTATTACAGATCCTAAGATGGTTGTTAGTAATAAAATCGAAAACTGACTCACCGCTCTCGTTGATGTTACTACTACCCCATTGGTAGTGATGAGCTTTGGCGTCACAGCCCATGATGAAGGTGTTGTTAACAATTAACGTTTTTTTTTTTTGAGAAACACTATTACCTTCTGTTTCGCTACAAATCCAATAAGAATACAGCTCTGTTTTATCATTCTTTTATCAACCATTAATACCTATTACTACCTTTTACGACAACACTGAACCTGCCAACTTCACTCGTAAAAAAAGTTTTTTGATGGCGACAGCAAATTTTCGTCAATCATTTTTATTCTACAAATAGTTTTGCATTTTTTTGTAAATTTCATTTAATTTTTTTAAGTTAACTTTTGTTGCAACGTAAATAAATAGTGAAAAGTATTAAATACACAAAAATTTAAAGCAATTAACAACGATAAAGAATACAAAAGCGTGCAGTGAACCGTAAAAACCAAAAAGAAAAACTTGCAATTTGTTTCTATCCTATTCGAATTTAACTTGTGTCATAGGCGAGATTGTGTGTGTGCGTTAAATATAACGAAGTGAACGATAAAAAATTATAAAAAGGAAATAAATTCCGTAACACAAAAGAAGAAGAAATAATTTTTCAAAATAGGTGAAAACATGG
This sequence comes from Stomorhina lunata, assembly GCA_933228675.1. Lineage (NCBI taxonomy): Eukaryota > Metazoa > Arthropoda > Insecta > Diptera > Rhiniidae > Stomorhina > Stomorhina lunata. The sequence goes on along the minus strand of OW121740.1, from coordinate 108,181,248 downwards.
TAGACAAATTTATCAATATGTGGAAAGTTCGTGAATTGGCTGACAAAGTGTAAGTGTCCCACAAAGTAATTATAATAACAAAGTAATGTTAAATAGTTCCTATAGAGAGAAATTTTGAAAGGGAGTTTCCCCTCGACTTTCCCACTTTATTGAGTTTATAGAATAATTGCTGGCTATGTTTAGTAAATCAAATTAACAAATATGTGTCATAAATCTGGTCAAGGTAACGACAATAGCAACAACTGCACTTGGGCAGACAACAAATAGTCAGTGTCTCTAATTTAAGCTCAACATAAGTAGGTACACATAAAACAACAAAATACATTGCAAATGAGTGGCTAGACAAGTATGGAATCATAATGAAATAAATTCATAATAATAGCACTTTTGATACCCTACACTTGTACTTTGTAGGAAATTTGATTGTGGTATTTGTAGTCATGCATATGAAGGTTCCATGCCTAATTCCAATATCAAAATTAAAAGATAAGTCTAGGTCAAAAACTTATCACCGATTCTTTTGTAAATTGTTTCACCTGATAGGGCCTTAAAACAGCTTTCATTTATAAGATCTTCTATGGAAAAGAAGATTTGGTTTGGTATATCTAGGTTTTTGAATCTCTAATATAATACTTTATACTATCTCTGTCATATATGAACGAATTATTGAAATATAAATGTATAATCAGAAAATGTATCAAATATATAATCAGGAAATGTATCAACATTAACCCACTTTGGAACAATTTCGTTGAAAGTATAAGTTACGCTGGGTTCGATCGATGCAAGGGTTACTAACGTTACTATATACATAGGTTAAAATAGTCAACTCAACATTTTGAAAAATGTACTGGTCAATGTGGTAGTTCAAAGTTCAAATAGTAAACCCTTCATTAAGCAGCGATTTCTTTTCAGATAACAAGGTATTCAGGTTTAAAGTGAATTAAATATTTACATTTTTTATCGATCAGATGGTGTTAAAACCTTAATCTATAAAAAATTCTAAGATGTGCCTAAGAAACCATTGATCAAAAGTGAAAATCGAGCCTCACATTTCTTACTTAGTACAGAGAATATACAGTCTATTACCCGGAGTTCACTTGTGTCTGGTATGAAAGTTATCATGTTATCATGCCACGCGAGAAATTTCTTTGGTAATTTTGTTTTTTTTTTTCGGAACTCTTCTTGAACATTGCCTCGTTCACCAACAACGTAAAAATTTATACACACAACAGGTGTATTTGTTTATGAATTATTTTTATTTTTTAATTTTTTGTTTTTTCTTTACCGCATTGCTATCCGGAACTTTTTGAACTTTGCATGTCTTCAGCCAAGCATAAGCTTTGTCTTTGTGGGCAAAACTATCTATCAAAGTGTTTGGCGCCCTTCGAAAGAGTTGCCCGACATCTTTTGCCTTACCAATCAATATTTCTTGGGCCATTTCTACTTACTGATCCAGGTTTTCTTTCAATGCTCAGGTTTTATACCCTTTAATGACATTTAAACTTATCGCTAATTTTTTTAAAAGCCATGGCAGATTTTTTATGAAAAGCTTTAAGTATATTTCCCGCACTTTTTTAGCTGTCCATTTTTGATGGATTTATAATAAAAGTTCCTATCTGACATATTATAAAAGCTAACGTGATAACAAAAAAAATTTGCACTTTGGATAAGTTTGGGCTAAAATAGTAAATGCCTATTTCATTCGGAACAGTCTTTATTACAGAAAGTTGCACTATATTAAACAGTCGGACTTGTCCTATTTTATTTTAATATATCTTACTTGTATATACAATAAATAAAGTGTTTTTATTGGTTTGTGCTTTTATGTCACATTTTTACCTGTTCTTTTTCCAATTTCATATTTTTTATGTTTCCTTGTACACTTGCCGTGAGTATATCTAATTGTTGTTGTTTCGCCTTGCATTGCATTTAGCTACATAAAATGACGGCATTGCTAGTGGTAGTAGTATCCAACAACTTCATCGCCAAATCATCGAACAAACAAACAATCCAACTAGCAATGATGAGAAAATAGCTAATTACTAGGTAGTTTTTACTTTTCCACCTTGTTTATTTATTTTTGTGTCTCCTCCGTTGTATTTCAATTTGATTTTTCTTACTTTCCTCTAATGTTTAACGCGTGCAAATATTTATCGCTTGTGTTTGTGCCCCCTCCCTAGTGCAAGTGCTTGTGTACCACACACCAGTAGAATGATGAATAGCTTTCTTCAAAACCACCTGTTTCTTAAATTACGCCATTTAAGGAATTTAACCATAAATTTCTTAACAAATGGATATTTAATGAAAAAATTTTCTAACACTTCCCAATATATATTTAACTATAGTTGGATTAAAATGATTTATACCAACAGCTGTACAAAGATACCAAAAATATAGCCAATTAATTCCTTTTCTACTGCTAAAATAAAAGTACATTTTAAAATATCGATAAAAATCAAACACGTTTGCATATTTTCAGAGGTTTACCTTGACAAAAGTAATAGTTTTAATTTAATGCCTCCTCATTCTAAGTCTTCATAAAAAACATTACATAAATTGTACTTTTGAATTTTTCCTTTTAATTGAAGAACAACAGAGGCCAAAATAATATAAGGTATACAAAAATGTTATGCATTGCTCTATTTCCATGTTATCAAAGGTTTTAGCTATTACACACTGCGACAAAAAAAAAATGAAGTAAAAGTTTCTGTGATGTTATACTATTTTTCTAGTAGGTACTGTCGAGTAGAACAACACTCTGTTTTTGGAATTTTAAAAACACGGGTATGAAAACCCGGGTTTTCATACCCGTATGCACTTATCACCCTGTAACTTAGACAAATGTCAACCGATTTTCAGTTTGTTAAAAGATATTAAAAGAAGACGCTTTTCAACGGTACATAGCTTCTTAAAATACACTTAGATGCATATGTTTTTTTAACACCAAATATATTTTTTTCTGTTTTTTCCACATTTTGTTATTTTCGGGACGTTGTTACACAACATTTTTGTATGGGAACCGTTCTATTTTTGATCTGATTTCAAAAATATATATGATTACTAATGAAAGCAGCCTTCATATTTTAAAATTCGTTAAAAAATGACTGACGACATTCAGTTTCAGTTGTTTTTAATTTATATTGTTTTTGTAATTTAAATATGCAAAATATATATCACTATTATTCTTCGTAATCCGGGAACTGCTCTTACGTAGACAATAATTTTACAACTCAGATAAAATCCTTCGTTTTTGTGTATTTTTTTCCTACCGGGAGAGTTATCACAATTTTTTTGTTCTTCATAGGTACCTATATATGTTAGTTTTAAAATGTGTTGGTTCAGATTGCCTACGACTTTCCTTTATGTATTAAATTTAAATATAGCAAATTAACTAAAAGTGGCCAATGTGCCCCACCCATGGGGCACATTTGCCAATAAGTTGGGTACAAAAAAGAAGTAAAAAAATTGTTGTAATAAAGTAAATTTTTATTGCTATAAAGCTTTAACATACAAAACAAACAAACCAAAAAATTAATTCAAGTTCATTTCACATGGATAAATTAAACAAAACAGTAAAAAATTCAGAGATCAAAATTTAAACTATTGGGCCTCTGTTAACATTGTACTGTGACATATCAACATTAAAAAAAAAATGTTAAGATGGAAGATGGAATGGACCTTGGAACCAAAATACGATATCCTTTTTAGGGATATTACGAATGTCGGGCTCAAAAAAATGTCGACGAGTAGCTATGTTATATATGTATGGCAAATGTGCCCCAGGTAGAGTCCTTAGATGTAAAGAACAATTTTTCACATAAGAAATAGATTTATTGATAAAAACTTAAAGTATTTGTTGTCAATACCATATTGTTTATTAAACTAATGAAAAATTTCTTAGGATAACAAAAAACTAAGGAAAATATTACAAAAATACTTGTAGCAAAATATTTTTTCAGGATCTGCTAAAACAGTAAATCACGCCTGATGTTTTAAATATGAAAGCTACAGCAGTAAAAATTTGACATATAGAATATCAATGATAAACAATTATAAAATTGATTACAGCATTAAAAAAGATAAGTTAGTTTTCAAGAAAATTAGTGGTGGCAAATGCGCCCCTATGGCAAATGGTCCCCCTCCTACCCTACAAATTTAAAAATATATATTTTAATAAAATTTTTAATAAAAATCGCTTTAAAGGGTAAACTCTACCTACTCTTCTAGAAATATATTTTATATCAGATAAGATTTCAGAGATTTATTAGGTACTAGAGAATGTTCGGTTTTAAATTCAAGAACTATATATTTTAATTTGAAGACCGGCATTGCGGTGGAATAGAGAAGGTTTTCAAAGATGCTGAATTGGAGGCATTACTTGATCAAGACTCGGATCTAACTCAACAAGAATTAATAGGATTTTAGGGAGTTACGCATCAAGCCATCAAAACTCCTAAAAGACATGGGAATGATTCGGAAACGAAGAAGTTCTTTTACAGCATGACAATGCTCGAACCCGAAAAGTGGTAAAGACATACTTGGAAACGTTGAAATGGGAAGTTCTACCCCACTTGCTGTATTCTCAAGACGTTGCTTCCTCAGACTATCCCTTGTATCGGTCAATGACACACGGCCTGGCTGACCAGAACTGCCGGGGTTATGAAGACTTAAAAAATTGCATAGATGACCAGTTTTTTCAACGCAGGATTGGTAAGCTGCCCGAAAGATGTGAGAAAGTATTGTCAGCAATGGACAATACTTCGAATCATAAATTTATAACCAGTTTATTACAATAAAGCATCGAATTTCGGGGAAAAAACGGCATATGCAAAGTTATAGAACTAATATAAAATCTTTGGAAAGTAAATTTAGTGCAAAGATGACTTATATCAACATGAACCGGTGAAATAAACAAAAATAGCTATGACGACTAAATTAAATAAAGACAAGTCTTATATGATTACAAGCCAGTGTACCAAATTGTGCTTAAACAGGTTAAATATCACGCAAAGATCTTAGATGCTATCAAAAGTAGTTGTATAAAAATACAAGCCGTGCGAAATAGTTACCAACTTTCTATCCTCACCTATATTTTGACATACATTTACAACCGAACTTTTTCGAGCATCTAATATTCTTAGCTTATATCTTATATAAGAACAAATTCAAAAAGCAAATACTACAAACAATAATCTCAAATGACATACAATTTTATTAAACTCTACCATACTATGACGTGTCGTCTTAAACCAGATAAAAACATTAATAAAAGCTTTTAAATTTATTTAAGAAATAAATACTAATAAATTAACAATTAGAATTATATTTTTAATATGAAAGATATAATGTGTATATTAAAAATAAATAAAAAAAAATACAACTTTCTAAGAAAATATGTGTTAAAAAATCTAATTATCTAATACTTGAGTACAATAAAACTTATCAGTTAATGAAAAGAAAACATTTATAAAAATTGATAAATTACTATTTTTATCTCATTTTTGGTTTCTTTTTACTGAAAAAGTTTTACTTAAGTATTTTTTAAACAAATAAATGCTGACATTTCAATTGGAATATTAAAAACTCATCATTATATTGACATTTTAGAAACGCCAACGAACACAAATTCTTATACATTTAATTATACTTAATACATACTTGAATTTATAACTATTTATATTAAAATTATTTATTTATAAATATTGTACTTGTTCCTCATTTAAATATTAAATCAAGCCCCCCAAAACGACCAACAACAACAGCACTTTAATTAATGTTTTAAAAATTAATGTAAAATAAACGAAATATGGCCGTTTTAAAATTTCATTTACGGAAATAAACTGTAGTTCATATCCGTCACGCTAGGCAGATACAGATACAGCGGGAATTGCTTGGTTGAATTTTTATATGAAATTGTTTATTTTATTGGGTTTTTGTTTTTAATTTTTTTTTCTTTTTTTTCTCTTTATTTATTTCTTTATTCATTGGGATGAGTTTTACGATTGCAAAATAACTAAACTCTCGAGTACATTTTAGCTGTATACAATTTGTTAAATAGTCGTTAGCTTTTTAAAAAGTGCTAACTAGCAACAGCAAAATCTTTAGTTATAAATAAAACACTCTTACTTGTTTTATTTATATTATATTCGGCAGTCTTATGTACCCAGAATCAATTTTTTTTTTTAATTATTAAATGTGCCTAAATGAACAATTTTGATTTTTATATTAGGTTTGTTTCTGTATAAGTTCGGACAAGTGAGAATAATTTAGGAGTTTTTCTATTGAAAAAATATATGCATATAGAAAATTTTTCATTTTCTATACCGATTTAAAAATTATATGATGCTAGACTTTTTTCAACAGATTTGTCCAGATCACAGTCAATGGCAAATAAATAGTCTAGCATTGTAGCATTTGCAAATCAGTATAGTGAATTTAAAATTTTCTATACTATTTCTATACAAATTTTATTATTTGCTATACAGATTTGCAAATACTAATATGCTACACTATTTCCATCGGATTGTATACTGGTCTATTGTAAATTGATCTATTAAAATATTTTTGTTTTGCTTGGTTTATTAAAAAATATAATTTTTCTAAAAATTTTTTTGCCTTTATTAAATTTGTTACCCAAACTTGCTCAAACAAAAAGTCTGCGTAGTATTGATTAATAGGGAAAATTAAATTTAAATTGTGCAAGGGAACAAAATTATAGAGTTTTCGTTTAACTTCGGATTTATTAGGATATAGTTATCGTACAGGAACACAACTACACCATTTTCGATTGTAATTGAGAAATTTTCAAATTGAATTGAAAAATTTTCAATTGAAATTGAGAATTTTCAATTGAAAATGAGAAATATTCAATTGGAATTGAGAATTTTCAATTGAAATTGAGAAATTTTCAATTAAAATTGAGAAATTTTCAATTGAAATTGAGACTTTTCAATTGAAATTGTGAAATATTCAATTAAAATTGAGAATTTTCAGTTGAATATGAGAAATATTCAATTGAAATTGAGATATTTTCAATTGAAATTGAGAATTTTTCAATTGAAAATGAGAATTTTTAAATTGAAATTGAGAAAATCCCATTTGGAAATGAGAAATTTTCAATTGAAATTGAGAATTTTTAAATTTAAATTGAGAATTTTTCAATTGAAATTGAGAAAAGCCCAATTGAAAATGAGGTTGATTTTTTAATTTAAATTGAGAAATTTTCAATTGGAATTGAGAAATTTTCAATTGAAAATGAGAAATTTTCAATTGAAATTGAGAATTTTAGATGAGGTTGAAATTCCACTTGGGGTGTTCTCAATTTCAATTGAAAAATTCTCAATTTAAATTTAAAATTTCTCAATTTCAATTGAAAATTTCTCATTTTCAATTGAAAATTTCTCATTTTCAATTTTAGATTGTCGGTGGACAAATGCTGCGGCTCTTCGTTGCGAAAATATTTATCAAACAAAAAGGAAAAGCATATACAGAACAATAAAATATATCTTTCTGATTTAATGTTTCTTACAGATATTATCGAACATTCTTACAGATATTATCAAACTCTAAATTCAGATTTACAAGCAAACAAAAAATAATAACTATTGATTTGCAACAAATGTTAAGTTTAGAATCTAAATTTTGACTTTTTGTAAACGAACTTTTTAGTTTAAACTCCCTTTCTTACCAGTAATTAAAAATATTCCCTACTTTTCTATTTATCCCGAATGATGATTTACTCCCTTTCTTTGATCATATCCTTTCTGTTATTATCATTAAACTTTCGTAAAAGGTACTTTGCTTCCGTTGCAAATTTCAGTTTTGGGTTATCAATCACCTTGTTTCTATCCAACTCTTTATCATGGTGGCTTTAAACAAAATATAGTATAAGTAAACTATTATTATTATTATCGATCAATTTCAGATATATTTTTAAATTACCTGAAATTGATCGATTTAAAACTATCGATTTCCATCACATACCGCTATATAAAAGTTTTTTGTACAAAATTTGTTTTCCATGGCTATCATAATTTGATAGTTATTTGTATTTAAGTGTTCTTTGGGCTCTATTGGAGCTGTCAAAGTAGACCGATCTCGTCCAATATCATTACAAAACTTTCCGCAATAAATAAGGAATATACTTCCTAATTTCGTCGCCTTAGCTTCATTCTAACAGACAAATAGACATTGCGCAATCATCCTAGAGTTTCTAATTAGCTTTAAGTTGATTCCATGATATTCAAACGGTTTGCGGCAATGGGAGCTATCGTTTAATGTGAACCGATTGTACCAGAGATATACATGTGAGTGTGAGAAAATAAAAATTTTACTCAAAATTATAAGATTTCATTAAAAATTTAGAATATTTTTTCGTTTTCAAACTTTATTATAGTATATAGCTATAGCTATATACTATAATAGCTATATTATTTGATTTTTTACTTATTATAATACTTTTACTATTGTGTTGATTTTATTTTTGTTACTTTTGTTTGCATTCAAAGTGCGAGAAACAAAAATTTAAATGCTATTGCACTGTGATATACACTTATTTATTTGTACATTATACTCGCAGTATGTAGCAAATATGTGCTATTGTGTAGGAAGTTATTTGGGCAAATAAAAGTTAACGTTATAAACACGTAGTACAAGATATAATATCTAAAATTATAGATTTTGTATTTGGTTAAAATGAAAGTAAGTCAATTGGTTTTATTTTTATACGAAAATGTTGTCATCTTTGAAAATCGTTTTTAATTTTGTTCTTTAGTTTTATGTTATGAATCTTCCTATTCTTTGGTGTTGATATTTGTATTTAGCTTAACAGATAACTGCTTTGTTCTAACTATCGACATTTTGTGTTAAAAGAGAATTTTTATAGTTAAATAATGTTTATTTTTTTTATCTTAATATCATTTATATTATACAAGTTATCAAATCTTGAAAACTCTTTTATTATTCATTTGTGACGCCAAGGATTGTATATTTTTTATTTATGGGTAAATCATTCAAAGAAATTGTTATCATAATCTAATTTACGATTACTACGTACAAAAGCTTTGGCTTTCGGGCACAAGGCCCATGATTTCATTAGTAAAAATGCTATGGAAATAACTATAGAACGGTGAATCCCAATTTATATTGCAACGTTGCTCCAGTGAATCAGTAAAGGCTACCTACTGTCAACAATAAGCACCTTCGTCCTTTCTATACACGTTGGAGTAACTTCAAAATAGTCTTTGGAGCTCGTCCCATACATGAGAGTTATATACCATTTTAGGTCGGATATAGGCGGTACTATGATATATGTGTGAATTATATATTAAACCGTTTTAGTGCTTTTTCTGAAACCTGAAAAATATTTCACTTGCGGTACCTTTGAATTAATCTTGAACTTATTGTATGATATTCCATCTTCCTTGATATAAACCGAGATAAGTGATTACTTACACCAAAAACAATAAGTTTTAATGTTACACTCTGTCGAATGCCTTGAAAATAAAGAGTGGGCAAATTTGAGATAGAAAGTAAATTAACTTAAAACACTCTTTTTTCACAAACTGAGTTTTATTTTTTTACATATACCAAAGCTCAAGGGATACCACTTTAAATGCGGCCATTTTGTTGGTTTTAGGAAATAAAGAAATAGGTAGGAAGAAAGAGGGAGTGGTGTTAATGATCGTTTTGTTTGTATATTGTATTTAAATATGAAGACAAAACATGAGCAGGAAGTGTGTTCTACGTTCGAATAGTGTAACTATTGAAAGAATTTTCGCTATAATGTGTTGTACGACTTATAGTCCAATTAATAACGAAATGACTACGCATACCATCTGATCATTTACCGTGGTGAAATCTGTAGAACAATTAAAGGAATATAACTTCGGGAAAATTTCCAACTCTAGGACCTGCGTTTTTTTACAAAATTTTAAACCAGCTGGCTGCACCCCCATTTGATGAAATTTGGCACAGATCAGTTTTTTAATAATAGGATCATGTTTATTGAAATTCGTTAAAATCGGTCCATTATTTATGGTACCTCCTATAGGTTCCACTTCCCGGAATTGATATATTAGCCACAAATATCAATATTATTACTGCTTATGTAAACTAAAATCACTGTACCAAATTTCGTTAAAATCGGTCCACATTTGACCATAGCTCCCATACAAACTCTTCTGTCAAAAGATAATGAGAAATTTAAGTTTATTTTTTACATACATCATTTTTGTAACATCTGTAATCAATTTGCCAAATTTCGTGATAATCGGTCTACATTTGTCCCTAGCTCTCATATAAGTACAAATGAAGAAAACAGCTTAAATATATAAGTTTTGAGAAAATATTTGCATTATTGCAAAATTTCTCATTGAATAACAAAATTCTCTGGTCGGCTGCGAGGTTTGTAGCGCCGTTTGTCTGAAACAAAAGGCCACTGATGAGAACTATGGCTTGATAGCTTAGAACATTTGCTTATTTTGTAAAAAATGCGTTCCGCTGATGCCGCCTAACCCATAAACCACACCATACGGTCACTTTCTATGGATGTTATGGTTTTTCGAGGATTTGTAGCTTTTGTGAGCCCCATTTGCGACAATTTATATTAATAACCATAATATAAAGGTTTTTTTTTCTGCCATAAAGAACAATGAACAACATTACATTTCATGAGCATGTGTGTCCGCCTAAGCTTTCTCTAATTGAATAATCGTCTCCATTGGTTGTTTCCGAATTAGAGTAAAAACGTTTTTTTATGGGACTTATTGAAAAGACCATACGGCTAATAATTACACTTAGTGTAAATTTTTTTAAAAGCTTTTTCTACTATTTTATATGAAATGTTTAATAATTTTGTTAATTTTCTACTTACAGCACAAATGTGGTTATGAACTACACAGAAATCGAGGGCAAAGTAAGAGAAGCAACCAATGATGATCCCTGGGGTCCGACGGGACCTTTAATGCAAGAACTGGCGCATGCAACATTTTCATATGAAACATTTCCCGAAGTTATGTCCATGTTATGGAAACGAATGTTAACAGATAATAAAACCAATTGGCGTAGGACATATAAGGTAATAAATATTCCAAATTGCAATAAAATCAATTTTATTAAACAAGAAAAATAAGAAAAAAATATTTTTTTGCATATAACTTCTTTATCCAGAGTTTATTATTGCTAAATTATCTGGTACGCAATGGTTCTGAGCGTGTGGTGACCTCATCAAGGGAACATATTTATGATTTGCGTTCATTGGAAAATTATACCTTTACAGATGAAGGTGGCAAGGATCAGGGCATTAATGTTAGACATAAGGTATGGATTTTTTTTATTATTCAAAATAAAATCTTTATACTTAATTGATTTAAAAATTCCTTAATTTTTAAGGTAAGAGAACTCATAGACTTTATACAAGATGACGACCGTTTACGTGATGAACGTAAAAAGGCCAAAAAGAATAAAGACAAATACATTGGCATGAGCAGTGATGCCATGGGTATGCGCAGTGGTGGCTATAGCGGTAGTAGTGGTGGTGGTGGCGGTTACAATGATGGTGGCTGGAGAACATCACGTACAGATCATGGTGATAATTGGTGTAAGTATTTTAGTGGTTTATGCTAAATATTAAAGTGGAATTAATTGATTTGTTTTACTTTAAAACGACAATTTAATTAATTTATTACAACTTTTATCTCTCTAAAATTCTTTTAATTGTTTTTATTTTATAAATAGATTCCGATTCTCGTTCGGCTGATCGCTATGAAGATGATGATGCTCAATATGAGGGTGAAAAGGAGTTTTCCGATAGTGATTCACCAAGTCCTAGGTATAGATATATTAACTGTTTTAAATTTTTGAGTTTTATAATATTGAATAATTCTGTTACACATTTTAGGAGAACCTACCGTTACAATGACCGAGCCAGTCCTGCTGATATCGCCACTGAAGTCAAACCTGCGGGTAGTCTTAATATGAATATACGTCCTAAATCAGCCTCATCAACAACCTCAACGGGTCCCGTGACAAAACAACCCACTCAACAGAAACCGTCGGTGGGAAATAAAAAAATCGATATGGGTGCTGCTGCCAACTTTGGCAAACAAACTACTGTATCATCGAATGCGGCAGGCATACACTCACCTACCCATCGCGATACACCTGCTGAAGGCAATAACGATTTAATAGGCTATTCCCCCATCAATAACAATACCTTGGGCATATCAACGTCACACGAAAGCAATAATGCAAATAACAATAATGCAGTTGATAGTCTCTTTAAAACCTGTTCACCTAAAAATGAAAAAACCCTTAATAGTGCTGCTGCTATAAATGATGACTTTGACGATTTCAATCCAAGAGCAATTGAGCAGCAGCAAAATGAATTTGGTGATTTTGCCTCAGCATTTGGTGGCGTTGGCTCAGCAGAGCCACCTTCGACTGGCCTAACAAATATGACTTCCACAACCAATGATGATTTTGCTGATTTCTCTGCATTCCAAGGTAGTTCTAGTAGCACTACTAATAGCGCAAATTTAACCTCAACTATGGGTGGCTTAGAAGGGAATTTGCTGACAACGGCAACGCCTGCCAATGATGCATTTGACTTATTCAATACATCCGCTGCTAATAATTCCACAAATGCTACTTCTTCAAATTTGGGTGCAACCACAGCTACAGATCTTCTGGCTGGTCTAGGAGATTTGTCAATACATCAAAGTATGCCAATGGGTAAGTTTAGCTTTGAAAAAAAATATTGTAAATTTTTAGTGTACATATTATTTAATTTCGTTAAAAATAATTTGTTGAAAATAACAAGAATGCCAAGCTTTTGTTTATTTTTTAAACAGTTTTATAAAAAAAATGTAAAATATTTTTAAAAAGAAAATTTTTAAAATAATTTTTTTAATGTATACTAAGTGCATTGCATTAGATTCTCAGAGTTATTGACAAACCAAAAAAAATTATATACAAATTTTGAAGAAATCTTATTTACTTACTTAAATGGCATATAGTTACAACCTGTTTAATTCAAAGGCCGATCATATTTTAGAATTTCATGCGCCTCCATCTTGTGCGCATATTCTCCAATATCATATGCCAAGTTTTGAAAAATTTTCTTCTACTTGGTGTTTCCGTCGAAGTTTTTGACTCCCTCTTCTAGGGAGGGGTCCAAAGATTCTTCGTAGAATTTTTCTCTCAAAGGATAGGATAGCTTCACCGCCTGTACGCGTGCCCATGATTCAGTACCATGCAATAACACGGGTAGTATAAGCGTTTTATAGAGCTTAATTTTAGTTCTTACGGAGAGGACTTTATTTCTTAGGTGTTTGCTCAGGCCAAAATAGCATCGATTCTACGTTTAATTTCAATGCTTATAACGTTGTTGATTCTCACAGTGGTACCAAGGTATACAAATTCTTTTACAACCTCGAAGCTATAGTTCTCAACAGACACATGTGATCGAAATCTGATCTATCTTATTATGAACATTTTTATGTTAAAAAAAAACCAAACGAAGAACGTAGTCTTAACATATGGTATGAAAGGTCCTGGCCTTAACAAAGAAAACTTATTTTTTTTTTTTCATTCAAAATTAGCTTTATTTATCAACGTAGTCTTTATCAAGAGCCTCGCAATCATTCAAGCGAAGCTCTAGATTACATCTAAAAGATATTGCGAGAGCCTTCACAAGACTATAAGTTTCATTCAAAGTGATCCTCAGGGGTATGTTGTTTTATTTCCAGACAATAAGACTCCAAGGACTTTAAATTTAAATTAATTTTATAAATAATAAATATGTAAAGAATCATAAAGCTATTTTGTGCAGAAATAGATAATCAACAAAAAGTGAGAAAAAAACTCAAGCCTTACATTCAATACGATTGCACTTAAAGCAAATGTATCACGGTGTCTCGGGTTGTTAGGAGTATAATGAATTTGGTACTATTTAAAGAAAACCGGCGGCTGACCTTAAAGGTAAAACAAATTGTTCGTCTACTAAAGAAAAATCCATGTCCAACAGAAAAGCGGCATATAAAGCAAATTTTGCGGAATTTTATGTTAGAAAATTTAAAAAAAGAGAGCTGCGGAAATGTAGACGAAAAACTCCGAACACATAAGAAATCAAAATTTAAAAAAAAAAATTTTGGTTTGTCCCTTCATAACAACTGGAAATATTAAGAGTGCTATTTACATATATCAAAGAATGTCTTACAAAGAGATTGTTGTCATGTATGCAGCAACATAAGTTGTTTACTTCATTTTGGCCCGTTCTTGCTTCCTGTCATTATAGTAAATCGGCAATGGAGTGTTATCAAAACTATAGTGTCGTTTTAGTGCCAAAAGAAGCAAATCTGCCTAACTAACTGTCCAGAACTCAGACCAATTGAGAGATATTGGGCCTTTGTAAAAAATATAATGAAGGACACAAAAGGACTCGCCAAAAACATTTAAAATTTTAGAAGGAAGTAGTTCACGAACAGCAACAACGTTACTGTAATCACTATGAAAACCCTAATGGGAAATATTTCTAAAAAAAATAAATCTTCTCTAATATATAAAAATTAATGCCACTTTTCGTTATAATTTTATAACTCAAGGACGGGTTCATCTATCCAAACCAAATGTTAGGGCTTTGTTTGGACTATTTCGTTTATTTGAAGTTTATTTGAATTTTGTTTTTAAATTGTTTGTTCTAGTCCAAGTTAGGATTTTAATAGAAATTGACCACACCCACTTTTACGCCCACTTTTGTTTATTTATCTAAAATCGGAAAATGGATGTAGGAAATATGAATTTTTTCTCTTAAATATTCGTAGTAATTCAATTTAAGTTTTTTTTTTTTTTGATTTGCATATTTAAAATCGGAAAACGGCTGCACGGATATTGGTAATATTTGACGCTTTTTGATAATGGTTTGACGGTCGACTGTCGTTTGTTTGACGATCTTTTAATTGAATTTAAAGTTCGTTCTCTATTTTATTAGTTTTAACAGATTAATAGTTTGATTAAAACCGTTTGACCCTTACCACAATATATTTGCTTTTGTCTTGAATTTTCGTCTGACATTGTAGAAAATAATAAGTCCGGAGTATACATCTCCAGAAATATTACCTTTATCTATGTCTGGAACAGGTTGGTTACACAGAAAAAAATTACCGATTACCGAGAGAAAAATTAGTCTATAACAATAAATGTTTGTGCTATATGGGTTGGCCCTTCATAATAATTACAAAAGAGCTTTCGACTTTTTTTTGACTATAAAGATTATTGACTACTTCAATACTAGAGAGAAGTTAAGGCTGTATTTGCACGTCATGTGTATTTTTAGAACAGCGATGCGCCAATTTGTGTTATTTAAACGCATTGTTTTTGATTTATAGTTTTTTTTCATCGACGCCGTGTGATTGTTGGGCCCACGCCGATGGAGAATGCTGTGATAATTTTAATAGAAATCAATTGAATTAATAATAGCTTAATCTCATCAATATTATTTAGGTATCGCGACATTAATAAAGCGGTATCGCAAGGCTCTGTTCTTTCTCCTACTCTTTTATTATAGACTAAGCCTTTTAGAGATTGGGTTTATGAGGAAACATATAAATAAGATCTTAAGCAAGATTTTCGAATGGTGTTGTGCGAATAGGGTAAATTTTAATGTCTGGAAAAGCCAATGCTATATATTAACATATGATCATGTTGTTTCATCTGTATTTATGAGTGCTATTAGTAGCTCTTGGTGTTCTGGGCATGAGAAGCCAGTGTGATTTTTGGTGGAATAGATATTTCACTTTATTTGATATTTTTGCTTTTTAAACGACCGAAAATTGAATACAACTCTCATGTATGGGGTGTTCCTTTAGAGTCAATTTGGAGCTTCTCAACCTTGTACGAGACAGGGCGCAGCTGCTTATCGGTGGCAGTAAGGGTTTCAAACTTTTGACTCACTTGAGCATCGTCGCAATGTTTACCGATACTAAAATGGCATATGTTCTGTAGAGATTTGGTTCCCGAAATATATAGTATATCTTTACGAAACCAAGTTTTTTATTATAGATAAAATTCATTTTTTAGCCGCACTGTCCTTACGTGAAATAATCTTTCTACGGAACCATTGCAGTAATAAATATGTAATAGTAAAAACTCTGAGTATATATTTAGTGCAAAACCCTTAGTATACAATTCTAATGGAATTTATATGAGGTTGTAAATCTTAAGAGAGGATTTTTGAAAAAAATTTAAAACATTTTGAAATTATGATTTTAATTATTAAAGTACATATTAGTCTCTTATAAAGAAATTAAGAAAGTGCATGTTTTAAAGTAATTTAAAGGAAATTAATCCTTTTAGTCTTTTAAGTAGTGTTTGACCAAAAGAATTTAAAAAATCTGAAGTAACACAAGTATTTTCGTAGCTAATGTAAAGCAAAAAAACAAAAACATGTTTTACATTAATTTAAAAAGCATTCATTTAATGGAAACAAATGCCAATTGGAATACTTCAATTTTTCCCTTTCAGCCGATGATGAGGGCAATGACGAAGATGATTACAAATTTCCCGAAATAATAAGACATGAACTACAAAATGTCATACAACAATTACAGTCACTTAACTCTATAGAATCCTCTCAAGATGTCATACAACTTAGGGATTTGTTGCATTACCTATGGATGAAAGGTTGTCTGCCAGGATTTACTACACCACAAAGAATATGTAATTTGGATAAGGATAAAGTACCTTGGCATTTGATAGCCAATCAGGAATATGCAGATTTATTAAAAAGCCTTGGTCGTCTAATAACACCAGAATGGCCTGGTCAAAAATTGGATGTATTAGAGCAACACATATTTAATATATTCAAAATTGATTACAGTTTTCAATTTCAAATGGAAGCTTGGTCTTGTTTAACACATAAAATACCGCAAATGCCTCTAACTATAATGAGCATATTTGAATTTTTACTGGAAGATGATAATCTAATGGCTATAACGTTTTTACAAATATGCAAAGAAAAAGCTGAGTTATTAAAAGAATTTAAAACAACTTTCAAGACAATACCCGAACCCAAATTAGAACAATTTCAGATACAAATAAAAGAATTTGTACAACTCCTGGTATCGCTACCAAATCGTTTTGCAAATGCTCTACAGGGTAATGTAAACCAAGCATTTAAAATTCAAAATTATAACAGAAAAATTCTACAACATTTACTTAAAGCCTTATGGTTTTTGATACACTGTGAGGATCAGGAGTATTTTGATATTAAATTTCTGGCTGATCTTTTAAATCGTTTGGTGCTAGACTTCAGTAATATTACGGAAAATGATGGAGATCTTTTTAAGTTTTTACGAATTCTGCAAGAGTTTTGTTTCTACCCTATAGGGCGGAAAATAGTAAGAGATATATTCCACCAAATGGAAGACAACAGCATAGCAATGTACCGTTTAGCTTTGTGTATGCTTCAAGGCTCCCTGGATTTGACTCAAATACTTGGTGATTGTATTAAAACTAATGAAATTTGGCAGTTTTGTTTTATGCACAAATTAGCCATGCAAAGAATTCCCAGCCATGAAACAGCTTTAATAGGCTTAGTCCATTATATCGCTTACATTGATAATGGTTTGTTGAGAAAGCTTTTCGAAAATCTATTAAATATGTGGTCCAAACGAATATCACTGCAGAAATTATCAGAAAGCGAGCACTTGAATCTTTCCAAGCTCTTAATTATAACAGCTAAATTTTATTATCTGAAAAGCGATAACAAATTACCAGCAGATCATGACTTAAAACGTTTACTGCATGAAGGTTTGCGTCATCATTTGGAATGTTCCGACAGTCTGCAGCGTCACATTGGCATGAAAACGGTGGAATTAATATTTAATTTTATAACTGGACCAAATGCTCCAGATGAAGAACAATTGAAATTTGATTACAGCAGCATTTTAGAAACATCCAGAGGTGATCCCTTAAAGCAAATAGACAGTTTGAATAATTCAATATTAATGACTGTTGAGAAACACCAAAATAAGGAACCCCAACAATTGGAATTTTTATTGCAAGATTTTATGTCCGAAACTCCTAAAGAATCTATAAATAAAAATATTAATGGCACCTTAAAATCTAAAGAAACTGATGATGATTTTGATATAACACCACCACCTTCAAAATCTCCCAAAATGGAGCTAGATTCGGATGATGATGATGATTTAATACCCTACGATATGTCAAATGATACTGCTCAGATTTTGGATAAAAGTCCCAAATTTCTATTAGATTTGTTGGCTACACTCTCAACGAAATGTGAAAATTATGAATATTTTGAAGCGGCTTTATCATGTGCTGAGAAACTTATACGTTCTCAATTGCCCAAATCTGATTCTCGTCTAGCCGTCGACTTAATGCAATTGTTTCTTAATTTGGATATGCAATTTTATTACGAAAACTTTGAGGAAACAAAATTTAAATGTTGTATTGCCATTTGTTCCTCACATCCGGCTGAATGTTGTGAATATATTTGCAGGCAATTTCACACTGATAATTCTTGCTATAATGCTAATGCACGCATTTTAATGTTGCAAATTTTAACCGGCTGTGTAAAAGAACTTACTGGCTCCGAGGACAAGGCAAATACTACTGATGATTCTTTGCAAACTTCAGACATAACTCATTTACGTAAATTTCAATTTGAAAACGAACAACGGAAACGTTTAGCTGAGGCTCAACAAACTATACGTCTTAGATTAAAGGATAAAACTAAAAGATATTTTTCTAAAACTAAAGCATTCAACCATAATAATGGCAAACCCAATCGTTTTCATCCCGTTGTGGGTACATTTTTCTTTTCGCTCGTTCGAGGAGAACGCACCAAACAAATGTTATATGTAAAATATGATCGCATTGCACATGATATTGAGACCTTGCTATTGGTTAATTTTCTACACACTCTCTCCATTATCGTCATGGGTGCCCAAAATTGCACTATACTTCCTGCTATAACGCGTGAAATTTTCGATTTATCTTCTTTTGTACGCTTTAGTCCAGAAACTCGTGTGCGTTTATCATGCCTGGAACTTTTGGGTATTACTTTAGTGACAACGCCAGAATATGTTCTAATAGAACAATTCAATGATCGTCTGCTGGAGTTGAGATATTGGCTGGAAGATTTCATTAAATCACCATTGGTGGGCGGAGAAACTTCGGAAGAGTGTCGAGAATTGGCTTCACAAATTTTGAACACCTGTTACAAGATTATGAATCCTGGTGACATACAGGAATAATTAAGAACTTTTGTTTTTACAAATTTAAATTTTTAAATATAAGTTAAATATTAGTTTTCTTACAGCTATCTGAAATAAAATTTCATTTTTGTGCATCAAAAGTTATTGTGTTTTTTAATTTTAACTCTAGCTGAAAAGCTACAAGTGTTTTACATACTAAGCATTGTTTTATGTTAGAAATCCACTCATATCATAGCGTACCAAATTGGCAGTATAATTTTCACACGACCAACCAAAGTTACAAATATTTATGAACAATGATTACAATTCTTAAATCAAACATGTTTTTTTTATTTTTTGTAATGACTTTATTTTATAAAATCTTACATAGGCACAAAAAACCACTAAAATTAAGAACGCAATCCTTCTTTTCCGCTGCTGTCAAAGAAAATTTCGCATAAACAAGATCAAATGACGCAGTAGGAAGTTTTTAAACAGGTCCACAAACGCTCACTAGAACAATTATAAGACTGCCTTTAAACAATACAAAAGTATTCTAAGGAATATAATGAATTCAGCAACAAAATTAAAGACTTCTCAGAAACAGAAATACTACTTTGTAAACTTTAGTCTTAGAATTTATTTATAAGATTAAATAATAAAAAAAACATTAATCAAAACAAGGATATTCTTGATGAATATAGTGGGGACTGTATACCATCCATTTCCGTAGAAAGGAAGTGGTTTCTGAATTAAGATGTGACACCGAACATACCGGAATATACCGAACGTTCTGGACTCCCAGTTTAGGTCTCTACATCCAAAACAATTGCAAAGAATGTCTATATGGCCGATCGGAGATTAAAAGTGGGATAGATTGTGGACGCCATAGGCATCTTACAAGGCTCGTAGGCTTCAATTTTGAATTATCACTTGGGAATTAGAAAGCTTTACGCAAGATATGGTTGGTGCTTTTGCTCGCAATCAATCGCAATCGCAACCGTTTGATAACTTCGCAGATATGTTTGACGTTGTTGGCGAAGCTTTGCACCGTTTTGTAACCGAGGACGAAACGTTGCTACTCTGTAACAACCAGGAGATCATACAAGATGTTTCTTGGAGTGACATGGTGTATACTTCACATTGACTATACACCCTTAAAAGGGGAATACAATCAGTGTGCGATTTTTATAAAAAAAAAAACGTCCAAATTTTTCCAAGCAAAAGGTTCTTTCCATCTGGAAAGTGCAAGTGCGCACACATGTTCAGTTTCCGGGGCTCCCTAATAATCCATATTCTCCAGAGTGACTAACTTAAAGAAAATAAACGTCTCTAAAGTGGTCACTTTGACCACCAACAATGAGGGCTTATTTAAGCCAGCCTATAGCTTGCGAACATTAATGTTCGATAGTTCAGATAAATTATGCAGAAAAGATGCAACCATATGAAGAGTCCCTTGATTTTCTAGAGCGGCGCAGTGACAGAGGAGGTGAGTGACTGTCTCTTCCTCATCGATGTTATAACAACTGCGACAGTTGTTGTATTTTGAAGATTAAGTTTACTGGCATGCAACCCAAAAACTCTAAGCCCTGTGAGGGTTGAAATCAAGTTGTGAAGTCGATGGCAAGATAAAGATTTTTAATCGTAAATGGGTCATGTTTGTTTAGAAACTGAACAAGTGTTTTCAGTGAACCAAGTGTTTTGGGCTGACCCGTATGGAAAATGCCTTATTAGCGATTTGCAGGCGGGTAGCGGCAATCCGCTATCAAAATCTTCCTGACTTAGAAGAACACCAGATTTAGCAAGTTTATCTACAATAATGTTACCAGGTACGTTATTATGACCGGGTACCAGACGAGTTATAGCAATGTCTCGTTATCTCATTGAGAGAAACCCTGCATTCGCGAGTAAGAACAAATGTCATATTGACATTAGATAGGGATTGGTTGTCGATACAAAAACGAATATCTGTGTCCTACATTATGTGATATCTTAGCTACTTGACTGCCTTGTATATAGGTGATATCTCATCCTGAAAAGTACTACAGAGATCAGGGGCTTAAACAGATTTCCTTTCCTTATAAAGTGATAATGAAGCCTCCCCCACCCCTTCTTTGACTTAGATCCATCCGTGTGTACCTCTAGACACCCATCATCAGAGGTAGTAAGATCTTCAGAGATAATCACAGATCTTTCTGGTGGTACCCTGTTCTAAAGTTAAGCGTGCTGCAGTAAGGGCCTTCTGGGCTATAAGGCGAGTGAGCCAAAACTTTCTATCCACTGTTTTCCAAATAGTTTTTGAACGATCTTGCAAAATGTGCATGTGCGTTGTCATGATGGAAGATTATGGCCTATTGTCTGGTCAAAGATTCTGGTCATTTTTCATTCATTACTCTATTTAAACGAATCAATTGTCTTCGAGACAGGTCCCCTGTGAGCGTTTGCTATACATATTATTTTTTTGTGCTCAGGGTTATAGAAATATATCCATTTTTCATCACCAGTATCAATACGATGCTAAAATTACTTCTTTTTATAACGTTTAAGCAAGTTTATTGAACGTTATAAAATGACGTGCAAACAAGCCTTTCAACGTCACTCGGTTTTAATTCATATGGGATCCAATTTTCTTGATTTTGAATTAATTACAATCCTTGTTTAATGGCTTGCTATGTGACTTCCAATAATAATGCAAGTTCTTCTTGCGTTTAACAACAACCTTTGTCGAGTAATGCATTTCATTCTTAATGAACAAATGTGTATTTACACATTTTCGTCAATCGAATCAGTCAGATGTCAAAAATATCAAAATTGTTATTATTGACACGAACCATAAGTGACAGTTATGTCATATGTTGTGAATATATTTACTATTTGATAACTATTATATATAGTTATCAAATAGTAAATATATTACTATTTGATAACTATTTAAAAGGACTAATGTTCTGATTTGAGAGTCGTCTTGCACAGATCTAATAGTCTACAAAATGTTATATTGGTTAAAAGCTATAGGCATATTTTTAAATGTATCCAAATTATGATTTTAAAAATTGCATTTAGTGTGGAAGTTTTTTTTCTGCCAAAATGACCCAAAGACTAGGATTATTGTTATTAATTTGGTTTTGTCTATCACGTGGTTATAGGTATAATTTTTGTTCATTATCCTAATGTAAATTCTATTTGTATACATAATTTTTATAAATATTTATGTTTTTTGCACTTGTGTTTTTTATAAAATTTTTTTACAATTTTCATTGATTGATTTATTATTAACTTATTTTTGCTTATACCAAATACAAACAAACAAAAAGCATTTCTCAACATACCGGGAATAGTACCACCGCGGACCCATTAGGTAAACTTGAACAATATAAATGCTTAAAACATCAAAAACAAATAACGCACGTAATTTTGATTTGTAACAAGAAAGGAAAAACTCAATATTACAAAAAGCACAAACTCTACATAAACTAAACACTAGTTCAATATACAATAGATTTAGAAGAGTTTTTCCTTGTAAAATTTATTTTAAACTGGCCTTTTTTCAAATGCTTTAGCACTTCTTTAGCTTTTTTGTCATAAAAAATGTATGTATGTATTTTGCTATATGTATTGTATTTATTTCCAATCTGTACTGTAGTATCTTTACAACACTTAAATGCTATACTTTACTATTGTTTTGCAAAATTTGTATAATTCGTATTTCTTTTTAAAAAGCTTTTTATTTAACATTTCTGTATGCTTTTCTATCTTATTTTAGACAATATACTTCCACCTATTGCCACAACGGGCAATACTCTACTACAACCCGTAAGTGCTAATAACAATTCACAACAATCATCATTGACCACCGCCGATGGAACTGCAGCATCCACAAATAACAATAGTGCGTCTACACAAGTCGGTGCTACCTGGGCTGATAACCTGAAAGCTGGCAATCTAAAACTTGATCTAGATAATCTACTATCGAGCAAAGCTAACAAATCTAATGCCCCGGCTCTCTCTATGAATGCGCTCAAAGTGCAAAGTCCCAATCCGACTACAATCACAAACCCCCAACAAGTGCCACTGTCTATACAAACGCCCGTAATGGGCAATTTTTCTGCATTTGGTGGCACCCAAACGACTACACCCCGCATTTCTCCCGGTCTGGGAAATGCTTCGTTAGTTGGTGGCGCCCCCACATTTTTCAATGCCACATCACCAAACATTCCATCACAACAACAACAATCACAATTTGCTAATTTTAATCAAATGAATAATCTAATGCAACAACCACAAAAGGGTTTTATTGGCAATAACAACAACAGTAACAACAACAATAATAATTTACAATCCTTTGATTTATTTCAATGATATCTAATGGCTTAAATTTTTTCTTTATTTTCATTTTTTTTTTTTTATTATTAATAATTTGTGTTTTTGTATTTTATTGAAATCTAAAATGCAAAAATTATTACAATTGTATTTGTTTTTCCATGTATTTTTTTATATTATATAAATTTTATTACAACTTTTTTGCAATCTTTATTATGTTCCCAACACTTTATTTAGCAAATATATAATTTAAAATTACAACAAATCTATACATATGAATTATTATGAATGAATTATTATTGTATTAGTGTTTAATATACAAAAAATATGATTTTTTAAACAATTATATATTAAAATTTTGTTTTTTTTTGTAATAATTTAAGGGATTGTTTTTTTTTTAAATTATTATCTATGTTATAACCCAAAATTTGTTCAATATTTGAACTTATTCATCGAAAAGTTTAACCCGCGTTCCTATTGAATTTTTAGAAATAAATTTAAAAATAATCGGAAAACTTCCTATAAAAATTCCCTTTAAAAATAATTTTCGAAAAATTACCTATAAAAATAGCGATCTTTTGAAAAATTTAATAAAAAAAAAATTGTGAACTTTTAAACAATTTCCTGTAAAAGTTATAAATTTCTGAAAAATGAAAAAAAAGTCAAATCAAAAATTTTCAAACACGTTCTGAACCGCGCCATTTCCTATATCGATGAATTTTGTATTTACATTCTGTATTTACATAGCTCGTACAATTTTTAGAGTTCTTCAAGATATTGAAATTCGCTTTGGTTAAGAACTCATTGAGGGATCTGAAAGTTAAACCCTTGGGTAAAACAGCTCATATTATTTCGGTACTAATTTTTAAATCTAAACTCCAAATTAAAAAATACAACAAATTAAAATGATTAATGAAAAAATATTCAAATTTTTACTAAAATGATATGAGTTGTTTTACAAAAAGTCTATTATTTTCCGATCCATCCATTGGCCCACTTTAATCCATATGGAAAATGGAAGACAATCTTTTGAAGATATCCTTGAGTCAAGGGTATAATTGATCTGCTTTATTCCCCAATACATGATTCAATTTTTTAATTAAAAGACAAACGCTAAAATATGAGACTGCTTCTAAAGACCGTTTTAAAAGTTATAGGCTTTTAAATTGGGAATATTTTGAAAAAAATCGAAAAAAAACAAACTTTAAAACCTATATGGCGGTTTTAAAGTTTGTTTTTTTCTGAACCAAAGCGAAATTAAAAATTTTGAATAACTTGAAAATATGTATGAGCTAGGAGAATATTTACAAAATTTTATCAAATTTGGAGATGGTGAGGTTCAAAATTGGTATTTTTGCTCGAAAAACTTTGATTTCACCCAATAGTAAAACTTAAAAAAAAATCTTTATCAAAAAGTAAATTTTTAAAAATTCTAAAATTACGTTAGCTTTAAAAACGTAAGTATTTACTTAATTAAAGAAAAGAACGCATATGTAGAGATCTACGTCCAGTACTACGGAATTAAATCGTGAACTTTTTTAAAGACTATTTTACAACTTTCGATATGGATTAATTAACAGCAGTACATCGATATATTTTTGGCCAAGAAGCACCATCAAGAAACCGTGATTATCTATGGTTTATTGATTTCAAACGCAACCGTAGTTCGGAATCGAACAAATTTCTTGAAGGCGAAAATGGTTCCAAAAAACATTGAAGCTGTGTGTGAAGATGATACTTTAAGATCGTCAAGTAACTAAAAGTGAGATTAAGGTAAACTTAAATATTAGAGGGACCAGCATTACATTCAATATTGAAGAAAATTTGTAGACATTCGCATCAAAACGTAACAATTCCATTTATTGAACAAATTTAACTAACGCCATTTTACTTTACATACTGATCTCTACATTTGTATTAAATAAAATCGAAAAAACGTCATTCAAACGTCAATTGGTCGTAATACTTAAATGCATGAGTATGACAAGTGATGAATCGTGAATTATCGATGGTTTATTGATTTCAATCGTGACCGTAGTTCCCAATCGAACGAATTTTATAAAGACGAAAATGGTTCAAAAAAACATTGATGCTATGAGTGGAGATGATACTTCAAGATCGTCATGTAAATTAAAGTGAGATTAAGGTAATTTAGAATATTGGAGGGACCATCATATATTTAATATTGAAGAGTATTTGTAGACATTCGCATCAAAACGTAACAATTCAAAAAAACATTGATGCTATGAGTGGAGATGATACTTCAAGATCGTCATGTAAATTAAAGTGAGATTAAGGTAATTTAGAATATTGGAGGGACCATCATATATTTAATATTGAAGAGTATTTGTAGACATTCGCATCAAAACGTAACAATTCCACATGATGTCATACATACTGGTCTCTACAATTAAAATTAAATGAAATCGCAAAAAAACATCAATCAACACAAACAAGTTTATAAACGATAAAACGTAACAATTTGTACAAAACTTACATTTTTTACCATAAATACACACTTAACAAAAATAGATGTAACGTCAATTGGTTGTAATACTCCAAGGCATGTGTGTGACAAGTAACTAATCATGGATCTATGCGTATGAGCCCTATAGTAAAAGTAAGGCAACTGTTAAAACTGTCTAAAACGAACAAAACCTAACAAAAGTTCGGGATCAATGAGCTTGGAATCAAAATTTGATTATCAAATAATCGTCTGTTTTTTTATTTTCGTAAAAACTATACCTATCTCAATATTACCACAACAATACGATCTCGCACACCTCATCTAAGACAATGGAACTTTTAAGCACTCAAAACGACGAGTTAACCAATCAACAACTGTTCCCGCGGTAGTCGGTTCTTTGTACCGGAACGACTCTTAAATCGTACGATTGCGGCCAAGAACAGCTACTTCTGCCTTATTGCCAATAATATTGCAGTTACATAATTAATTAACCAGTTAACAAGTTGTCCGACATATAGTCTTGATTTAGCAACCAATGATTTTATTTTGTTTAAGCGGTTTTGGAGATACCTTTGTACTTGTTGCAGTTTTGATGATAAATTTATAGTATTCGGCACAGAAATTAGTTTCCAACGCTATTGATCGAAATTGATCCATAGTTTTGGATGCCCTCCATAGGTCTTATTTTTCGGTATTTAATTTTTGTTTCCTCACAGCTACAAATTATAAAATACATAAATAATATTTAAGTATTGGCACTTAATTCAGACAAAAAATCCATATAAATCTAAAACTGTCACTAGTTTTATGTTAAAACACAAATAAGTTCACTGCAAATATAGAGCCATGTGCTAAATTTGTAGAAAATCGGTCCACATTTGATCCTAACTCATATATAAGACACAATACTGGACATGAAAATTTTATTGATGAGAAAAGGGAAAATTTTATTGATGAAAAAAGTTAGCAAATTTTGACAATAGTTTCCATACAACCCCTATTGTATATGTACTATAAAAAAGGTGTAGGCTTACATTATATTTATTCTGGGTCATTATAATATTCGGAAGCGATTGCTTTATGTCCGCCCGTTTAAATGTCTTTTGAAAGGACAATAGTGCCCAAACAAAAATAGCTGGAATGACAAAATTTGCCAAAAATATTAACATGAACTCTAGAACATGAACCCTAGAAATGCTTATAAGAAACGGTTCAATGAGTCCGTGACTTTTTAAAGTTTCAACCCCTTGATTAGGAAATTCAAATTGCTCCCGTCAACAGTCAACTGTAAGATAACTCCTGTCTAAATTTTAATAATTTGCTTCATTTAGTTTGTCTTTGGCAGCCATTGACAACTACTTAGCGTTTTGAGAAGAAAATTTTAATTTTTTGATAATTTCCCTAAAAAACTTGTGAATTTTTGAAAAATTTTCCTAAAAATGGTGAATAATAATAAATTTTTAACAAATTTTCGGTAAAAAAAAATGAGAATTTTTTAAAAATAGTAAATTTTCGAGATGATGCTTATAAAAATATTTAAATTTTTTCAAAAAATTTCTAAAAAACGGATGCCACATTTGCTTACAAACGACGAAAGATATCGAACGTTAATATACGAAAAAAAATTAAAGAAACTCACAGTTTGATAAGTGAGATAGATTGTGGACACAATAGGCATTCCCTTTCACATACAAATTTTTCAACCGTAAATATATCAGAATTTCATTATTTAAGGAGGCTCTATGGACGGAAAATTTGGCATAAAATGTAAGAAATTAGCTCCAATTTTAATGGTGTAACATATTTAAGTAAACGACTAATTTGAAATCCCTAAACAATAAATTATTAAAACTTAACACATAATTAATATAAATTTAATACGAATAAAAACTGAAAATGAAATACTTAAAACAAATATTATATAGTAATTTGTAATTATTTAGTAATTTAATATATAAATTAGTTGTAGTTATGAATGTGTATAATGAGGTTGTAAATGTGTTTTAAAAAATATTTAATTAATTAATTTACTTACCCTACTCATGTGTATGAAGTTTGAAAGAAATTAATGACAACTAAGAAAGTAAATAAAATGATAATTCATATTTGTATTTTATTTTGGAAAGAAAAATTAACTAATGCGCTTAGAAAAGGTTTAGGTTATTTCTAAAATAATGAAATTCTCTAAAAAAAAAAAAAAACAACAAAAAGATTTTTTTAAAGTTTTGTAAAAAAAGGATTTGTATAAATTAGAAATATTTAAGAAATTTTCCTTTAATATCAAATTTCACTACGTAATAGTTTCGTAATAGAAACGAAATTGATACTCCCAATCTTTATGTAAAATTGTCCAATGAATTTGCAGACTGAATTTTATTGTTTAAGAGATTAACTCTTAAATTACTCTCTTTTGTCCGAACTCATCCAGAAAAGTAAGAAAAAGTCTGTGTAGTTTTGAGTAAGAGGAGAAATGAAAGTACCATCTCAATTTAGTAGACTCAAACCAAAACAGAGTACGGGAACACAATTGTTTGAATTTTGGGTAACTTCGGACTGGTTTGGGTAGTTTCGTTATCGTACGGGAACACAACTATTATTTGCAGTACAAATTTTTAAATTTCATGAATCGTTATAAATTCTAAAGTAAAAAAATATACAAAATTTCTAACAATCCATGAACAAAATTTTCGAATTTACAAATTTGTACACGAGTACGATAACGAAACTACCCAAAAATCGTTCGAAAAATTTCAATCTAACTTAATAAAAAAAATTTACATTTTAGGCTGTTTAATAAAAAATTACTGAAAAAACAACAATTTGTATTGAAAATTTTGTACGGGAACACTTCTGAGTAACTTAAGGTTGTTTTGTAAAAGTAAAGGAACACACATGTTATGTGCTTCGGACTGTTTTGAGTAGCTTCGTTAGATTACACGAACAAACATAATTTTAATAAAAACAATTCAAAGGTGTTTTTGTAATATTTTTATTTTAATATTCTAAAAACTAACACGTAAATGCTAAGCAATATGAAAAATTATAAAGCCAACAAATATCGTTTAAGAAAATAATTGGTTGTAGTTTAATTCAGTAGTAAAATGTTTGTTGGGGGATTTGTTAAACTTAAGTCTAAGTAAAAATTAAAAAAAGAAGATGATTGCATTGATAGTTAAGCAAAAAACAATTATTCGTTATTTTTGTTTTTGTTCTTCTTCTTTTTCTTCTTCTTTTTGGGTTCACCATCACCATTTTCTTCTTCTGCAGCTGGTGCAAGTTCTTCTGAATTGGTTTCTTCTGCTGCAGCACCATTGCCGTTGGATTCATCAGCCTTACGTTTCTTGTCCTTCTTCTTATCTTTCTTCTTTTTAGCAGATTGTGATTCCTTGGGTTGTTCTTTTGAGGCTGTTTCAATAGCCTCTTTCATTACTTCGATGTTTTTACGAGGAACTTCACCAGATTCGTAGAATTTCAAACGTTCTTCGACCTGCTGCTTGAGAGTCTCACCAAATACCGAGGTAGGTTGTTCCAAGAAACAATCAATACGGGAGGCTATTGAGCATTTGTTGGCCAAGAAACGAGAAATACGACCCTTGTTTTTCAAACCAGCACGACCAATAAAGGAGGAATGGTAGAGTAGACCATATTTGGGGGTATTGGAACGTGTCTTAAGAGCACGGAAAAGCGCCTTTTCAGCACCCAAGATTTGTACAGTGGAAGCGGGATATTTAGCCAAATTTGTCAAACTACCAGCATGAGAAATCAAGCGAGCACCAACTTGATCACCAATCAAGGACTGCAAATTAGGGGCCACACATTCCATTTTGTTGTGCAAATATGTACCCAATTTCTTACGGTATTCAGAGAGTTTCACCACACGTTCAGCAAACATTTCTATGTTCATTAAATCGACCAAAGAAATATCCATACCCATGGACATTTTGGCGGCATCTATAATAGCTTGAGCCTTGGCCGAATCCATAACAATCTCTTCCAATTCTTCGAGTTTATCTTGTGTCAGTGTCTTACGATCTTTAATAAATTTAGCAGATTTGGCAAACATATAGTTGTCTGGAACAATTTTGACCAACTCTGGGAAATGGTAGGAGTACCATTCTCTGATACGCATAGAGAAGGTATTGACATCTTTGTCCAATTGATCCAAAAGAGCAATCGATTGAATGATCATGTTATCGGAACGATGAACATTGAACTTGACTTTGGCACGCGAGTAGCTGTGACCCAAACCCAGTT
This sequence comes from Stomorhina lunata, assembly GCA_933228675.1. Taxonomy (NCBI): domain Eukaryota; kingdom Metazoa; phylum Arthropoda; class Insecta; order Diptera; family Rhiniidae; genus Stomorhina; species Stomorhina lunata. Next base: position 108,150,984 of record OW121740.1, on the reverse strand, counting down.
GAGCAATACCAGCAGATTTATCAGTGAAACCTTGAAATGAAAAATAAAGCATATAACTAATGAAAAAAGGTATATTGTAGGAAATATTTGTAGGTATTAGATTAGACCAGTGGTGGGCAATACAATAACAAATTATATCGTCACCTAAAATGCAAAAGGACGTAACTACACTTCTAGTTTTTTTTTACAGGAGAAGCAAGAAACGTTAGAACTTTTCAACTATAAGGAACATTAAATCCAAATTTTGGGATTGGGTCAACTGATGCTGATGGCTTAGCAAAGAAAACTCTAAAAACTAAAATGAAAAAAAAAAACGTTTAGTTTTTGAGCAAATGCTAAAAAAACCAAAGGGCTTAACTACAATATGAAAATTTTCTGAAACCAAAAGGGCTTATATATATAAATTTTGTGCAAAAATGTAAACCTTTTAAAATGCATAAAGCTTTTGGTCAATAATACAGAGACGGGTCTTAAAAATAGCAATAGTTTATTTTTAAAACATAATTTAATGTTCTAATAATTTAAAATAGGATATATAGAGGTTTTTTAAGAGTTATTTTAGAAATAACCCGGTAACTTTTAAACGGAAAAAGATACTTAAATGAAATTTGATGTAGTTAAAACAGAGGAGTTTTAGAGTTTATCTGTAGACAAACAGGTCAATGTACGGTTGGAAAGCTAACTTATTGCCTTTCAAAAATCTTAGTCTCGGATAATAATTTTTTTATATAAGCAGAAAAACATCATAACTTTTAAAATAAATTAAATATTATTTCCAAATTTTGTAACTTGGTCAACAATGGTCACTTGCAGGGTAACTTAAAACAAAAAAACATATATTCAGACATAATAAACTCAAAATTTCATTCCTAAAAACAAATTTCGTATAGACTCTAGACTTATATACTAAAGGAATAAACTGACTTCTGTCTTGTACTTTGATTAGCATTCTCTAGCGTCCCAGTTTCCGACTATCATATTCTTCTTTATACCTTAATTTTTAGCTAGTTTACTATAGCGTACACATGAATCGTAACCTAGAGTCAAAATCTTATTTTAACATAACATCATTTACCCAGACTACAGTAATTCCCTAATACCCATTCTAGACTCAAAACTGGCAGACAAATACAATAATCTGAATTCTGGCCTGTACTTTAACTAGAAATCTTTAGCATCTCAAATCCCGACTACCCTATTCTTCTTCACACTTTACGTATTGCCTCCCTTACAATTTCGTTAAAATTTTAACTTACCTTTAACTAATTTATGAAAATGGAAACGAACACCACGAATGATTTCTGGCACAACACCAGTTTGACTGCATTGAACGCCAATTGCTTCGGTGATGGCGGCACCCAACTTGGCATCAGCAATACCCAAAGTACACTTCTTTTTCTTCAACTTAGAGAAGAAATCATCCAAGAATACCATCAAATCTTGTGGTACAATACCTTCGGAAATGGCATTGATATTTTCCAAGGCAGAAATGGCCGTCTTGAAAGGAGCAAAGCCAGCCAACTTGACAAGCGAGTTGAACTTAGCCAAATCAGTCACAGAAGACTCCACTTGTGGCAAAAACATGGAGACCTCTTCGAACTCTTTGACGGAGAACAAAGCGAACCCAGCCGCATGTTCATATAAAACATAAAGTTGAGACTGTAACGAAGATAAAAATTGATCATTTAATCGTTCAGATTAAAGTGGGAGGGAGTGTTTAATCAATACGTATTATTTTTTAGGTTATTATGTATGTGGTTTGTTTACAAAATTTATTGTTTTTATAATTTCCTTTTATGTTAATTACATTTCTTTTAAGTTTTTCTTTACTTACCATATTTTATTATTAAAATACGCCCGATTTTTTATTGAAAATTAATATTTTTCTTTAGCACTTCACTACGAGCATCAAAATTTTTCCACGTGCGCGTTAAAAAAGAAATATTTGATTGTGTGAGTTTGACATCAGCCTCGTTGTTTTCAAATGTCAAAGAATAAATTTACTTTATACAGTAACTGTCAGATTTACAAAGCACAAATACACTGCTAAAATTTAGTTGAGTTTGTAACCAAATTTCTTAATTTACTTTCGGATAAACTAGAAAGAGAAACTTGTAAAAATGCTGAACGAACAGAGAAATACGACAAATCTTCTTGCTGTCTCCAGTGACTGACACAATTTCTACTAGTTGACATCAATATGAACTCCGCGTATATAACAATTTTAACCCATGAAAAATATTACGATGATAAGATGGGTTGTCAACTTATGAGTGGTCACAAGTCATTTGTCGAGTTTAGAGACAAGAAAACAAAATCACATAGAACTAAATAGGCAGTAATCTCCCCGATCTTGTGACATGGCGTAAGCCGATAAAAACTTGCCCAAATATTGGGAGTAACATTAGAAAACTTGTAATCCTCAGAGCATGTCATTGCATCGTACCGGAAGAATTCGGAAATCTTAAGATTAAGATGAACAATATAAAGTACGCCGTAGGAACAAAAAAAGTTCGAAATATATTAGAAGTTTATTAATTTTTAATCTCCAATTTCGTAGGTCAAGCTTTAAAAGGTTTTCCTCTACTTGGTCTTTTCATCGAATTTTCGGATGTCGTCTCTTACGAGTTCCCTCGGTATCGTTTTTGAATACTTTTCTTGCTGGAGTATTTTCATCCGTTCGACGGTTAAGCCCGACCATACAATACAATACACTCAATCAAAGGTGTTCTTTTTCCCGTATAAAGACAAATATTTGCTAAATTTTGCCATCATACAAACATTTTCTAAAAACGTATATATTTAAGTTATTTCCGTCATTTGGACTTATATGAGAGCTAGGGTCAAATTTGGACCGATTATCTCAAAATTTGGCAAATTGATTACAATTGTCACAAAAATTATGTAGGCAAAAATAAACTTAAAATTCCCATTACCTTCTGATTTACGAGCGTTTTAGTGATTTTTACTCATTTAGTACGTTTTGACAGAAGTGTTTGTATGGGAGCTATGGTCAAATGTGTACCGATTTCAACGAAATTTGGTACAGTGATTTTGGTTTACATAAGCAGTATTTGTTTAAAATTTTATGAATTGAATTGACATTTGTGGCCAATATATCAACCCCGGGTAGTGGGACCTATGGGAGGAGCATAAAAATAAAACGATTTTGACCAATTTCAATAGCCATGGTCCACTATCAAAAAAATGATCTGTGCCAAATTTCATCAAATTATCTTTAGAATTGCGTCCTGTACTCTGATTACATGGTTTACATGGGGGTCCAGCCAGACGGACGGACTGACATCGCTAAATCGACTATAAAGTGATTCTAAGCCTATTGGTATAATAAAAGGTGGATATAAAACAAATATTTCAATGCGTCACATACATCGGTACAAACTTATAATACCCTTTCCACCAATGGTGGTAAAGGGTATAATAAAAATAAAAAATAGTTCAAAGTATTGTGATCAGCTGTTTTCTTGAACGTAAATTGAAACACTTTCTGGAAAGAAATATTGAAAGCAAGATTGTTTGAATTTTTAGAAGTATGAGTGTATTGGTAAAAAAGTTTGAATGTATTAAAAATTGAAAGGCAAAACTTGATCGTGTAACCCCAAGTCAGATTAGCGACTCAAGAAAGTGATTCTAAGTTGATCGGTATATTTCCTTATACATTCCACCTAACAAATATACGAGAAAATAATATTTAGCTATATTTATTACATATATTTTTTGGAATATTTTGAAAATTTTATTTTAACATCCGAATATTGCACTTTTAGTCTACTTTCACATTAGTCAGGTTTAACTTATCAAGTCTTGAATTTGTAAGAGAAAAAACTGACAGAATTGAAATTGATACAAACCTGATTGTACCATCAAGTTTAAGAAAATTTCGAAAATTTGTATGAAATTCAAGGAAAATAAAATGAAAACTGATGAAGAAAATGTTCGTATGTGAATGTGAATGCAGGTTCAAAAGAAATTTAAAGAAAAACTGATCAAGTAAACCTGATTCGTGTGAAACGGGACTTAGTTTTTTCCATATTTAGGCCAATATGTTGGCTCGTACATTGGAAACAAATCATATTTTGAGTTTTAGGATGACAAGTGAGTAGCTAAATTTTTATTGAAATTTCTTTTCATACAATGTTTAGATAATATCGACAGTAAAATAATATACAATTAAGAAATCATAGAACGATATTCGTCTTGTTTTAATGCACAGTGTACGAATAAGCAATTGCTAAATTGTAATGAATATGTATAAATTTACATGAAATAAAAAGATATTTAGGATGACAAATGTTTTCCATTCCTGCTCTGACTTACTTATTTTTACAATGTACCTGTTATGGTTTTGGTTTCTGTTAAACTTTTTTTACAGTACATTCTACAGTACGTCTTAAACTTATACAGCAACTAACATATGATTTAACATGTGTTGTTCTGTAAACTCAAGGGAAATTATGATTCAAGTAAATGGCGAATAGAATACAAATGAAGGTGCAATGATAAATTTACAAATAAACGTCAAATCAATAACAGTGGGGAGACAATAAAAAAACAACGGAAAACTTCAAAGTGAAGACAACAAAGAAAGATATAAAAAAAGAAAAAGTTTTTTCCTTTCTTCATCGAGGAAGTGCTAGACAATATAGTTTTTTTTTTACATAAATTTTAGTAAAAACAAAGCCAATTTCTTTTCTAATAATTGATAATTTGTCATAAATTAAATAGTATTTTCAAAAAACAGCAAAATATATTGGAACAATAAATGTTTTGAACTGAAAATTTTGGCTTTTCTGAGGGATTTTTTTTAGAGATTCCCTTTTTGTGTTTTGTTGAAAACACATAAGAAATTAATATACAACAAAATTCGTCACATCAGCTAAAAATAAAACTAACGCCGTCTGTCTACTACAGCAACATCATAATCATCATTATTATATTTGAACACAATAATTACTTGGAGGTCTACTAAGTGCTGCCTTTTCGTCGCCAATCTTCGTCTAGTTAAACAGACAGACATTCAGTCATTCATTCATTCATCAAGTCATTGCAGTCAACCGTCTGTCAGTGCGTTTTAATTCTTCTTTTTATCTCTTCAAATATCAAACATTTTGTTGGAGAATCAAAAATTAATAAAAAACAGAACGTTTATTTATTTGTCCTCTTGGATTGTTTAATCGAAATTTGCCTAAAACACAGCAACACAATGGAGTTTTTATTGTAAGTATGAAATTGCAATTTTGTGAATTGCATAAATAGTAAAAAGTTATTAATATTTATGAGAAATAGGTATACCCTAACGTGTATTATAAATTTGTCCTGATGCTCGAACATACTTATTAGTCCGATACCAATCTTTAAGTACATCGTCACCTAAAATGCAAAAGCGCGTAACTAACACAAAAATTACAATTGATTTTTTGATTGTCATAATCAACAGCAACCCAAACTACATCTAGCTACAATTTTTATACCCTTCACCACCATAGGTGGAAAGGGTATTATAAGTTTGTGTTGATGTATGTAACGCATGGAAATATTTGTCTTAGACCCACCTTTTAGTATACCAATAGGCTTAGAATCACTTTCTGAGTCGATTTAGCGATGTCAGTCAGTCCGTCCGTCTGGTTGGCGGGACCCCCATGTAGACCTTGTAATCAAACTACAGGTCGCAATTCTAAAGATAATTTGATGAAATTTGGCACAGATCATTTTTTTGATAATGGGACCATGGCTATTGAAATTCGTCAAAATCAGTCCATTATTTACGGTACCTCCCTAAGGTCCCACTTCCTGGAATTGATATATTGGCCACAAATATCAATATTTTTTCATGAAATTTAAATCAAATACTGCTTATGTCAACTAAAATCACTGTAACAAATTTCGTTAAAATCGGTTTGACCATAGCTCCCATACAAACTTTTCTTTAAAAACGCACTAAATGAGACAAAAATCACTAAAAAGCTCGTAAATCTGAAGAAAATGGGAATTTTAGGTTTATTTTTTACATATATAATTTTTGTAACAACTGTAATTAATTTGCCAAATTTCGAGATAATCGGTCCATATTTGACCCTAGCTCTCATATACATAAGTCCAAATTCGGAAGCAGCTTAAATATAAAAGTTTTGAGAAAATGTTTGTATGATGGCAAAATTTAGCAAATATTTGTTTTTATACAGGAATACTTTGACCTTGAAGTGTATTGTATGGTCGGGCTTGACCGACTACAGCACTTTCTTACTTGTTACTTTAAATTATGTTTTGAGAATAAACTGTTACTATTTTTAAGACCCGTCTCTATATTATTGACAAAAATCTTTATGCATTTTGAAAGGTTTAAATTTTAGCTCAAAATTTGTAGGGTAGCCCTTTTGGTTTCAGAAACTATTAAACTTGTAGTTAAGCCCTTTAGTTTTTTCGCAATTGTTCAAAAACTAAACATTTTTTTACCATTTTATTTTATAGAGTTTTCTTTGCTGAAAATTTGGATTCAATGATCCTTGTAGTTTAAAAGTTATGTATAAAGTTTTTTGCTTCTCCTGTAAAAAAAAAACTAGAAGTGTAGTTACGCCCTTTTGCATTTTAGGTGACGATATGTATGTAAGTTAACCTAATATTATGTTCCTTGACCGATAGAAGGTTCTTATCCCCATGTTGTTTAATGAGCTGCTTTGGCTACGTTGGCTAGAACAAAAGTGTTCAAAAATGATTATAAGGGAACTCGTAAAAGGACGTCCCAGAATTCGATGGAAAGACCAAGTATGTATACGCACAAGATCGAAGCGCATGGAATTCTAAAATAAGCTCGACCTTTGAGTAGGTTAGGTTAGTAGGTTAGTAATGAGCAGCTTCAAAACTTGGATAAATGCACATACTTCCTAAAAACGGCATGGAAATTGAGTGAGTGCTATATCTTTCCCCGTTATTTTTGGTGAAGTTGTCTGTTCGGATGGGTGGTTGTCTATTCAATACAAGTAATAAATATACAGGTCTCAGCTTAAATATAAATTCTGGGGCGAAAAGTTAATCAAGAACTTCAATATTTTAATCCGAAAGTCAGAACTTCACATACCTTAAAATATACTTTGGGTCATTGTCATTCTGAAAAATGTGTGAGCGGGTATATTTTGAAAGGAATACGGTTCCATCACATTTTCTAAAATGATTTTATATTAATATTAATCCTTTATGTCAATAATTTTTACAAATGAACCCACGGCCAGAAGTCACCCCAGTCTTTTAAAGAAGCCCCACCGTGTTTTACAGTTTTTACTGTGTACTTGGGACGACGAATACAAGACTAATTTGTTCCAATCTGATAGAATAACGTAATTATATAAAGTTATTTTATCAACAAGTTTGCAATGTATGGACATTTTTGTAAAAAAGTTAAAAGTTAATTTTTTCATTATAAATAGTTCTTAATGGTTTAATGTAGTGAAAAATAAGAAACCACGTTTTATAAATATTTTAGAGTGCTATGACATCACATTTTATTGCATTTTTGGTTATGGAGATAATCAAAAGTTTATTGTCGGAAATGTTGTTATGGGCTACAATTTTTAAGGATAGTCGTATAAAGTTAAACTAACTTAAGCACCCAATTTGAAAAAAAGTTCCTCATAGTTAAATGCTCATTTAATAAAATATCAATACGTTCTGACGCAACTTGTCGTAAGTTTTTTCAAACTTTGTGATACTCTGTCTGTGACTTTTGATCATCTTCCTCTCCTTAGGCTTGAGCAGCGTAGGATCTCTGTTGGCCATCCTTTTAAGATAGACCAACGAGTTCCTTGTGGCACTATTCGCCTTCTCAAATTTCGATCGGCTGTCTTTTGATGACTGTGGCATTGAAGCCACCACAGCGTCCTGCCGAAAGAGCTGTCTTTTAGGGGTTGCAGAGGTGATTCGACCTGACCCACCCTCCTCGCCGATCTAACAGACGCCGAAGTGGAACCCGCTACTTCCTGACATGGGGTCGAGATCCTATCAATATCTACCACCCTGTCAGGGGTCCCGTTGACTCCCGTTGACATCCGATGTTTGTTTGGTTTTGGCGACTATGATCAGGTTGACCCGACTGATCTTCCCTTTCTACTCTAAGTGGTTCGTCCTGATTCCCTTTCCCCTCTGAGGCCTGAGGCTTCGAAGCTGATTTTAGTGAGCTCCGGCAGGTCGAGGTTTTTGCAGCCTCGCCAACCATAGAATCCCGCAAAATCTCCTCCGAGTCCTTTTTGGTGGAGATGGAAACCGGTCGGTCCGTTGAAGTAGCCTTATCCACCGTTTCCCGAGATCCTGAGGGAGCTGCCGCTTTTGGCTGGTCGGAAGCTGAGATCACTGTAATCTCAAGTTCCGAGTCAAACTCAAGCATGACATCCGCCAATGACTGAGTGGCCCCGCTGGAGAGGCAGGAATCCAGTTGGATCTCTGTCATTCCCACTATTTCCTCTAGGTCCGTCAGTAGCTGTCGCTCCTGTCGGAGAATGTCCAAGTCGATGTCGCTTAGAGTGAGTTCGTCAATATCGTCATTTCCTACCGTGTCCCGTATTACCCTGAAACTTTGTTTCGGGGTAGTCCCATCCGTGTTTTTTTAGGGTTTCTGTTTTTTTATATGTTGAAATTTTGAAACCCGCGAGTGTTGGGGAAAGAATGTCACTCACGTCATAGCCCCCTCTAACATGGGATAGCCCTCGACCGGATACAGGGGGCAGGTTTGCATGGGGATGTTTGCATTTTATCCTTGCTACCACGTCAAAAAGGGAGCTGCCGCCCCTCTGGCCCTGTGGATTTAGTTTGCCGGATGGACCTAAATCAAGGATCGAAGATCCAATACGGACGGTTCCGCAGCCATAGCTCATGGTGTCACCCACCAGGAAACTAACTGACCGCCCAGTATGGGAAACAGATGCCAGTTGAGAAAGGATGGGTAGTTCTTAGAAGTGCGCTCCCTCTAAGCCTTTCTGGTATGGATAGAGATAGCAATGATACCAATTGTTTAATTTTGAATTTTCTTATCTTACAACAGGATTATCTCATATTCATTGATAAATATTAAATACTGTTTGACCCTCAATTTGAATCCTTTTGCGGACAAATCATGATCATTGATACCCTTAGGGTATGGTATAGGAATGATTTTGACATAAACATAAAAACTAACATATGTAAATAAATATATTAAATAATTAACTTTTTTATTCACAGCGGCTCGCGATCCAGTAAAACATTTAAACCGAAAAAGAATATACCTGAAGGTACTCATCAATATGATCTCATGAAACATGCTGCAGCCACATTAGGCTCAGGAAATTTACGAAATGCAGTAGCCTTACCAGACGGAGAAGATCTTAATGAATGGGTGGCAGTAAATAGTAAGTATCTTAGAAATAATTCTAATTAAAAAATCATTAATCACATTTATTAATTTTATATTTCAGCTGTGGATTTTTTTAATCAAATCAATATGTTATACGGCACCATCACAGAATTTTGTACCGAAGAAAGTTGTGTCATTATGTCAGCCGGACCCAAATATGAATATCATTGGGCCGATGGTTATACGGTTAAGAAACCCATTAAATGTAGTGCCCCTAAATATATTGATTACCTAATGACTTGGGTACAAGATCAACTAGACGATGAAACCTTATTTCCCTCCAAAATTGGAATACCATTTCCTAAAAATTTCCTAAGTAATGCCAAGACTATATTGAAACGTTTATTCCGTGTCTATGCTCATATTTATCATCAGCATTTCTCCGAAGTAGTAACACTTGGCGAAGAGGCCCATTTGAATACATCCTTTAAGCATTTCATCTTCTTTGTTCAAGAGTTTAATTTAATTGAACGCCGTGAATTGGCTCCTTTGCAGGAACTTATCGATAAGTTGACAGCAAAAGATGAAAGGCAAATATAGGATTCAATGCTTGTTGTGGGGGCGTCTACACATGGCATGGAATTTTGAGTTTAAGTAACCTGCTTTTTATTATTACCTTTTTTTAGTTTTTTTTCTATATTTTTTCACAAGAGTAATATTTAATTTAAATATATTTTAAACAAAATTTTGTTTTAGTTTCTTCCTAATTTTTTTACTCATTTTTTTTAATTTTTACTTTTAATTATTTTAAAAGCCACCGATGACAATGGAAACACTTGTACAGATACTAATTTAAATTATGAACAACAAAAACAAATAAAATTTTTTTAATTTATACACAAAAAAAGAACAAAAACACATTTAAATTATTTTTGGCTTAAGGCAGAATTAAGATTTTGAAGTTCAGTTTCAATTTTAGTTTCAGTTAAAGTGTTTTTTTTTTATTTTTTTATATACATGAGTTTATAGTTTTGAACTTTTTTCTTTCAATCTATTTTTAGTTAATTATTTATTTTTTAGTTAAAATTATATTTAACAAATTTGATATTTAATTCTTTAAGCTTAAAATCCTTTTATTTAAACTAAATTATATATTTTAATTGCTTTCAATTTTGAGCAAGCAACTGAATTATTCATATTCTGAGGTCGAATTGCGACATTCTCTATGACTCGAAATCTAAGAAATGTTTTGAAAAATCATGTTGCCTATTTTTCTATTATTTAGGGCTCGATTGTGTATTGCAACCGAATTTTAGTTGATTCCTCTAGTGGCAACACAACCAGTAAACAAGTTGTATTGTATATGGTAACCTATGTCAGTTGCCAAAAGTTATCGAAAATTGTGACTGGCAACTAAAAGGATTCAATGAAAAAAAGTGAAAAAGAAAATATAAATAGTTAAATTTTTAAAATTATTTTTTTTTCGTATCAAAGTTTCTAGAAGTCCCATAGAAATGTTTTAAACCTTGATATGGCACAACCTACCTTTTATGTTATTTTAATGGAAGTCCTTGTAAAATTTAAATTGACTCAGAAATTGAATAATACAGATTAAAAACTTGTTTATTTTTAAATAAAGTTTCCAGGTTTTTTTAACAAAAAAATTTCACTGCAACTACAAATTCCCGGTTGCTGAAATAACCTATAACTAGCAACTGAAAATTGACTCTTGTTGTCATCTACATTATGATTAACAATTGACAAGGCAACTAAGGTTTTGTTATCGGTTATCACTGTTATACGTAATGTAATTTTGGCAATTGACAACACAATACAAGTTGAGTTGCAATACACAATCTAGCCATTAATTTGTAATTTACATTATTAATTTTTCTTGCATAATTCGAGGAATCCTCGTCACTGTCAAGCTATTTAATCGAACAGTTGGACTGGTATACAATTTTTTGATACGATTTAACAAATTCTCAAATATAAATCCTCCTGTAAGCATTCTCTTGAAAAATGTGGAGATGCTTAATCAATTCGAAGCCCAATTCATGCAATTCGAACATTGTTTTCATTGGTGTATGATGAAACAACACATTCCTCTTATTCAAATATCTTTTTAAATGACTGACGATTATTAGAGCTTTTAAAACCTTGCTAACAGACATATCATGCCTTGGATTCGGTTTATTGCGTGTAGTCCACTCGATGACTGTCAATTGAATTCCAGTGTTAAATGATGCAGAAATATTTCATCCGTTGTCAGATATTGATGCAAAATTTGGGTAAATTGCTGCTCAGAATCAAAATTTTGTTCTGTTTAATTGATTGAGGTACCACCTTTTGAACAAGGTTTCTGCATACCCAAATATTCTTTCACGATATGTACAAAACTATAAAGCTATGCAATTATTAGTTATCTCATCACTTTGGAAAACCGTTACTTTAAGGGCGTCCAAAATTTGTTTGTGGTCGTTCTTTTTTAATGTGTTCGTCGGTAACAGCTTCTTTGGGGCGTTTACGTTCTAAGGTCTCATTTTTCCCCGTTTAAACTTATCGAAAAAACTTTTAATTCCGTAGGTCAAATGTCCGCCAGGGCTTTTCTGAGTTAAGATCATCTGAAACATCCAACTTTTCATGGCTTTGGTGTATAATATCCACATGTAATGACCATGTCTCTAAATACTGTGACATGAGTTGGATGAAACGTGTCTTTAGCGTACAGATCATCAAATTCTGGCGAAAAAAATATAATCACCAACCTAAGGCCTAAGTCGTCAAAAAGTTGAATTTTTTGTTTTCGAAGTCAAATATCTCATAAACTATAGGAGATAAACTTGTAGCGATGTTTTTGTAGATCTCAGCAGATTTCGTACACATAACACATTCTTGTATATCAGATCAAAATGTGACTTCTGGATCGTTTTTAATTTTCGAAAAACCCGAGGTGCCCCACTTTGAGGTCATACAGCTTCCCACCTGATAGGTTTACAGACTCCAAATTTTTATTAGGGCTAAATCCTTTCAAGATAATTTGTCAGACTAAAAAAAGACAATTAATTTAAAAGAGCTTTGGTATTTCCTGTTGGATGACCCTTTATATTAAAAATCTAAAGAGATTAAGAAAATACAACGAAAAAACTTTGATATTTAATAATGAAAATTTATTCGATATTTATAAGAAAATATAAAAGTTCATATTTTTCTAAAACTTCGAGACATAGAGGGAAAATAATGACTTAGCGATCGATTTCTGATATATTTTTGAGATAATTTTCGGTTATTTCCCAAAAAAAAAAAAAAAATGAAAATTTGGACTTTAATCCTTTTGACTATCTTATATTTAATAGGGTTTGAATTATTTGTGGAAATGGAGAAAATTATCTGAAAATATGTTTATTTGAAATCGATCGATTTCCATCACATTTCGGTATATAACTTTAGATTCTATAAAGATGGCTTCGAAAGATACCCCTTTTTACATCTTAAAAGACCAATTTTTCAAGAAGTACCAAATATGTGTCCACTTATTTTTGAGATAAATTAAGATTCAATTTAAACTTGATAGTTCCAATGTCATTATTGAGTATTTTATATATCTGCCTTTATTCCGAGAATTAAATTTACAAAAATTACCCATTTTACCCCAAAATGTCCTAAAGCTGGTGTACTCTATTTAAGAAAAACTTAGTCTCATCTAACATTTTATTATTTTTATTTCAATTTAAAAAAAAAACGCTTAATTTAATTATAAGTTTTATGACACTACATACATATATATTTACATACATACAACTATTTATAAAACATTTTTTAATAAATACAATACATACAAAAATGCACCAAGATTTTCTTACTTTTAACTAATTAGCCCAATTTGCAATACCTTTCATCATAGCATTTGTATAGCAAATGAAAAAATTTCCTTATATACTATAAGAAATTTTTCATTTGCTATACCGAAATGCTACGATGATAGACTATTTGCAACGGATTGTGAACTTAGCTATTTTTTTTTTAAATAATAGCCCAGTTCACAATCGGTTGCAAATAGTCTATCATCGTAGTATTTGCAAATCGACATAGCAAATAAAACGAAGAGGTATATGTAAAATTTTTAATTTGATATACCGATTTGTAAATTCTATGACGCTAGACTTCTTGCAACGGATTGTGAACTGGACTAATATTCTTTTGATTTTTTTTTTGTATTTAATTTACATTTTGTTATCAATGTAAATAATTTTAATCCTTCAAAATCGGTCTATTATCTACAATATACACACATTTCATAGAAAAACATTTTATTTATAACTTTGTTGTTTCCAATTGCCCTCTAGCTCATAGTGCGATTGTAGCCTTTTAGCCAGTAATGCACAGATTTGCCATACATCAGACCCTTTTGAGTATCTTGAGTTACGTTGGCATTAAGAGCCTCTTGACAATAACTCTATATGTATATCATTATCGTCCTACGACTGACAGATCAATAAGCCCGTGACAGATCAACAAGTTCGTGTCTTTTCAAATGAATCGACATACAGTTTGAGTTTTATATACTGTCGAACTTTGATTGAATCGCCATTCTCCCGAAAAAAGCTTAATTCAAGTAATTGAAGTTTAAATTAGAGAAGTTCGACTACTAGTTCTACGTTTCTTTAATTTTGTTATCCCTTCCGAAAAGTACTTTCTGCCGATGCATTTCTTCAAGTTTGGGATTAGGAAGTAGTAAAAATGCTAGACGATTGAAGTCTCAGTATTCTTTGCCCAGTACCCGATATTTTATAAGAAACAGTCCACCTTCGACCCCATCTTCTTATAAAGTAATGCGAGTTAAATTTCTTAGAATCCGAATATTTTAGTTCAGTTTTATCTAACTTGTTTTTAAACTGTTAATTTAAATTAGTCTTATTACAAATTTGTACTTAAATCCGCCACAAAATCCTTCACAATAACAACAACTAAAAACTAGATATTAGACCGGTCCTTATTTTAGCTTTTTTCTATTCCCCATAGATATAAAATCAAACAGATTTGAAAATTTGATGTCCTGGAGCTAATACCTTAGAATATGTAACAAAAATGTAACCATTGTTTTTAAAAGTGCAATTTAATTCGAAATTCTTATATTTGGAGTCTTCTTGACTCCCAGTGGAGCTAAGGGCCTCTACTATTCTTTTATATCGAACTCTATAGCGAGATGTTAGGCATATGTCATTCCATGAATAGTTTGCTGCTTGTAACTCCGCATCAATTGACCTTCTCTACATTTTAGCAGGTGCACTAACACGACGGCCGCTTCCTTGTGGATTCCAATAAAGCGTTTGTCGAGCAATGTTGGTATTTGGCCTTGGCAGTGTGTGGCCTATCCACAACCATATCCGTTGACATACTTCTATAGAAGCAGTGATTTGGTTTGTAGCGTTTAATAGATATTTATTTGCGATTCAGCCAGCATATATTAAGGATTTACCGCAAGCATTTGTTTGCAAAGGTTTGTAGGCGGTTATCAATGGCATTTGTACGTTTCCAAGTTTCGCAACCGTAATACAAGATGGACTTGACATTCGAGTTATATATTCGTAACTTAGTTGATATTTGCCGAGATTTCCAAATAGCTCTGAGAATGCCGAATGCAGATTTTGCCTTATTAATACG
This sequence comes from Stomorhina lunata, assembly GCA_933228675.1. Classification (NCBI taxonomy): domain Eukaryota; kingdom Metazoa; phylum Arthropoda; class Insecta; order Diptera; family Rhiniidae; genus Stomorhina; species Stomorhina lunata. The sequence goes on along the minus strand of OW121740.1, from coordinate 108,135,980 downwards.
GGATTCAATATCCTCGTCGGCGCCACTTTTTGTAGATACCAAACTAACAAGATAATTAAAGGTACCTACACATCCAATAACCTCGTTATCTACATTGATGTGTGTCGACGGGTTTGCGCCATATCCTCCAGGCATAATCTTTGTCTTTGAAATATTGATTTCCAGACCAGCTGCCCAAGATTCAACAGTGATAGCGCTAGTGTTTTCTTGAAGGTTACCCGAGCTTTGGCTCAGAAGACATACGTCATCCGCCAATCCAAGTCCTAGAGTTGTTTAAAGGGCGTACATTGGATATCGCGTCTACCATTCAGTGCCTTGCGCATTATATTGTCGATGACAAGGATAAAGAGTATAGGTGACAAGATACATCCTTGTCTTACTCCAGTAGTAACTTCGAACGGATTAGACAAGTTACCTTTATGTAGAACCCGACGTTTTAAGTCCACGTACATTGCCCGAATTAAGTTGAGAGTTTTCGTTGGCATGTTACGATTTTCCAAAATAGCTCCTATTGACACTGTCGAAGGCCTTCATAAAGTCTATAAACGCTAGGTAAATGGGTGTGCGGAATTCATTACATTGCTCTAGTACTATTCTTACTGTGTTGATTAGATCAACACATCGATCTCTCGGAACCCAAACTGATTTCGCGGAGTATTTCGGAAACTGCTTCAGACGTCCTATTCGAAATTACTTGGCTTAGTATTTTGTTAGGTATTGGAAGAAGTGTTATAGCCCTGTAGTTATTGCAGTCTTTGGGGTCACCCTTTTTTGGTATTTTGACTAGTATACCTTCATTCCAGGAGGTTGGTAGAGCTTCTTCTTCTTCTTCCCATATTTGTTGTGCTTAAGGCTTTTAATGGCATTCTTCACTTCTTGTATTGTTGGTGGGCTGTCTGAAATTCCATTGAATAAAATGGCATGGTTGGTTTCATTTTGCACTTCCGTCAGTGCTTCTAATCCAATAGGATTGTTTAATGTTGACTGGAAGTGTTTATCCGGGGTTGAGAGAAGTGTACCGCTACTACTCAGGATAGGACTGTTGGTGTAGGTAGGTTTGCCACACAAAGCCCTGGATATACGAGTATTCTACAATGTTCTCATGTCTCGTTTACTTGCAGCTGACTCAGCTTGGCTCGCTTGTTCATCTATCCACATTCTCTTGTCCCTCCTTGCAGACCTTTTTATTCTGTTGGAGAGGTCACGGTATGTTCTACTAAGCACCTCAATTAGATTGTAGAATTGTATTCTTTAAGCTTTTACGTTCTTCAACCAGGTCCCATGTTGCTTGGGTGAGCCAGACTTTCCTTATATGGTCTTTGAAACCTAACGTTTGTTGACCAACCTCATTGTACGTTTGAGTGACACACCTTGCAATTTCGTTAATGTTAACATCGTTGTCGTTAACAACATCTGGAAGCCGATTCTTTATGGAAATAATAAAGGCATTTCGATGTCGCTCTGTTTCCAATTTCAAAACATCAATTTTCCGATCGGCTTTTGCCGTTTCAGACCACAGAGCCGCTACTTTCAATCGAACTATAGATATAACTAAATGATGGTCGCTGTTTATATCAGCTCCGCGCCTCGAGCTTACATCAAGTAAAGATGATTGTCACTTAGAGTTGATCAAAATGTGATTAATTTGGTTCTTAGTGAAGCCGTTCTGCGATACCCAATTTATTTTATGGTGGAGCTTATGAGGAAAAATAGTGCCACCTACAACCAGTTTCCTTTCACAGCATAGTTCGATTAATCTTTTCCCGTTGTCGTTTCTTACTCCGACACCGTGCTTACCAATGTAGTGTTCCAAACCGGTGTTGTTTGAGCCTACCTTGGCGTTAAAGTCGCCCAGTATCATGGTAATATGTATCATAATTATGTATATTACTGTTCATCCAACTGTTTAATACATCGTAAAATTCGTCTAGACATTGATAATTATCAAATTACGAGCTTTAGTCTTAAGTTTTATTGCCATTAGCCTCTCATTGATGGGATACCATGCTATCATGGCTTTAGCTATTCTTTTAGTCGTCAGAAAGCCCACACCCCTACTATGCTCATCAGCGACCGGAGTAAAGAAACACAGTATTTTCGTTCCGAACTTCCCCTTGTCCTCTCCATCTTGCTTCTTGCAAAGCCAGCAAATCAATTTTATAACCCAACATTTCACCCCTCAGTTGTTCTAGTTTCCCAGTTTCGTATAGCGTGCGTACGTTCCATGTCGCAAACTTTAAACTTTCTTTCATGTCTATATTAGGTTTTATAGTCCGATTTCTTTGGGTATAATTGGTTTCATTCATCAGGATGTTCTTGCACAGATTGGGCACTTTCGCTTGATTACCCTTTGAAGTAGTATATTCCGTAATGTTGTTTCTTTCCATGTTTAAAACATCGTAAGCGCCAAGTCGATGGATGATGAGTCCAAAGACAAGAGCCACGTTCGTAAAGCTAGCCGGTCGATCTGAGACAGACGCCCGCTTGTAGCCGCAACTAAAATGTTGAACAGACGCTACAGTTTTGTACTTTACCAAGTACAATTGTTTTAGACCTTTAACTCCCCCTCGCGTTAGCCCTGACCTAGAATCCCACTCGGGTTGTTTACCGCATCTTCAACTAGGTTGCTCAGGTTTCTAGGATGTATCACGTGGAGGTGTGAGTAACGTATGACCAGAAACCCTTACTACACCAAGGAACAGAGCTCTTTTAGATCTTAATACTTTGCACCTAAAAAACACTACCGCCTTAGCGCGATATTTGGCTGCAGATTCTGAAGCTTTCCGTATACTGAATTGCGAAGTTGAGCCACGTATAAAAGACGTTATATAATCTATATGATAGCTCCCTTAGTCTCACTGCCACCGATATATATACATACGTAAATGCGTTCTGAGATAGTAAGTGCGAAACCTAAACTTTCTTTGGATGGTATGAAGCGTATCAGCAATGTTCAGAATAGCCTGAAACACTTTTTTTAAGAGAAGTATTTATATAGTGTGTATACGAATTGAGGTTCCTTCTTCGGAAAGGGAATAGTTAAGATGCGAAAAATGGTGAAAAGGAGAGATAAAACTTTATATTATTCAACACTGTACACTTAGAGATTTTATTCATAGAAATATAAAATTAGGACCGGTCTTACAATTATCGACAAAGTGTCAACCAAAATAAAATCGGCTTAAAAAGTCTTAAGCAATCGAACGTAATTCTAGAATTTGATAAAACAATTGAGTTATCCAATCAGTTGACGTGTTAATTGATTTGAAATTGCATAAATCAATTTATTTCCTTTGTCACCTTTTGACATTACACAATAAATTTAAAAATTTTAACAAAAGATTAAATATGTGTTAACCCAATAAAACAAAAGAAGATTAACGTTAAACAAACAATCAATTTCAATTTAAAACAATTCCGTCAATAATTGACAGAAAACATATAGAATTGAATTTGAATTAATCAAAGTGAATTTTATTAAAAAATTAATGCCAATAAAATATTTATATTATTAAAACACAAAACATAAGTGAAAATTTGCTAAAATGATAAACCTCCAACTATTAAAAAAAAATACTAACACTCAATACAGATCGAATTTTTAAAATTCTGAAACAATATTTGGCTAAAAATGTGAGATCTGATTTAGTGTTAGATTGATTTGAAATAATGTAATAGATGTAAGTAGTTCTAAGTTAAAATTTTAATAATTTATATAAAATATATAAGTTATTTATCCCTCACAAAAGACTCGATACAATTTATTCAAATTAAAACAAAACTTTATCCTCAGTCCTTATACAATAAATTGTATCTATAAAATAATTATATAAGTTTTATACATAAAATCAAATAGTTTTTAAGCTAAAAATATAAAAATAAATAAACACCTAAATTTTGTATAACTAAAAGAACTCCTTTATGACGAATTCTTCTGTCATCCTTGACTCCCAGTGGAGCATAGGGCCTCAACCATCCTTTTAAATCGAACTCAATTGCGAGATGTTAGGCATACTTCATTCCATGAATACTTTGCTGCTTGCAACTCCGCATCTATTGACCTTCTCCAGATTCTAGCAAGTGCACCAACACGACGGCCGCTACCCTGTGGATTCCAACGAAGCACTTGTCGAGCAATGTTGGTATTTGGCCTTCTAAGCATGTGGCCTATCCACCGCCATTTCCTTTGACATACCTCTACCGAAGTATGGATTTGGTTTGTCGCGTTTAGTAGATCTTAATTTCTTATACGATTCGGCCACCATATATTAAGAATTTGCCGCAAGTGTTTGTTTGCAATGGTTTGTAGGCGCTTTTCGATGGCATCTGTGCGTTTCCAAGTTTTGCAAAGTAATACAAGGTGGACTTAACATTCGAGTTATATATTCGTAACTTAGTTGTTGTTAATATTTGCCGAGATTTCCAAATAGTTCAGAGAATGCCGAATACAGATTTTTCCTTATTAATACGAGATTCAATATCCTCGTCGACGCCACCTTTTGTAGATACCAAACTACCAAGATAATTAAAGGTACCTACACATCCAATAACCTCATTATCCACATTGATGTGTGTCGATGGATTTGCGCCATAGCCTCTAGGCATAATCTTTGTTTTAGAAATATTGATTTCCAGCCCAACTGCCCGTGATTTAATAGTGATAGCGTTAGTGTTATCTTGAAGCTGACCCGAGCTTTTTCTTAGAAGACATACGCCATCAGCATATTCCAAGCCCTTAAGTTGTTTATAGGGTGTCCATTGGATACCGTGTCTACCATTCAGAGCAGTGTCCATTATGTTGTTGATGGCGAGGATAAAAAGTATAGGTGACAAGATACATCCTTGTCTTACTCCAGTAGTAACTTCGAACGGATTAGACAATTTACCTTTGTGTAGGACCCGGTGTTTAAAATCAATTTACATTGCCCGAATTGAGTTCAGAATTTTCGATGGCATGTCACGATTTTCTAAAATTTTCGATAGGTAGCTCCTATTGACACTGTCGAAGGCCTTCATAAAGTCGATAAACGCTAGGTAAATCGGGATGCGGAATTCATTACATTGCTCTCGTACCATTCTTACTGTGTTGATTAGGTCAACACAAGATCGGTTCTCTCTGAACCCATTTTTTGCTCGAAATTGGAAGAAGTGTTGCAGTCTTTGGGGTCACCCTTTTTTGGTATTTTGACGAGTCTACCTTCATTGCAGGAAGTTGGCAGAGTTTCTTCTTCCCGTATTTTACGCACAAATCCTTCAACATCACACGCCGATCCTTCAACATCACATAAAAGCATTTCCGCTGAGATATTGTCATTGCCCGGGGCCTTGTTGCGCTTAAGGTTTTTAATGGCGTTCTTCACTTCTTGTATTGTTTTTGATTCCAATCTAATAGAATTGTTTAATGTGAAGTGTTGAAGTGTTCCATCCATCGGATTAATTGTTCATCCGGAGTTGAGAGAAGTGCGCCGCTACTACTTAAGATAGGACTACTGGTGTAGGTAGGTTTGTCACACAACGCCCTTGATGTATTGTATAAGGTCTTCATGTCGCCTTTACTTGCAGTTGATTCAGCTTTTGTCCCTCCTTTCAGAATTTTTTATTTTATTGCAAAAATTGCTATATATTGTACGGAGGACTTCAACATCTCCATGTTCATTTCAAATCGTGACGGATTAGCTGGATCCGATTGCAAATTATCCGGAGATGTTGAAGAATAAAAAGGTCTGCAAGAAGGGGCAAGAGAATGTGGATAGATAAACAAGCAAGCCAAGCTGGATCAGCTGCAAGTAAAGGCGACATGAAAACCTTACACAATATATCAAGGTCGTTGTGTGGCAAACCTACCTACGCAACAGTCCTATCTTGAGTATTGGATTTTAGCCACTGACGGAAGTGCATAATGTAACCAACCTGACAGAATATTCAATGGAATTTCAGATAATCCACCAACAATATAAGAAGTAAAGAACGCCATTAAAAGCCTTAAGCGCCACAAGGCCCCGGGTAATGACAATATCTCAGCTTTTATGTGATGTTGAAGGATCGAGAAGACTATGGTACCCCTTTGTACGTAAAATACGGAAAGAAGAAGCTCTACCAACCTCCTGGAATGAAGGTATACTAGTCTAAATACCAAAAAAAGGTGACTCCAATATCGAACAAAATACTAAGTCGAGTAATTTTAAACAGAACATCCGATACATTTTCCGTTACACTCCGCGAAAATAAGTTTCAGTTCAGAGAGAATTGATCCTGTGTTGACCTAATCAACACACTAAGAATAGTATTAGAGCAATGTAATGAATTCCTCACGCCCATTTACCTAGCGTTTATCGACTTTACGAAGGTCTTCGAGAGTGTCAATAGGAGCTTTTTTGAGAAAATCGTAACATGCCAACGAAAATTCTGAACTTAATTTGGGCATTGGAACCGCCGTGGTATAGCGGGTTAGTCATCCGCTTAGCACACCAGAGGTGACAAGTTCGATCCCCGGCCAAACTCACTTGAAAAAAATAGAATTTCTAAAAAGCGTCGGTACACCTCATAACTCAGCTAGCCACTGGTTATTGAGTATTAGGCTATGTCAAACTGTTCTAACTAATGCATTTGCCGTTCGGAGCCGGAGTTAAAATGTAGGTCCCTTTCAATAAGTCTAAAAATAGAATCGGATGCAGCTCTTTGTCTGAGAGAAGTACCCCTTGTTCCAATTGGAATGTTGTCGGGGAAATATTTATTATACATATATATATTAGGGTATTGTACGTCGGTTTTAAATGTCGGATCCTACATGAAGATAATTGGTCTAATCCGTTCGAAGTTACTACTGGAGTAAGACAAGGATGTATCTTGTCACCTATACTTTCTACCCTCGTCATCGACAAGGCGCATTATGCGCATGGCACTGAATGGTAGATGCGGTATCTAATGGACACCCTTTCAACAACTCGAGGACATGGAATATGCTGATGAGGTATGTCTTCTAAGCCAAAGCTCAGGTCACCTTCAAGAAAACACTAACGCTATAACTGTTGAATCCCGGACAGCTGAGAAGGAAATGAATATTTCCAAGACAAAGATTATGAATGGAGACTATTATGTGGATAGCGACATTATATAATCAATTATCTCGAAAGTTTGGTATCTACAAATCGATTAATAAAATCGGATAATAATAAGGCAAAATCTTTATTCTCCAAGCAATTTGAAAATCTCGGCAAATATCAACAACGACTAAGTTATGAATATATAACTCGAATGTCAAATCAATCTTGTATTACGGTTGCGAAACAAATGCCATCGATAAGCTCCTACAAACTTTTGAAACAGAATCGCGTAAGAAATGAAGATCTTCTAAACGCTACAAACGAAATCCCTGCTTCTAAGGAGGTATGTCAACGGAAATGGCTTTGGATAGGCCACACATTCGAAGGCCAAATACCAACATTGCTTGACAAGCGCTTCTTTGGAATCCACAAGGAAACTACCGTCGTGTTGGTGCACCTGCTCAATTCATGCAGAGTTACAAGCAGCAAACTATTCATGGAATGATGTATGCCTAACATCTCGCAATAGAGTTCGATATAAAAGGAAGGTTGAGGCCCTATGCTTCACTGGGAGTCAAGGATAACAGAAGAAAGAGGTCAAATGTCGATCTTATTTTGGAATTCCATGCACTTTGATCTTGTGCGCATATTCTCCAATTGTCAAAATTGTCCTTTACATGGTATTTCCATCGAAGTTTTAGACGCCCTCCCTTTTTTCTAATTTTAGCTTTTTCATAATTATTATTTTTTCCAGGAGTGGGTTACTAGCCCGACGACCTAACCCATATTTTTATAGTTATTCTCACTACATTAACGGGTGTTAACGTAGTTTCCCGTTGTTTAGATTAAATCAAACTACGATATTTATAGTACATATTTTCGTTAATCGTTTTTTATTATTTTAAAGACAAAATATTTTTATTATCATTTTATTAAGCCCTAATAAATTGAACTTATAATATTTGTTGTTTACATGTTTACACATATTTGTACTCGTACATTCAATGATAACATTACATTTAATTTGACTTTATCTACAAATAGACAAATATTCATTACTTCTACTAAACTAAATAACATATGATTATACTACAATATTTCTAAAACGAATTAAAAATAATTCAATGACCTCTCCAGCTGAGCTTCTTACATATGTACATATGTATGTAAACTTATACCAATTAATCTTATAAATATAATATTATTACCGAGCACTTAAGTTACTCTTGAACTTATCATATTCGACAAAAAATCCAGCATTTTCCTCCACTAGACGTTTCCATTTCAAAGACAACTCAGCATAAGAGGGACCTGAACCGCCTAAATCGGAGGGTAGACCATTACATTTCACATTGCTGCCCTTTTTCTGTACCACCACACGTGATCTCATTTTGGGTGTCATAAAGAGACGGAATGTATTTAAGACCAAATTTACATGCATTGGTGTATTGATGAATTCCAAGAGTTTCGGTTGACAGGGATACGCTTGCCAACTTTCCACGGAATGTTTTATGAGTTTCGGATTCAACTGTAGGGCATGACCCAATTGAACACCCTTCATATCGAATATGGCCACAATGCCACGGGCACAATTATCCGGTTCCATTCTTAGCAATATATCCAATATCATTTTACTGATTTTGAAGACATTATTCTGAAGGTGCATTTTTGGATCGTGTATAGCTGTTCGAACAATAACAACCTTTCTTTGTTCCTCATCGACACCATCTAGGGGCAGAAATACGCCAAGTTCAAGTAATTCTTGCAATTCTTTAAGAAATGGATCACGATTGGCAAACCATTCGGTGCGTTCGGCGCGCATCTGATAGAAGCTGTAAAGAGTAAAGGAATTATTGATTAATTATATATTCATTAAAACATTAAAGAAATCGGAAGTAATTATTTAAATGGTTTAATCTTTATAGTTTAATCTCTTTAGGCTTATCGCGATTTCAATGTATTTCAAATATATTAATTAAGACTAAAGCTCATAATTTGATAATTATCAATGTCTACGCTCCTACTGACATTCAATCTGAAAACGACAAAGTTAAAGTTTGCGATGTACTAAGCAGTTGGATGAACAGTAATGTACATAATTGTGATATCACTATAATACAGGTAGGTTCAAACAACACCGATTTGGAACATTATATTGTTAAGCACGGTGTAGGAGTTAGAAACGATAATGGAAAAAGACTGATCGAACTATACTGCGAAAAGAAACTTTTTGTTTGTGGCACCATTTGCCCTCATAAAATAACTTGGACATCTCCGAACGGCGTTACAAAGAATCAAATTTGTCATATTTTGATCATCTTTACTTGATGTACGCTCGAGACACGGAGCAGACATAAATAGCGACTATTAGTTTTAAGGTAGAAGGCCAATGTACGCGGCAAGCGGCTGCGGGCGGCAATCAGCTGTTTTTTGATTTGTCAAATTTCAAGCGGCAATGGAAAAAAGTAGAACTTTGTTCTACTTTTCCGCGCGGCAGATTTTTTTAGTGCTGCCAGATTTAATTATATCCTACTCAAATATTTTTTTATATAAACATTTTTGTAAACAAGCGCACATTTTATGTACTGGAAATACTACGACCGCCCGCAGCCGCATGCCGCGTGTATTGGCCCTGTACCTTTATGTAAAATTCGATTAAAGTTTGCGGCTCTGAGGTCTGATACGGCGAAAGCAGATCGGAATATAGACGTAGAGAAACTAAAATTAGAGGGACATCGAAATGCCTTTATTACTTCCATAAGAAATCGGCTTCTAGATGTTCGAACAACAGCGACGCATGTGTTAATGAAATCTCTAGATGTGTCACTCGAACGTACAGTGAGATTGGTCGAGATTTCTACAATAAAATAAGAAAGTCTGCAAGGAGGGACAAAAGATTGTGGATAGATGAACAAGCGCCCAAAGCTGAATCAGCTGGAAGTAAAGGCGACATGAAGACCTTATACAATATATCAAGGGCGTTGTGTGGCAAACCTATCTACACCAGCAGTCCTATCTTGAATAGTAGCGGTACACTTCTCTCAACCCCAAATGAATAATTGATACGTTGGTTGGAACACTTCAAGTCAACATCCTATTGGATTGGAATCAATGACGAAAGTGCATAATGAAACCAAGGCCCCATCCAATGACAATATCTCAGCGGAGATGCTTTTATGTGATGTTGAAGGGTCGTTGAGACTGTGGCACCCATTTGTGTGTAAAATATGGGAAGAAGAAGTTCAGCCAACCTTCTGGAATAAAGGTGTACTAGCCAAAGTACCAAAAAAAGGGTGACTCCAAAGACTGCAATAACCACAAGGGCAAAATACTAAGTCGAGTAATTTTGAACAGAATATCCGACGCTGTTTCCTCTACACTCCGCGAAAATCAGTTTTGGTTCAGAGAGAACCGGCCTAGTGCAGATCTAATAAACACAGTATGAATATTATTAGAGCAATGTAATGAATATCGCACCCCCATTTTCCTTATCGATTTTATTAGGTTTTCTATGGAGAATTTTAGAAGATCGTAAAATGCCAACGAAAATTCTTAACTTAATTCTTACACAATGGTAAAGAATGCGCTAAACTCAGATCCGTTATCGGCTTTTTTCCATCAGATCTGGATTTTTTTATGGGCGTGGCAAATTTTTCCCCTTAAATTAGTCAGGTACGGAGACCTATTTCGTCCTCGAAATAGGTCTCCGTACGAGAACGACTCATCCGAATTTTATTACCAATTTACCGTAGGTACCCAATATATTTTATAAAAAATACCGTTGTATTTTAGCTTCATTACCTATTGAAATCTTATCTTAGGTTGGTTGCATTGCAATATTGGGTACCTGCGGTAAATTGGTAATAAAATTCTGATTTTTAAACCGATTTTTATGGTTTATAGCTTATTTTATTCTTAAGATATGTAGCTCTTAGAAAAATGTTTAAAATGTTAAAATTTTACTTAATTTTTTTTTTTATTACATTTTTAACCAGAAAAATTACGAATTTCGCACGAAATTAATTTCTAAATAACTCCAAAACGATAAGAGATACAGAAAAATTATATTAGACTAAAATAAATTTGTTATGTATCTTTAAGTGTTTTAATTTTGAAAATCGGATGAGTCGTTCTCGAGTTAGGACGAAATAGGTCTCCGTACCTGACTAATTTAAGGGGAAAAATTTGCCACGCCCATAAAAAAAATCCAGATCTCATGGAGAAAAACCGAAAACGGATTTGAGTTTAGCGCATCACGATCCATATAGTCCGCATAGTTTTATTAAAAGGAAAGACAAAAAATGAATTTTTGCAGAGTAGTGTATTTAAAAGTTTTTAACATATAAGTACATTTCGTTGTATTTAAGGGGCTTTGGGGTGTATTTTTTTATAGGTAGGCATGTATAAGTTCGCACCATAACGTACTAATCCCATCATTAGATTAGATTAAGAAAACCTTTTTATTATTATACTTATTTACATGACCTATTAGTGTTTAGTTCAAAGGTCGAGCATATTTTAGAATTTTGTTCGCATATTCTCCAATTTGATAGATTTTCTTCTACTTGGTCCTACCATCGAAGTTTCGGTCGGCCTCTTCTACGAGTTAGTTAGCAATACTTCTCAACGAATGTGGTCCAATTTAAGGAGTGGGCTTATAACTTTTATCATTATTGAAAAAAGAAAATGAAAACCGTTACACTGGTTTTGTTAGTCATCTATTTCAAAATCCACGTGCCAAATGGCATCTCAATAACGAAATTAGTTTTTTTGAAAATGGGCTCCGAACAAGAATGTCGTAAAAAAATTAAATTTTTATTGAAAATCCGCGCTGCCTGCAAAAAACGATTGCTAGGCTCGCGGGTATTAACAAAAAAACTGTTTTCAAGTTTATTAAAGAATATAAAGAATCCTTGAGCATTGAAAGAAAGCAAGGAAGTGGAAGAAAAAAAGGATTTCCCGACCAGAACAAAGCGAATGTTGATTTTATGCCAAAACAAGCTAATCCACCAAATTAGCTTTGAATGCCTTTAAATAAGTGAACCTGAGTGTATGTTATGAAAGATAAAAGTTTTATTAAAAAGTTGTAATAAATAGTTTTTTGATAAAACCAAAAAATGTTGGTGGGGAAACCTTTCCTCGACGCGTTTCGATGGTTGGTTAGACCATCTCATCAGGAGGATTATCCCTAATTCTAGACAGAGCGAAAACCTCACATTATGTATAATTTGAGGGACTGAATAAATACGAATTATTATTGTGTCCAACAAATATCAACATAAAGCGAAGATTATCTTCCGAACAGAAATACACAAACATTTTTCAGTTTTATCATTTCTTTATTTCCCACACTTTTGTTGTTGCTTTGTTGGCGACTAAGACAAAAGTGCTATAAAGGGGGTTCAAAGAAAGATTTAAATAAACAAAAGTTTATTTTAAAACTTGGCACATGTGCAGCCGTATATTTATTAAAAAGGTTTATCAAAATTTGGGACATCAAACATTTAATTAAAAAGTTTTACTGTAGTGTATTGCACTAAGAATCCCAATTTATTACAATTATTTATTATTGTAATAAATAGTTTCGTATTTATTCAGTCCCTCAAATTATACATAATGTGAGGTTTTCGCTCTGTCTTGAATTAGGGATAATCCTCCTGATGAGATGGTCTAACCAACCATCGAAACGCGTCGAGGAAAGGTTTCCCCACCAACATTTTTTGGTTTTATCAAAAAACTATTTATTACAATAATAAATAATTGTAATAAATTGGGATTCTTAGTGCAATACACTACAGTAAAACTTTTTAATTATATGTTTGATGTCCCAAATTTTGATAAACCTTTTTAATAAAAGTTTTATTTTTAAAAACCGCATGAATAAAAACGTTCTGATCACCCTAATACATCTATAGCTAAAGTTATTGCTCTAGATTATTGATAAACCACAAAAATAGTATTTCAGTAGACATTAGTAATAATCAAACGATATAGTTACCATTTTATTTTCTTCTTAGTGCGATCGACATCAAATTTGCAGCTACGCAAGAAAAACGATAAATTTTCACGATCTGTACAGGCGTTTATATGAGGATTATCGGCCAACCATTGATAAATCAGTTGAATGCCTTGGCGAACTTTATCGGGATCACTGTTGCAATTTGCAAGACTATATTCGCAAGGCGCTATTTTATTAGAGTTTTGAACATACATTTTTACTATTTGTTTTTGCTCTTTTTAAAGTATCTTTTGTTTTCAAGTTTTAAAGAGTAATATTTTATATGAGAGTAGGTAAAATTTTTTAAAATTTTCTGTTGCACTTAATGTTTTTTTTAATTATCTGTTTTAATTATTTATTTTAATTAGTGTCAATAACAAGATTTTTTTATTAGTTTCCATATTTTATTATTGAATTTGCTTTTTTCGATTTTATAGTCATATATTTTTTTTGTTGTAAAAATTTAATTATTTGCTATTTTGCAATTGCTTGTACTTATCAAATAAATTGAGTGAACAAATTTATTTTAGAACAATTGAATATGAGAGAACCTTTGCTAACGAATTGTTTTCGATTAATAAACATTTGTTGGTTGATTTTGAAGAATATAAATAAATTTTGTAATCGTGTTTTCCTTTTGTTTTTGCTTTTAAAATTTAAATTAATTGTATTTCACTTGATGGTGCTCACTTAATGCACAATCAACTTTTATTTGCAAAACAAGTTCTACGTTTTCTCTTACAAATTCAAATTCATTCAAGCAGTTTTTAAGAGAATGTACTCATTTTCTTATCTTTTAATTGTTTTAATGAAAAGAGTTATTAACGAATAATTGTTATACCCTACACCACTATACTAAGAAATTGTATTAAGGTTCTTAGTACAATTTCTTCTTAAAGACTCAGAATCACTTTTTGAGTTAATTTAATTAGAATTTGTAACAGATTATTTCGTTTACCTCCGACTGAGCTTCTGGAAATATTAAATCTATTGTGTGTTGCAACCGAATTTCCGGTTGCTAAAATAACCTATCACTGGCAACTAGAATTGACTCTTATTGCCATCTACAATATGATTAATAACACTGTGCAGGATTTTGACAACTTTTTTTTTATCGACAAAAGGGAGACCCAGTGGGTAAAGATAAAAATATAACAATATGTGACTATTTTTGTGATTTTTCAAAAAAAAAAAATTCCAAACGACTGCTCGGATTATAAAAATAATAAATGTTTCTGGAAGATAATTTTGTTGCTGAATTTCGATTTTTTTACTTAGTTCATGAAAATAAACCATTTTCGAGTTACACGAATATTTATTGCGCAACCTCCTCCATTTTTTAAATAACCATATATTATATAACTAGAGCTAACCTAAAAAACGATTAGCACCATTGAATTCAGCGTACTCTTATTATACTTTTCTTTACCCACTAGGTCTCCTTTTGTCGGTTTTTCAACTAGCACAGTGTAATTAACAAGGTTATCAGTTGCCGTACGTAATGCCATTTCGGCAATTGACAACACAATTAAAGTTGAGTTGCAATACACAATGAAGGCCTACGACAATCTCAATAGCAGCTATCTATGGAGAATGTTAAAAATCCGTAGCATGCCAACGAAAATGTCCGGTTATACATAAAGGTAAATTGTCTAATCCGTTCGAAGTTACTACTGGAGTAAGACAAGGATGTATCTTGTCACCTATTCTTTTTATCCTTGTCATCGAAAATATAATGCGCACGGCACTGAATGGTAGACGTGGTATCCAATAGATACCATTTAAACAACTCGAGGACTTGAAATATGTTGATAACGTATGTTTTCTAAGCCAAAGATCAGATCACTTCGAAAGGGGTATTCAAATTTAATGCAAATTTTGATTTAAAAGTTTGCACTACTCGTTGGTTTTTATCGATTACGGGTTCTTTTTTCGGATTTTCAGAGGAATTCGGAATTTCATATACTGTTCAAGATCCACTGTATTTTGAATACTGGTATGTAATTGTGAAATCAAAATTTTTTAAGAATGTGGAAAAATGTCTGTAATGTAGGAGAATGTTGGGTGATGTAGGAGATGTTAGATACCAGGCAACGGTTCTGATTGGTCTTAACTTGATAAGCCCAGACTTATCTTGGTTATTCTTCATCTCAACTATGGACACTGACCTTCTCGTGGATCACCCGGGCAACTACGTTAACACCCGTTAATGTAGTGAGCTCACATGTGCCGCGAGTTCTCTCATAAGGACTTTAAAAATATGGGTTAGGACGTCGGGCTAGTAACCTACTCCTGGAAAAAACAATTACTATGAAAGAGCTAAAGTTAGAATAAAAACGGCGACCCTAATGTTAGAAGAGGACGTTTGAAACTTCGATGGAAAGACCAAGTAGAGGAAACTCTTTGAATCTTTGTTGAATATTGTAGGCATATCGATCGAATCGGATGAAATTCTAAAATATGCTCGGCCTTTGACCATAACAGGTTGTAAATATAGGCCATTTAAGTAAGTAAGTATTTGTAATTTATTTCCAATCGCAATGTTAGTTTGGTTAAAGTTAAAATATTTTTTTTATAAAAAAATAGGTTTTGTTTAAAAATCGGAAATTTTAAATAATATAAAATTATGATTTAATACATTTGAGTCTCTTATTATCTCGTAGTTTTGCTTTTTTTTTTGTACGTGTAATATAAGCATTTGAATCTGTTCACTTTTTAGCATTTTGCTTTATTCAACATTAAAAATCACGCAAATCTTTCGCTGGCGTTTAATTTTATTTATCAAGATCCATCAAATGTTCTCAAAAAAAAAAAAAAAAATTATTAATAAAAACAAGAGCAGAAAATTACACTACTCAACACCAAAAATAACAATCACGCTAATCATGAATAATAATTCCACCATCACTATTATTATGACAAGTAGGAAAGGCTATAGTCGGTCAAGCCCGACTATATAATACCCTTCACAACTAAGGTCAAATATGGACCAACAATTAAATAAGTTTTCCTTAAGTCTTGAGACATACATACATAAACTTTGTGCTATTTTTTTCAAAATTTCGAGATTTATATCATTTCCGGCTAAGGGCCTGATATGGGAGCTAGGGTCAATTGTGAACCGATTGTTACCAAATTTTGATTATTGGTTTATATTTACAAAATATTTATCTGTGCAAATTTGAAGTAATCAAATGCATTTATCTTTAGAGTTATTAACGTTTTTGTGCTTTTATGTGTAAATAAACGTCTTTTGAGAATGTGTCTTGTATGGGAGGTATGGTCAAATATGGGCCGATTTCTACAAAATTAGGAACACTGATTAAGGTTATGATAAGCAATATTTGTGCAAAATATTATTAAAACACAACAACATTTGTGGCTGTAAAGGACCAAAAACTCTATTCCGGGAAGGCATCCCTATAGGAGGTACCCGAAATAGTAATCCGACTTCGACCAAAAAGTATAGGGATATGAACCTGTGCCAAATTTCATCAAATTATCTTTAAAGGTACGACCTGTAGAGCGATAACAAGCTTACATGGATAACCGGCCAGCCAGCCGGACGGACATCGTTAAACCAACTCAGGGAGTGATTCTAAGTCGATTGGTATAATAAAAGATAGGTCTCAGACCAATATTTCTATGCGTTACAGACATCAGCACAAACCCAATATACCCTTTCCACCTATGGTGGTGAAGGGTATAAAAACGAATCCGAACGAAATTTGTATCTTTTCCAAACAAATCGCTTTTCTGAACAAATCTTTGTTGGGATTTCAATAAGATTTGATATAGTAATTTTTGTATATGGACAAAAATCAAATAGTTTTAATTTTCGGAATTAAAAAAATTCAAAAATTTTTTGATCGCACACTAAATTTTTTTTGGGATTCTATTAAGGGAGCTCAGTGAATGTAAAATCCGTTATCGTTAATGATTTCACGCGATGCGCGCAGAAGTTATGTCGGTTAAAACAAAAGTTTTAAAAAAAATTTAAAAATTATTTTATTTTTATTAGTCTTATGTTGATTTTGTCACAACTTATATATTTTCAGGTGTTCTGCCGTTTCATGGTATTATGGTAATTTATAAATGCCTTAACACGAAGCGAAAAAAAAAATATTTTTTTAACCGCGATTTTCGCGAAATTTGACAAAATGTGAAATTCTGCTATCTTGACTTATGGACAAATTTAATTTAAAGAAGTTTTTTATCTAAATATAATTTTTATAGGTGCATATCTTTTTAACATATAAAATTCTTATTTGGCCCGTCAAATCGTTAATCCTTATAATATTTTGGTGCGCTTCAGATCTAAGGTAAAGCTTTTTTTAAGAATAGTCCTGATCAATTTTGAGCTAAATTCGCGATGTGCTTCATTGAAATGTTTTTAGATAAAACCTTCGCGTTCTCAGTTAATAAAGAGATTTTTGACAAACTTTTGATGCAAATCGGCGATGTCATTTATCATCGCTTTCATGCCTTATGCGATTTTGTCTCAGTTTGCAATCTAAAACAATTTAAACAAATATGCATTTTTTTGCACGATTTTCAATATCTTCATAAAATTTTAGCAAACAATGATATTTTGGTGTGCTTTTGCTTTTAGTTTCTAAATGGCAAAAAACTCGGCTTACGCGGTAGTTTGGGAATTTTCATTCATATTTGCGAGTGTGCTCCACGAAAAACCGGTATTTTGAAAAATTTACGCTCAAGTTTTCCTCATTTACACCTGTCGTATGTTAAACTTATATAGAGCACATTAACGAGATATATATATCAAACGATGCGTAATTGGAAGATCTACAAATCGTTATCTATTTTTTTTGAATTCTTTGAGGTGGCCAAAAAATATGCGAGAAAAAATAAAAAGTGGCGAAAACGAGCTTCAAATTTTGGCAGCCATTAAGTAGTATTAGAAGTGACAAAATTAAAATTTAGAGGGAAGTGGATTTATCCCCAAAGTGTGGTGTCTATTTCGTAGAACAACGACTTGGGTGCAAATGTTAAAACAAATGCAGAAGAAGACGAAATATGAAGAAAAACTTGAATGCTTCAATCGATTTTTTAACGTTTTTTGAATTTGCACGCCAATTATGCTTAGAAGCGCAAATTTGCGCTACTATTAGATTTTCCGAACTCCTAAGGGTATAAAAATTATTCGAGTTGAAAGTCGGTTTCAAAGGAATAAAAACTGTTTGATTTTTGCCCATATACATACTATGTAGTATAAGTAATAGTTTTTCTAAATTTTATGGAAATGTACTGAAATTTGTGGCCCAAATCTCAATTCCGAGAAGTGAGACCTATGGGAGGTAGCCAATAGCAATGGGATAAAAAATGCCTGTGACAAATTTGATCAAATTGTTTTAAAAATTGCGACATGTTCCTTGCGTTACATAAATCAGCGCAAACTTATAATACCATTTAAAAAATGGGTGTGACGGGTATAAAAAATATTGTGGTGATCAATAGTAACGCAAAATGTTGCATTTTGTGAACAAGTGTTGTTTGACTGTTTTTTTTTTCGCTCATTGCATTTCAATAGCTTTTCTCTCAGAGTTATGAGTTTTCATGTTAATATTTTTATTTCGTTAATATTAACTCTATAAATATTCTGCAGTTATTGCGTATGTTGCACTCTTTCCCCAAAACAAAGGAAAAAAATAATATGTACAAATATTTTCCAATATTTTATTTCATACTTAGAAAACGTCTTTTTATTATTGTCATTCTATGACGTATATTATTCTATGTATATCGCACATGAACAAACAAGAGGGTATCAACTTTATTTTTAACAATTTTAAATAATAGGTATAAGACTTAAGGTACCTCCAGACCTTATGTTTTTTTTACATCTGACCTGTTGTTGTAACAGATCTAACATATACAATTTTATAATTTTGTTTTTATGGGGGATCTGTTAAGAAATCAAGGCCAAGAAACCGTGCTACTTCTACTGGATGAGTCCACAAATCCTCAGGACTAAGTGAAGTAGGGTTGGTGGTATAGTTGAAAATTTGGGGGGTATCATTAGTTCTTAAGGATGCATTGAATGTTTCTCCTCTGAGTATCGCTTGACGACGCTGACCACACCGGAGCAGCATAATTTGCCACTGACCGACCAATCGCTTAATAGGTAGATAGCTAGGTTTCTTTGTCCATTCTCCAAGTACTGCCGGCTAGTGCTTTAAGGACGTTGTTTCTACATCGAAATTTATGCGCGACAGTTGTGACACGTGCTGACGAAGTAAAAAGGCTGTCAAGTGTGACTCCCAGGATTTTCGGGTTATTTAATGTCGGAAGTGGTACACCATCAATCTCGACGCCAAATTGTAATCTTTTTTCTTTTGTCCAGGTAGTAAATGGGGTCGCTAAGAATTTAGTTGGTTGTATCTTCAGGTTACGTTCAGTGAATGGCCAGTCGCCATTATCGTGGTCTCTAAACTCTACGAACGACTGACAACCACTCAGATAATTTACCATCCATCTCTTCAAATTTGTTGGCATTGTGGACAGCACGATGTCCTGGAAGAGGTTGGCATGGCTTACCGTGTCAAAGGCTTTTGACAAGTCAAGCGCCACAAGGACTGTTCTTCCACAAGCCTTGTGCGATCTGCGGAATCCATGTTGGTGGCTGGCTGGTCAGCTGGGGAGGACAAGAGCCTGGAGTGACAGGAGGGATATCGGTCTGTACGATGATCCCTCATTCGCGGGTTTTCCAGATTTTAGTATTGGGATCACTCTACCTACTTTCCAAACCTCGGGTGTAATAAGGTTAGTCATAGACAGATTTGTGACACCTGTCAAAAACTCCCCACTCGCCTAAATTTTTTAGCATCAGCATTTAAATTCCGTCAGGGCCAATTGCCTTTGAAGGCTTAGCTGTACAAATGGCAACTTCCGCGGGCGTAAAAAGTTGTGGTGGGTCCGAGACTGGGAAGCAGTCTTGCAAACAAAACTCCTTTTCGCCTTGTATCTTTCGGGGTGCTCAATCAATAATCGGCTGAAAGCACGCGAGCAAACTTTGTGGTCGGATATGGTGTTATCGGCAGACTTAATCGCGCCAAGGTTGCAGTTCTTCAACTGATCAAGCCAAACTGATTCCGCTTGTTCTCATTTACCAACCTGCTGATCCTGGGATCATCAGGGTTGGTACTGCGGATCGCATCACGCTCATCTGCTAATTCCAATGTTTCTGCTGGAAAGTGCGTCCTCACTGCTGATATTCTACCAGCAGGAATGAAGCTAGTGGATGCAGCGTTGATAATTACGCAAAACTCCAGCTCCGCGTCTTGCATGTTCGAGGTTGGTTGGAGATCTCTGAAGTTATAGTCGGTGAATTCTCTGAAGCCTGCTTTTTTCTGGTTTATGTACGTACGGCGTTCAGAGACAATAAAATAAACCAACCAAATTGAGGTTAGAGTTACAAACACTCGACTGAAAACTAAACAAGTTTAGGTGCCGATGGTTTGTCAGCAGAGCTTCCTAAGACCGGAGGTAATGAGTTGATAAGGTGTATGCTCCAGCTTTTATAAACTATATAGTTAGAAGAACGTATGTCGATAACTGGGGCCTCAGTGTTATTTTTCCAGTTCGCAAAAAAAGGAGATAAAACTGTATGTGCCAATTACATATGTAGGTATAGGTCTTCTTTCAATTAAATATTAGATTATATTGACTGTTTGAAAGGCTATAAAGCCCAAAGTAAACGAAATAATAATAATAACACCAATGTGGCTTTAGACCAGCTAAATCTAACACTGACCAGATCTTCACACTAGGTCAAATCCCGGTAAAGTCCCAAGAGAAACAAATAGACCCATATCATATATAGGAGCAAAGGTGTTTAGTAAAATATCTGAGTTTGGCATTCCTACGAAATTAATAAGGTTATGCAAATTTATAGGATCATCAGTTAAGATAGGTAAGGGCCTGTCGGAGCCTTCGTAACTAAACAGGGATTTAGTCAAGACAATAGTTTATCATGCGATCTTTTCAATATTGTATTAGAGAAAATCCTGCGAGATGCTGCACGTGCTACTCGAGTTTGCCGATGACTATGATATTTTGGGACGCACAAAAAGTTTAATACATACTAGTTTTTGAGAAGACGCCATTTAATTTGGAACTGGTGGGATCTTTTTTTTAACTTACGCTTTCTCTAAAAATCTATTGGGGTATTGTCATAATCTTTTATTGCGGTGTAATATGAGAACATGTAAATTACGTGTTTTTCGTTTACTTTTTATTTTTCTTAAACAATTTTTACTTTTATTTAAATTTATTTTAAGCGTTTACAATGACAATTAATCAATACGATAAAATACAATAACATTGCACCTTGATATTGAAAAATAAATAGATTTATGTAATTTTTTTACACTTTTGCCTAAGTTTATAACTGAACTTTGTTCAAAAAACAAGTAAGAAAGCGCTATAGTCGGTCAAGCCGACCATACGATACCCTTCACCACTAAGGTCAAAGGTGTTTTTTTCCTGTATAAAGACAAATATTTGCTAAATTTTGCCATCATACAAACATTTTCTCAAAACGTATATATTCAACCTGTTTCCGTCATTTGGACTTATATGAGAGCTAGGGTCAAATGTGGACCGATTATCTCGAAATTTGGCAAATTGATTACAAAAATTTTCATTATCTTTAGATTTACGAGCGTTTTAGTGATTTTTTGTCTCATTTAGTGCGTTTTTGAAGAATAGTTTGTATGGGAGCTATGGTGAAATGTGGAACGAAATTTGGTACAGTGTTTTAAGTTTACATAAGCAGTATCTGTTTTAAATGTCATGAAAAAATATTGATATTTGTGGCCAATATAGCAATTCCGGGAAGTGGGACCTATGGGAGGTACCATAAATAATGGACCGATTTTGACCAATTTCAATAGCCATGGCCCCATTATCAAAAAAATTATCTGTGTCAAATTTCATCAAATTATCTTTAGAATTGCGACCTGTAGTTTGATTACAAGGTTTACATGGCGGTCCAGCCAGCCAGACGGACGGACGGACATCGCTAAATCGACTCAGAAAGTGATTCTAAGTCTATTGGTATACTAAAAGGTGGGTCTAAGACAAATATTTCTATGCGTTACAAACATTAGCACAAACTTATAATACCCTTTCCACCTATGGTGGTGAAGGGTATAATGACGAAGCAGTAGTTTATCGTGGTTAAAGTTCATTGGTAGGTAGTACCTACTAGGTACAAAATATTGCAAAAAATCTTACGATTGAATACCCGTATCTGTTGATTAGAGCGGTTTGCTCTCCACAAAAATGAAAATTGGGTCACTTAATATAAAAGAGCTTTTAATCATTCTAGCTTTACACAAATTAAATAGTAGGGGTTTGAGGCTTAGTACTTGAAATTGTATTTTATGGGATTTCGGGCTGTATTTATATGGAAGATATGATTAATAGAGGATCGAAAAATGCGGTTCATGTAAAACTTTCTTTTGCTAAATTTGGTTCTCATAACTCTTATATCTTTAGAATTTCTTTAGTATAAAAGTGAATTAAATGCTTCAAAACCATTGGTGGAAAGGGTATTATAAGTTTGTGCTGTTGTATGTAACGCATAGAAATATTGATCTAAGACCCACCTTAAAGTATACCAATAGTCCGTCTGGCTGGACCACCATGTAAACTTTGTAAACAAAGTACACAGATAATTTTTTCGATAGTGGGACCATGATTATTGAAATTCGTCAAAATCGTTCCATTATTTATGATACCTCCCATACAGCCACAAACATCAATCTGTTTTCATTACATTTAAGACAGATACTGCTTAAGTAAATCAAAATCACTGTACCAAATTTCGAAATCGGTCCATATATGACCATAGCTCCCATTTAAATTCACTAAATGACACAAAAATCACCAAAACGCTCGTAAATTTTTGTTCAGATAATTTTATGTTTATTTTATACATAATTTTTGTAAAAACTGTAATCAATTTGCTAAATTTTGAGATAATCGGTCCACATTTGACCCTAGCTCTCATTCAAGTGCAAATTACGGAAAAAGCTATATTTAAGCTGTAAGTCTTGAGAAAATGTTTGTATGATGACAATATTTAGCAAATATTTGTGTTTATACACGAAAAAGAACAGACTTTTTACCTTAGTGGTGAAGGATATCATATGGTCGGGCTTGACCGACTATAGCACTTTCTTACTTGTTTTTTAACGGATTCTTAAGATAGAGGTTGTATGAAAGTTAATGTCAACCAATTTTCCCCCTTTTTTCCCCTAATTTCAAAAAAGCTCAATGTGCATATTTGGTACTTCTTTGGTACCAATTGAATTTCGTACATTTTATCAAAACTCAGTTAACATTTTGTTTCTATTCATATTACGATAACTTAATGAGACGTTAAGTTATAATCTTATCCCTTTTTATCCATTCCGAAATCAGAAAAGTACCAAATACATGTTCAATATTTTTTTGTCATCTATTGATTGCAGTACAAAGTTTCTTTCTTTATTCATTGCTTCAAAAGATAAGAGTGGACTAAAAAAGTAACCTTTTTTACCCCCTATCTGGCATAGTTTCACAAAAGTAGCAAACACCTATCTGCTTATTTTAGCAGTTGTTCAAAACGTAATTTACATTTTATTTCTATGCCTGTTACTTTAGGAGATAAACCGTTTTATATTTTTATCCTTTTAATGGCCAACTTTCCAAAAGTCCCTTTTCACTGGACCTATTTCGTCAAAATTGTTAGAGCCGTTTTCGAGATAGCCATTCTATATATATATTTCATTGTCATCTTTATTAGCTCAAAAGATACAAACGTTGCCGAATTAAAAAATCGAATTTCAAGATATTCGTGTCCTTAATGAATCTTAATAGACCTCTTTTTTTGGCTTTAACCCATTTATAGAACAATCTTGTGGAACAAATAGTTTGAGGTAGAGCAAAAATCGAATGCCGAAACCCGGGATTGAACCGGGGACCTTTAGATCTTCAGTCTAACGCTCTCCCAACTGAGCTATTTCGGCTAATAATAATCTAAATCAAAATAAAATATTTGCAATTGCAAAATCAAAACAAGTAAGAAAGTGCTATACTCGTAGACTCGGTGAAGTCTATGGTCCTATTGTCAACATATTTACAAATTTTATTCTTTTTTTCGCTTTATAATCTTATCACATCAAAGAGATTTATGTATATTTTTGTCATTTCCGGTGGGTCTGATGTGAAACTATGGTCAAATTTGAAGAAGTTAGAAAATAATGTTTTAAAGCCGAAGACTGAAGATCTACAGATCCCCGGTTCAATCCCGGGTTTCGGCATAACTACGTCTTTTTATCTTCCATTATAAAACGAAAGACCTTTTAGTACATAATCCTTTGTCCTTGAGCGAAATACCGCCTCTTCTCAATTCATTAAATCATCGAAAAATACTAATCCCTGGTGGTACTTCAGCGTCATTTTTATTGTTGACTTCAATTTTTTTAAGGTTACTGTGAACAACGGAAATAACCCTTCTTACGCCAAAACTTTCTTTCGCCATTTTTATCGCTGACGTCAATTTTTTAAGGTTACTGTGAACAACTGAAATAGCCTTCTTACGCCAAAACTTTCTAAGTACGCCTGTTGACAAAAATGTGAAACTTTACTGTAGAAATATGAATTACCAGATCTCGGCACAGAAATCGCCTAGTATCGAGACATAATTGGATATAAATATGATCTCTGTTTTAATATAAATATGATCTCTGTTTTAACAATATAGGTTTGTTGATTTTGCAATATCTTAAACACTTGTTATAGGTAAAATAAAAAAGTTAGTCTTGCCGAAACCCGGGATTGAACCGGGGACCTTTAGATCTTCAGTCTAACGCTCTCCCAACTGAGCTATTTCGGCTAATAAATATCTCAAAATGAGTAAGTTTGGCTAGAAACCTGTTTTTTAAGGCTATTCAAAAAGGTCATAAAGGGTCAAATTATTATATTTTTGAAAAAGATAAGAATTTTTTGGACGATGTATGATTGTGTATATTACTTAAAACATATATTTTATTTCATATTTTTAATAACTTTAAGTTGGATTGATATTCCAACATAATTTTCGAAATCGGTAATATGCAACTGAACTTCTGTGAAATGCCAAATGTTTGTAAAAACAGTTTTTGCCGAAACCCGGGATTGAACCGGGGACCTTTAGATCTTCAGTCTAACGCTCTCCCAACTGAGCTATTTCGGCTTATAGTGAAACAAAACTTTTCATTTCCAAATAATTAGTATTTGAATCTTATATATTAAATTTTATATAAATCAATTTGATTTTATATGAGCAATTTTTTATTTGGAAATATGATCCTATTTAAATGCGCTGGATTACTTTGTCTAGGCCATTTAAGAGATCAGATAAACTTGATCAAACCACAAACAACTGACGTTCTGAAAGAGATAAGAGAAGTTTTGTTGCAAATTGCAGTACAAAATTGTATAAAAAGAGTCGACGTTATTTTTCATGTTTCTACTTTACATTGGTATCAATTAAAACGAATTTGTCAAAAAAGTGTGTTTTATCCAATTTACTTCCTAACCTCAAACCAAATGTGTTTGTTTATTGGTTTATGAGTTAATGGCGTATTAATGGCTTAACCGAATTTAGATGGAGTTTTACCCTAAAAATGTAATTGGCTATGTGTTGTTTTAAACATGATCCGAAAATGCATTAAATAGAGGTTCAAATAGAACAAGTACTATATTGTCATACATATAGCATAATGCACCAAACACGCCTAAACAGCCTAACCATTTTTGATTAAATTTTTAACATAAATGTCCAAACTTTAGAATAGAAAATTAGAAAGAATCGGTCTAACGGTCGGTAATATTCACCCTTACAATAATAATACGATGAAATTTAAAATGTATATAAAATTATACCCACAAGGTCTAAAAGGCTATGACCGATTTCGAATCTTGTCAGGGTAGGGGTCAAATAGGGCAGTATTTATCACAGAATTTATGATAAACCAGAACATTTAGAAACTTAACTAATATAAATTTCTTATCAATGTCCCCACTTTAGAACAAAGTAGAAGGAAAAGCTTGACCTATCACTCCTACGATCCTTACGAAGATAATACTCATTGTTAGGTATCTCTATATCAATGCCTTTAAACTTTCTGCAAACGTCTTTTAGGGCAAAATTTAGTCCCCCAGGCAACTAAGCAGATGAGTATCTGCTTAAATCTTTAAAGCTGTTAAAATTAATACCCTTAACATCACTGTACACTGTGGCTGCTGATAGAATTTATATATATTTAAATTAACGGAATTTCTACTACCATTTTGTTCTACTACACTTTTTACAACAATGCACATAGAAAGTACAACAAAAAGCAACTGTGCATTTATCCGCATGTTGTTTTGATTATCATATCAATGCGCTTTTGTTGATAATTCTTGTTAAAATCAGATTTGAAAACAATTTTTTAAATTAATTAAAGAAAATACAACATTTTTTGCCATGGAGCTGGACCATGATACGCTGCCTTTAAATTCGAATCTTAAATGTCATGTTTGCGGTGAAAATGAATTCGAACAGCGTGAAGGTTTTTATTACTGCCAAGAGTGCGGCACTAAACAGGAACAAGTGCGTATGGTTGAGGTTGATCGGGAGGATGATTTCAATCCAGAGAAATTGAAAACCAAAAAGCAGAAAATTAATAAAGTGAAATTGGAAAAACGTAAGTTTTCGTGGGATTGCAAACAGATTTTATGTAAAAAGAATAATTTGAAAACCTGTTGCATTTCAGCTCAACTAACTTCATGGGAATGTTATAATTACATCTTGCGCGGTTTTGTGGAAGAACTTTTGTCATTTGGGGCCAAAGAGGAGCTTAAACTAATGACATTGCAAGTATGGGCTGCATATTTGAGACGCATGGAAGTGGCATTTTTCAATCGCAAACAATCAGATTTGCCTAAATTGAGCGTTAAGTATTTACAGGTGTAAGTTTCTTTTTTTTATTACATATGTAACAAATTCTTCTGTTATCCATGACTACCAGTATAGCATAGGTCCTCAACCATTCTTCATTATCGGACTCTATGGCGAGATATTAGGCATACGTCATTCTAAGAATAGCTTGATGCTTGCAGCTCCGCGTCAGTTGACCTTCTAAACGTTCTAGCAAGTGCACCAACACGGCGACCTCTTCCTTGTGGATTCCAACGAATCGATTGTCGAGCAATTTTGGTTTTTGCCTTCTAAGTGTGTGGAATATCAACCGCCATTTCCGTTGACATACTTCTAAAGAAGCAGGGATTTTATTTGTCGAGTAACAAAATAAAACAAATTGTCGTGTAACAAATTAGAACTATAGTAAATTAGGGAACATTTGCACTTTGTTCAGAATTCCTCAAAGTAATGAAAAGTATCTTAAAAACTATCTTGTAAATTATCTAGAATTATCTAAGACCGCTAGTATGGATTTCATAGGGAACACTCTAAGGAAGACAATCTAGCCTTCCTAGGTAGACTAAACATATTTCCAAGTTTCGAAAGAAACATTTAGTTGAATCTTCTTTATATCCGTACGAAAACTTATAGTACAAATACAAATAGCGCAACGAATTACAGAAAAAATTCTTTAGCCGAACTGTACGTTAAACTACTAACTTCGGATGTTTTTTCTGAGAAAGTTTCTCTTAGATATAAGAACATCGAAAGCTATTCGAATCCCAATTCTCGAAATTTGCCACCATTTTCACTGTTTTGTGATGCTGTGCTTTTTTTATGAAGCAGAACTTTCTGCTTCATACAAATGCTTGTTTTCTAAGACTTTGTCCTGGTTTGAGTAGATTAAATTTTAGAATCTTTGAGTTATATTTCAGAACGTTCTATTAGTTTTTTAATTAAATTTTGTAATTGTATTTTAAAATTTTCATACTTATTTTATTTGAAGACCCATTTTCACTGATTTGTGATGCTGTGCTTTTTTTATGAAGCAGAACTTTCTGCTTCATACAAATGCTTGTTTTCTAAGATTTTGTCCTGGTTTGAGTAGATTAAATTTTAGAATCTTTGAGTTATATTTCAGAACGTTCTATTAGTTATTTAATTAAATTTTGTAATTGTATTTTAGAATTTTCATACTTATTTTATTTGAAGACCTTATTTTGAAAGTGGATTAAGTCAATTTTTTTAAATTGAGATATAAAGGGTTTTGCGTATTAATGTTTTTAAAAATATAGGTGACCAAGAGGGTTGAATGGACTTATACCACTTTCAAAACAAACATTTCAAAATATTCATTTTTTAAATTAAAAAATGTATGGGACTTAAACTGTTTTCAAAACAAATAAAATTAAAATTTTTAAAATGTATTGGACTTAATCCACTTTCAAAACAAATTAATTTGAAATTTTTATTATATTTCGCATAGTACGATTCACAATTGCAGAACCTCTCCCCATCATAAACTTAATTTTTTTGGAATGTAAACTTATTCTACTTTCAAAATAAAGTCTTCATTTAATATCGTTTTACTATTTTTAGTGATGCTGAAACCATTTACAACCATTCAAAGGAAGCTAGAAAAAAACGACAACGAAGACGCAGCGAAGATGCAAGTTGTACCAGTGGTGGGGAATCTAGAAGTGGTAGAGATTGGCGTAAAAGCAAAGTAAGTATAAATCCTAGGTTCAGATTTGTAAAATAAAACTACTTTTCACGACTTTCTCTATGTTAATATAACAGATCATCAGATTTAGATATATTGATAAATTATTAAAAAAAAGAAGTTATCTCTTTCAATTGTCTCCAAAATATGTTTCACATATGCGACCCGGTCTATGAAAAGAGAAATGTTGGCTTATGACTCAAAAACAAAATTTCGAAAAATTAGCTAAAAATTTTTAAAAAATTTGCAAGTTTTTCGAAATTTTGTTTTTGAGCCATTAGCCACCTTTTCATAGACCGGGTCACATATAATGAGCTACATTTCATTAAATTCGATTTCCCTTTTTTTCACTTGCGTATGAACATTTTTTGTAATGATAACATTTTCAATTTTTAAAGTGAAAAATTCGTATGTATTTATTTTATTGAATATTCAGACATTTTTTTTTAATAAAATTTTTATTTGTTGAAGCGTAAATAGAGTAACTGGTTCCAATCAAAAAAGTGTGTTTTAATGTTTGAAAGCCGTTTTAATTTTTCGAAATCTACAGAAGCTAAAACCATTCTAATTGAAAATTTCGTAATATAAATAGAATGATTTAAACCCATCTAAAAAAAATAATTTATATTCAGCGGAATCCAATCAAAAATCAATAGTTTTTTATTTATAGCAATTTTTATTTCTAATTAGTCATTATCTGATTATTTCCATTAGTTTTTTTTTTAATTTTATTTCAATCAAATAACTTTTCATTCAAAGTAGAATGTATCTGGGAACAATAAAGGCAATAACAAGAATAAAGTTCTTGACTCTGGTTTCTCATTACCCACCTCGCCTTCGTTTTTAGTATCAATTTCTGAAGCGTCTAAAAATATAAATTTAATTAATCGAAAAACAAAATATTCTTCTTAAAAAACTATAAATATATAATTTACTTACCTCCTACTTCATTACTTTCACTTAATTCTGCTGGGGAAGCTATATCTGTGACTTCAGAAGGATTCTCCGGTAAGGCAGCAGCATTGGTATAAACAACAATGCAACAAATTGTTAAGAATAAAGCAAAGATAATGGAACGCATTTTTGTTTTCAAAACTGTAGTATTGTTAAGTAAAGTAAAGCAGAACTGTATGATTTTGTTGAAATCGTTTAGACTTTTTATACAAAATTTTCGTATTGCAAAAGGTGCATGCTAATTTGTTTATTTAAAAAAATATATGAGATATGTGCAATTCAGATGATAAATATGTCATTAGGTTTCATCAATCATAGTTTAAGTTTAAAAATTTGTTTAAGACAATTTTTTTATAACTTTACAAGGTTGCAAGTTTAAAGTAATTAATTGTTTAGAATATCGTAGATATTCAAACATACGCTTTGGTCTATAACCCTGATAGATAGTGAAATCCTCGTTCGAAAAAAATATATTTCAGATATTTGGTCTGCTCTCCGTTTCTTCCTTATTACCGTATTTTTATCATCCTTGATTTTTACGAGACTGATACAGTATGTCTTGTATTTTCATTGCAGTTTATTATTATCAAAGTAAATTTACTTTTGTGGTTTCCCGTTGAATTCTGAAGGGTTTATAGTTTCCCTTCGTGTGTTCAGCCACTTTTCTGGAGAACTGCCATTGTTTGCAGAAGCTCAATGTGAGTACAGACGCTATCGAAGATTAAATAAAGACTGCACTTACTATTAGTCGTTTTTAATCTCAAGCTTGTTCCCTGTGGCCCATTCTATTTTTTGTATATCTGTGGCTTGGTGCTAAAAGGGCCAATATCAATTTTTTGCTGTTTTTAGTTAATCATTGCGTTACCTGTACCCTCTTTTATTTGGCTGCAACAGCTTAACTCAGAACAGATTTATAAAGGTTTTTCTGGGATATAAATTTGTATTGAAAATGAAAACTTTAAATCAAATTTTCTCAAAACAATTTATTTTGGCACCAACCCACAGATATAATACTATATAAGACTTATCAACAAAGAACATAAGATATACATATATGTATGTATTATCCAAATATTGTACAAATTAATGCCCCTATTGCCGTTCCCAATTCAACTCAGTTTGGTCTTCTGCCAGTAGACTCAACTTTCACTCAACCAAATTATGTTTTGATATTGCGGAACTCAACGTATTTCAGTTCCGAAATATCCAAAAATAATTTGTTTGAGTGCAAGTTGGGTCGCCTGGTAGACTCCCAAACTGGCTTGAGTTAAGAAAGCAATTGGGGCATAAGGTTTTCTGCCAAAATGGAAAACGGTGAATAGCGCGAATATATCGCAAACTAATACGTGCTACTAAAGTTCTGTCACAACCCATCAATTAATTTTTGTTTTAGTCAACCATTGCAATCCTATATTCTTTAATCAAAAAATTATTTTTTTAGCGAAAACTGGACGAGTCAAATTATTCCCTAACATCCGCTACATCTGGTGGTTCCAACTTCACTACTTCAACCTCTGCGAATTCAAATAGAGCGATTAAAATTGATTTCAATACAAAGGCCAGGGCGTTCTTAAAAAGAAAAATGCCTGCCAAACATATTGAAAAACATGCAGCTGACGCTGATGGTAAATTAAGTTGCCACAAACAACCGAATGCTCGTGAAATTAATCGTACCGATTACAATTTAATGCTGGTAAATACGAAGCAGATTTATTCCATTTTAGCAATTGCCTTAAATTTGATTAACGACGAAATACAACTAAGCGATTTGGTACGATTTATAAATGAGGGTCACATTGGTACCGCAAATGTTTTACAATATTTTCCCGAGAATGTTGCCAATAACGGCAAAGAAATGTTGAAGAAAATTAATTTTTATAAATGTCCCGAAAAGTATTCGGATAAGGTAAGTGGAAAATTTAAATTATTTTAAAAATGTTGTCAGTTAACTAATTAAATTAAAACTAGGCTCTTCGAGAACACATTGGCATAATAACCAAAAATATCGGCATACACAAACCGAAAAACCCAGATTTAATAAAATTAGTCCGTAGATATCTGACCGAATTATGTTTAAATATGGATTTAGGTGATTATATTGAACGGTTAATCAATCTATTGCCACCACAATTTGAATCCCGTGCTGTTGGCTTTTATCCAGCTTATGAAGCCAGAGCTATGGCCTATATAATATTCACCTTAAAGTTATTATATGGCCTAGATGGAACTAAGGAACATCGCATATCTAAAGTGGCCCAGAAACTTAATACAAAAATAGAATTACTAAATCGCCGCACTTCTGGGAAACAACCATTACTTTTCGTATGGAACGAATGGGTGGAGTATATTGAAATGCGTAAAATTATTGTTTCGCAATTTAATTCATCATTTTGTGAACAATTCAAACAGTGCCAAAGTACCAACCAGTTGCTAGAACAAATGGCAGAAGATATGCGCAGAACAGATGAGCAAGAATCATTAGTAAACGATACAAAACAGAATCAAAAAGCTAAGACAAAATTAAAGAATTTTAAAATGTTATTCGAGCGTTTTCAAGAGACCTACAAACATGCAACAGAAGAAGAACAAAAAACTCCTGAACTTATTGAGTTTAAACCTACGTTTACACCGGCTCTTTCATATTTTAAAAATATTTTATTATTCTGTGACCGGGACCGAACTGAAAATTCTCCTAAAATCTTAAGAATTCCCGATTATATGCGCATAGATCATGCACAACGTGACATTAATTCGTTTATGAAAGTTAAACCTTTAATAGAGTATTTCCGAAAGCACAAACTCAAGCTAAAAGTCCATCAATTAGATACCACAAAAAATAAGAATTATGTGGGTATATTTCGACCACCACGTGGAACGAATTACACTAAAAAAATTCAGCAAGCGTGTTTTGATGTTACAGAAGAAGAGTGGGCTGAAAGTATTATGGACGAAATGGGGCAGTGTACAGATGACTTGGAGTTTAAAGAAAATTTGGAGACATATGTAAAGGATACAATAAAAGTCCACAAAAAACGCGACGAAAAAAAGAAAGATCTTTTTAACCCGTTAATGAATTATAATTTAAGTATGATACGAGATGAGGCAGACGATGGAGGCGGCAATGAAAATGTAAGTAAAATGTTGATGATAGATTTAGATAAGGAATAAGAACGGAACTATCAGCCATGTCACAGAACTCGATTCCGCTCGGAATTGGAAAGTAAAACGAAATTTTTTCAGAATGAAACCACTTTTTATTTTCAAAGTGGAATTGAATTTGTTAGTTTTTCTTTGGTTATTTATTATTTAAACAATTTCATAAATTTTTAAGTGTTATTTGTGGAAACAAGGATTATTTTATTGAAAAGAGGCTTTGTAATGTTTTAAAGTATTTAGAATTTTTCGGAATCATAGCCGCAAAAAAAGCTTAAGTAACATGATTTTCGAATTGGGGTTTTATCAAAACTAATAGCCGTGCTTATTTACAGCCAGTCCTAAAATTTCACCGACGTACATAGTACCTTTACGATCTTATATAAAAAACAATTTTAGCTTAAGTGCATACTGATTATTTGTTTATATTTTTGGTGACAACAACTTTTTACTTAAGATAAAATTTGCTTTAAAATTCAAAAGAAAATAAGTGCTTAAACTTCTAATAATATATAAAATCATATATTCCAAAAATATAGACAAATTGCATATCAATGGAAAGGAAATTTTCTTATCTGTTTAATAGTTTTATAACACATAGACAATTTTAAAGCTTAAACCGTGTTTTTGTTAAAGTAATGCTAAAAACGAAAATATATTAATTAAAGTCAAATATCTCTTAAACTATAAAAGATAAGGGAGTGTAGTGAACATTTTTTTATTCGTTTTCTGTGTCAAATTTTAAAATGTAATATTTTGTTTGATCGGAACATATATGCAAAAATTACATTGACCGATAGTTTTTTCATACCGTATGTCAAATTTGTTCCATCATAATTTAATAATTTCCTATAAGCCTTGATTCTTCTATATCGACGTTTAAAGTTTCTACATCATTTTACTAAAAATTTAGAAGTTACAGAATTGAAAGCAAATTAAACTTGATTTCGAAAAAAAAACTTATGTATCAAAACCAAAGAAAAAACTGAAACACTAGTACTTTATAATGACGACAAAAAAAGCTTAAGTGACATAAACTACCGATATATCGCAGCTATGGAAATAAATTTAGTGTAATAACATTTGATATACCAAATAATACTTACATGCAAAATTGTTAAGTTCTCCTGTTCATTATTGTTCTCCTGTAAAGTTTGTAATATGGCACTTAAGCTTTTTTTAGCAGTTATGGTCGCAAAATAAACGTAAACGGAATCGTTTCTATTCCGAACGAAATTTGTGTCATTTCTGTTTATCTTAACTAGATCTAAATTGAACTGGAACTAAACCAATAATATTTTTTTTCTAGGCACCAAAAAATATTTCTGATTTGAGTGAAAAGCCAAATGATGATTTACAAACAATGCATTCCTTTGAATTGTTTAATGAAAACAATATGGATCCAGATGAGGAAAACATTATAACTAAACCAAGAAGAAATTTAGATAATATTGATCTATTCGAAGGTATAAGTGATGAAGAATCTGTACTTCATGAAGACGATAACCTAATAGACACGGCTGAAGATTGTAATAAAACTGTACCTACGCCCCCAGTTTTGGAAGAATTTATTAAAGAAGAACCTTTGTCTCCGCACCTTTCAGAAGTAGAGAAAGAAAATTACCTAAAATTTTATATTTCCAACATGGACTGTTGGATGTTGTTGGGAAGTATATTAATGTTAACCAAACCGCAGAAGACTCAATTGCAAGATAAGTTTCCACGTTCCTTTTCTTGGCTTTTAGAAACATGTGCCCAAACAATTAACGTCGACTGGTGGACGGTTTACGAACAACTACTCTGTATTGAGGTAATGTTTTGTTTGGGCATCCAAGATCCTAAAACCATTAAAAATTGTGTATATATAAACAATACAAATCCTTATAAGGATATACAAAATCTTATAAATTCATATCGGGAAATATGGTAAAAGAAATAAGTGTGATTGTCTCAAATTAATTAAAAATATAAATTCTTATTGTTTTTCTTCTTCAAATGCTATGTTAAATTTCTAAAACAACATACAATACAAATTGTATGATGAACTCATTAACTTCATGCACTCAGTTCAGTTTTATTAAATATTTTGTATATGTTGAAGTGTATAAAACACAAATTGGTTGGAGCCTGTTGCTTTTTTAGACAACCTACACAAAAGACTTGGGGATAGTTTCATACTATTGTCCTTTAAAATTTATTTCAGTTTGTTTTTAGTTTTTGTTTAATAAAGAAATTGAAAACTTTAAATATAAATTATGATCTTTACTTCCTTAAGAAAATGTCTAGTTTTCAAAATCGATTCATCGAAATATTAGTTATTCTCAGGAGTTGGATAGATTTGTACTTAACAATGAAACAAAAAGATTTTTGAATGCCCTAAAAACTTAGAATTTTATAAAACACCCTCACAATATGTTAAATTATAGACATGTTGATTAGGGTGAGTCAAATTTCAAAATCTGTAATCGACTTCTAATAGTGAATTTATATTAATCGCATGCATGCAAAATAGAAAACTTTGTATAACAAGCAATTAAGTTTTTTTTTTCTCAAGAAAAAAAATAGGAATCTAATATAGAAATAAAATAAATTTTTATTAAAACATACTAACTTAAATGGTTTATATTTTCAACCTGTTAAGGTGCTACGATCCTGTCCGAATATTTTTCAATTTCGTAGGCCAAGCTTTTAAAGACTGTCTTCTATCGGTCTTTCGGACGTCCTCTTCTACGAGTTCCATCCATCGGGATCATTTTCGAAAACTTTTCTTCCCGGATCTATCCAAACTATGTCGATGTCGGCATACCTCATGATTCAATCGATGTCGATATTCAATGCCGACGCAAATTGGTCTATAAATTTTTCTTAGGATCTTCCTCTGGAAATCTACAAGAATAGCTTCATCTGCTTGTGCAAGTACCCATGATTTTACCCATGAGGATAATCCCGCTGATTTGGAAAGTCGTGGCGTTACTCCGACGGAGTTGTCCGACAGTTCTCTTTGGTGGCATGGTCCAACTTGGTTACAACAACCAAAATCCTCTTGGAATACTAAAGATCTATCTCCCCTTGAAACAGATATTGAGAAGAAAACTAACAAATCCCATTTTACATTTTTTTCCCAAATATGAGGATATTTTGATGAGATTTTCGTCACTTGATAGGGCACTTCGTGTCATAGCATATATGTTTCGATTTCTTTATCGTACTAATGCCGTTCATCGTAGTAAATTTTCCTTCGAAAATACAGTTATCTCGATTGATGTAATCAAAAAAGTTAAGTTACACTTAGCTATTTTGTCACAAAAGGTTCATTATGCTGAAAAATATCAGGCATTGCTTTTAGGCCAAACTATTTCTACGAAAAGTTCTTTAAGGACTCTTAATCCTTTTCTAGATAATGTGCGTAAATGTTACATTGGCGAATTCTCCTACGTTATCTTATTCAAAAAAGTTTCCTACAATTTTGCCCTATTCTTGTAGCTTTAGCCTTTTGTTAGTAGAATTCACTGACGTAACAACAATACATGGTGGAAATTAACTTATGTTGAGAGTATTAAAGAATGAGTATTGGGTAAAAAATTTATTTGGTGCCGTTAATAATCGTTGTTAACGGTGCATTCTAGACCGAAAACGATCATGCGTTCAAATTATGGCAGCCTTGCCTCCTGAACAAACAACGTTAGATAGACTGTGGTCGATTTTGCTGGTCTATTTGACATGAGGAATTTTACAGCGCGTTCATGCCCTATAACCAAAGTTTATGTTTGTATTTTTGTTTGCTTTTCGACAAAAGCGGTTCATCTAGAGCTTTTGATTTGTCTACTGATGCGTTTCTAACTGTCGTGTCCGCCCACGATTTACTCTGATAACGGGACAAATTTCGTAGGTGCTTTTCGCGAAATCGAATTTAAAACTTTTCTTAAGGAATGTCAGGCACGTATGTCTTCTTTCTTAAATGTTCAAGGACTTTCTTGGCCTTTTATTCCCGCGGGAGCTCAACATATGAGCGGTTTATGAGAAGCAGCTGTTAAGAGTTTCAAATTACATTTTCGTCGAGAATCGCTATCAGTAAAATAAACGTTAAAAGAACTATCGACTATATTAGCAAGAATTGAGGCTTGTTTAAATTCGCGTCCACTATGTCCCATGTCAGACAATCCGAATGAACCTGTCATTTTTTAATAGGGTCACCCATCTTAGCTCCATCTGAACCATCTATTTATGATTCTCCGATCGGTATTGTTAATCGCTATAGGAAAGTACAGGCGTTTACTCATGAATTCTGTCGACGATGGAAGGAAGAGTATTTAACGAATTTACATAAGCGATATAAATGGAAATTTCCTGAGCGCGACATAACGGTAGACGATTTAGTGGTAATTCGAAGTGAGCAATTCATGCCGACGTCGTGGAAGCTTGGTAGAATTATAAAAACATATCTAGGCACTGATGGTCATGTTCCCGTCGCGACATTCTTACTGGAAATGGTGTGGTAAAGCACCAATAACTAAATTGGTCCCTTTGACCAATAATTCATAATTAATTTCTTATTAACCTCTATATTTTCGTAGTATCATGGATTCATTGGCTTACTTGTTTGATGAAGTCATGTTCTAAGATGAAGAGATGGAGACTCCAGCTGCCGAGATAACGTCACAGCCTGGTCATATTTCTGATTCGTCGTCTGAGCCGGTGCCTGTGGGGATCACGAAGCCGACGGTTTCGTCCGACTCCGTTCCGGGAACTGTTCCTGCTACACCGATGTCCGTGGAGGTCTCAGAGCCGAAAGCTCGAAATGGCTCCGGTCCGGAAACGGTTGCTACGGAAGCACGACCGATGTCGGCGGGGGTTCTGAACCGAAGGCTTCCGGTCCAGGAACGTCTCCAGGAGCTGCTGTTGCTGTATCACCGATGTCCGTGGGGGTCATTTAGTCGACGACTCAATCGACTCCGGTCCAGAAACGGTTCGCGTAAATGCAGCGCAGCAGCCTTGCACCCATCCGAACGGCAAACGGGTTGTTGTTTCTACGGAACAGCCTTCGACATCTAAGCCAAAGGAAAACGCGGGTTCCACTGACCGTCGCGAAAAGCCTACCGGAGTCGATTGCTCGCTTTGTAAAAGGAAGCATCCTCTACGGGCTTGCTTCCGGTTTAAAAAGCTGAAACATGCAGATCGGATTCGGCATGTCTTGATTTTCGGCTATCGCTCTCGGTATCTTGGTCACTCCCATATAACCAAAGATTGTCCGAGTCAAGCAAAATGCAGGAAAATCTAACCAGACCTCCGCTATCGCGTTCACAGCCGGCCGTGGTTCAATCCCTTAACGCTAAGGTCACGGCGATGAAAGGGGTAAACACACCTCCGGAAGATGTTGCGTCATCAATTCGTGACCATTATGACGGGTTCCCGCTGGCTGACCCGACATTTTTCAGGTCTTCCCGCGTCGCTCATGTTCTGGGACCTGAAGTCAGCCAGCTTGTCTTGAAAGGCAAAATCCGTTCGAGCCCCGGTTTCCCAGTGGCTCAATACACCATTTTCGGATGGGTGATCTCTGGCGTGTCACCGATTTAACTTAGCTTTGTTGAATTTTTTCTTATATTTTAAAATTTAAATAAAGTGTTTTTTTTTTTGTTAATTGAAAAAATTAAATTTAATGTTCTAATTTTGTATTACTTCGTTCCTGCAAGGCGGCAATGTTTAAGTCAAATCTGTTTTTAATTATTTGGTGACACTCAGTTTTTTGTCTGAGTGTAAGTACTTGTTAAAATCTAAGCCTAATTC
This sequence comes from Stomorhina lunata, assembly GCA_933228675.1. Lineage (NCBI taxonomy): Eukaryota > Metazoa > Arthropoda > Insecta > Diptera > Rhiniidae > Stomorhina > Stomorhina lunata. The sequence continues at coordinate 108,097,368 of OW121740.1, read as the reverse complement.
CTCTTTGCTGCACCTTTGGGTGTTTTGATGGGTTTATGCAAAGATTCTAACGAGTAACGGTATCCTTAAGCTAATATTGTTATTAGGCTTTGTAGCGAATTTCTTCTTTATATTCGCTTTGAAGACCGTCATTGTTGACGTCCACCTCCAGCCTGCCAAACCTTTTTTATATAAAATTTATATTTAATATTAAACTATTTTAAAGGTAAATAAAACTTGACATATTGATATCTTTTTCAATTAAAACTAAATTTCTGTCTTTTTATTTTATATTTATTAATTTACGCATAAATAAGCACCATATAATAACACGGGTAGTATTAGCGTTTTAAAGAGTGTAATTTTAGTTCTTAAAATAGCATCTATTGCCAAGTACAATTCTTCGCTTGATTTCGAGACTTATGTCGTTATTTATGTTTACGGTGTTAAAAGAAAATTCAAAAAACGACTCACCTTAATGTTAAATCTTCATTGTAGAATTTAAGACTCAAAGGCGCCTCTATGGTTGGTCATGACTACATTTATTCGTATCTTTAAAAATTCTTGCTACTACTCCTTTGCCCCTTTTTATTGCCATTATTTTCCTTTTTCTTAATTTTCTTTCTTTTAAAAATGTTTTTATTGATTTCATCTTAAATTCATATGTTTCATGCGGTTTAAGTTTTTGTGTATTTTTCAATGAAACAAAATCAATTTTTACTTTTTTAAATTACAATTTTTGTACATGAATTGCATGTCATGCAGAGTATAGGAAATAAGTATAAGTTTTTTTTCATGAATTTCAAAGAAATTATTAAACAAGAAATCTGTAGTAAATGCTGACTATTTAGATAAGTGGCCTGGAATACGATAATGATTTCATCTCAGCAAGGTTAACGACTTTTTTTGTAATTGATTTTAAGAATTAAGGAAAATTACAAAAACAGATAAAATATCTATTGAAAAATCAAAACATTTAAATTTTAAATGATCTGAAAAGCAATAAAAAATATTTTCACAAAATTGAAGGAATATTAATTAATGTGGTAATCAGACTCACTTGTACTAAGAAATCCATTTAGTTTCATAAAAACCTCTTGTTGAGCCTTACGATTTTTTTAAATGTTCTAAAGTAGGCCAATATCCAACTAAAGGCATATCTCCTAGGCCTCCAAAGAAATAAGAGTCCCATGTTAGTCCTTGATGTACGAGAGGGCAAGGCAAGTGAAGATGGATTCTCCTCATATCTATGTTAAATTTGAAAATATTTCCAGCACCCGCCCATCGGCAATGTTAAAGTTTCAGACTAATAAATCTATGTCTTAAAGGGTGGGCAAACTTGAGGTCAGAAAGGAAATTGTCTTAAATTAATAATGGAATATTAATAAAATTACAGGACCCCTTTTGGTTTACATAACAGCCTAATTGAAAATTGGTCTCTTTACTAAAGATGATTTTAACTTGATTTCTCCACCTATGGCGATAAGACTGTTACGCTCTTGTAAGGGAAATTTTATATTTTGAATTCAGATACGCATACCCTAAAGTTTTTATACCCATCATTATAAAGAATGGGGGGTATATTAAGATTGTAATTCCGTTTGTAATTTCCTTAATATTGGTTCAAAAACAAAAAGAAAAATATATATTCTGAATCCTTATGAAATTCTAAGAAGATTGAGCAATAAACGCCTAAACGAAAGGAGCTTGGTCACTGAAACTTGGCAAAGAAGCTCTTTATTTCTGGGAAAATTTGGTATTGAAATTGGGCAAAATCGGTTCACATTTGACCATAGCTCTCGTATAACCTCATCTAGGCCAAATGACAACTTATTTCAGGCTGTCTGTCAATTGAAAGCACGATAGGGCCTTAACTAAAAGAGATGATGATCCCATGATCGTCCAGCTGCACCGTGATATTAGCAGGTTGGTAAATGTGGACAAGCGGAACCGTTGGTTTGATCACCTAAAGAACTGCAATCTTGGCTCAGGAATAAGTAAGTTGTGGTCCACTGTTCCATCTCTCTTGAACCCTATAAAAAAGGATGATCGGGTCGCTATTAAGTTTGCCGATAACACCATATTCGACACGTGCTTTCAGTCGATTATTTATTGATCACCACGAGAGAGACAAGGCGAAATGGAGTTTGGACCCTTGGACCCTTTTACGCCCGCTTAAGTTGCAAAGGCCATTCGTACAGCTATGCCTTCGAAGGCAATTTTCCCTGACGGAATTTCCATGATGATGCTAAAACACCAAGGCGAGTATGGAGTCGAGTTCTTGACAGATGTCATAAATCTGTCTATGACTAGCCTTATTATACCCGATGTATGGAAAGTGGGTAGAGTGATCCCAATACTAAAACCTGGGAACTTCCAACTGTTTGTCACCAGCATGAATTCCGCAAAACGCACAGCACAACCACAGTATTAACAGCCATTACCACTCAGATCGCAAAAGGCTTAAACCAGCAGAGGACTTGTGAAAGAACGTTCCTTGTGGACCTTAACTAGTCAAAAGCCTTAGTACGGAAGTCAAACAGAGAGTTCCTCAAGGCGGAGTTCTGTCGCCACACCTGTTTAAGTTCTAGCTTTCTCAAATCCTAGCTTCACGACAAGGCGTTGAAGTGATATCATATACGAACGACTGCACGATAATGGCGATCGGCCATAACGTTAAAGACTTATGCGGTAAGGTGAATCGTTATCTCAGCATCAGCCACAATGTCTTCACTGAACAAAACCTAAAGATACAAACAACTAAATCCTCAGCGACCCTATTTACCACCTGAACAAAAGAAGTAAGTCTGCAACTTGGCGTTCGATGGTGAACCAATTCCGAAAGTGAACCACCCGAAAATTCTGGGATTCACATTTGACAGCCTTTTTACTTTGTCTGCACATGCCACAACTGTCGCGCATAAATTGCGATGTATAAATAAGGCACTAGTCGGCAGTACTTGGGGAATGGACAAAGAAACCATGCTGTCTTCCTATAAAGCGATTGGTCGGTCAGTGTTAAATTATGCTGCTCCGGTGTAGTCAGCGTCGATAAGTTATACTCGGTGGATAAATTTTCAATGCTGTCAAAATGCAGTCCTAAAAACTATAACAGGCTGCCTACAAATTACCTCACCACATCATCTTCATAAAGAAACGAAGATCCTTCTAGTAAAGGGACACAACATTATGGTATCTCAGTAGTTCCTTTTGGGATGTCATCGGAGAAATAATCCAAACTCAGAAAAGATCTTCTCGTGTATGAGGATAGCAAACGAAGATACATATGCACTTGATCCTTTACATGTCAGCATTAAACAACATTCATAAAGACTCCGCGATTTCAGGTTTTCTCATGAATGTTGTATTAAGAGGTCACCCACCCCCCATATTAGAAGAAGATCGTTTTAAAGCGGCAGGGATGGAAAATGGCTTTATTGATTTTGAACGTACGTAATCCCCACGACATTCCAATTGGAACAAGGGGTACTTCTCTCAGACAATGAGCTACATCCGTTTCTATTTTTAGACTCATTGAAAGGGACATATGTTTTAACGCCGGCTCAGAACGGCAAATGCACTAGTTAGAAAAGTTTTTCATAGCCTAATACTTAATTACCAGTGACCCGCTGAGTTTTGAGGTGAACCGCCGCTTTTTTTGAAAATTTATTTTTTTCAAGTGGACCTGGCCGGGGATCGAACTTGGGACCTCCGGTAAGCTAGGCGGATGACTAATCTGCTACGCCACGGCGGTACAGAAAATGTACTTTTCAGGCTATGATGGTGCCATATTTTATGTACAGGAAATTGTATTAAAATTAAAAACTTGTCGGCTTAAAAATGACTCATTTGAAAAGTATCAAAATTTAAACTGGTCCAAAAGTCGATTAACAATTTCAACATTTAGTAAACAATTGGACTTTTTAAATATACAAATGGACCAGATTTTATTTTAATTTGTTAAGTTTTCTATAAAAGTACCGACATTGGGGTCGACCGATAATACGTTAAACTTTATCATTTTTTAGATAGTAGATCTAATATGAGGTATAGAGCAGTAGAGGGTCAAGTATAGATCTCATGTGGTATCAATGAAAATATAAATTGAATGGGACACACAGTCACTTAGTTTACTTTCACATTAGTCAGGTTTGGCTTATCAAGTCTTAAATTTGTGTGAGAAAAAACTGTTAGAATTGAAATTGATACAAACCCGATTGTACTATCAAGTTTACGAAAATTTTTAAAATTTGTGTGAAATTTAAGGAAAATAAAATGAAAACCGATGAAGAAAATGTTCGTGTGTGAACGTGAATTCAGGTTCAAAAGAAATTAAAAAAAAAACTTCAAGTAAACCTGATTCGTGTAAAACGGGACTTACAGTGACTTTTTATCTTATTAGTGACTATTTCTTTGAAGGACCGAAAAATTGTGGATGTACCGGTTCTAATAGATCAATTTAAACCAATTTCGATGGAAATGTCTTTAAAATAGCCACCTGAGCTTAAAATTAAATCATGAACTCAACTTTTTCAAAATATAGAATTTTTACCTTTCGGTGCGAAAGTCTACAAATATTCTTACAGTAAAATTTTTGTTAAAAAAATTCTTCACATAGAAATTTTATTTAAGATAACTTGTTTTCTTTTTCGTGAACTTCTCTAATGTTTAAAGCTAAAGACAATCATTTGTATTTTCCAAGTGGGTCTTCTTCACCCATTTTATGTGCTTCTTTTTCTCGGCAGCACTAAAGTAGGGGTATGTAGACAAAGACAACAAAAACAAAATGAAATACGCAACACGTATCGTATTGTGTTGTTTTTACTCAAAATTTCTATAATTTAGTTTTCTACAAAACGCGAAACGAATAACATCGTGACTGACAAAAAGTAACTGAAAGATAAAATTAAATTAATTTATAAAAATATAAGACAAATATAAAATTAAAAAAAAAAATCTTAATATTCTTAAATGGTAATAAGAAAAGTGTCAGTTAAATTTAAACAATTAATTGCTATAATATTAAAAAAAAAAGAAATTGTTAAGCGAACATATTTTGTGTTTTAAAAAAAGTTTAGTTGGATGGACGGGGGGTTGTTTCAATTAGTGTTTGGTCGTATTCGAATTTATCGTTTCTACATATGGTTGGAATTGTTACAACATAATGATGACATAAAAACAACAAAAGCAACAATTTTCAAAGAAAAATGCACTCTTAAAGAGAAAATGCAAAATAAATCGTTTGGTTTTTTGAAAAGTGGCATAACTTAAAATTTAAGTTATTTAAATTGGCAAACAAAAAATGTGACTTTAAATTTTTTATTTTGAGAAGTTTAAAAAAAAAATAATATAAAATTAACTTTTCGTATTATAAAGGGCTTTTTATTAAACTCTATCTTTAAATTTAAATAAAACAAAAAGTGTGTGAGATATTGTTGGGTTTACAAGTAAAAATTTTGATTTCTTTTGCTTAAAAAATTAATTTATTATAATAACAAAATAAGTTAATATATCATTCAAAGTATAGCCGCAACTTCTTCCCATGTTTCTGGTAGCATATGGATTTCGCGCCAATTGAACTTCTTCGGTTTTGGGGTAAAGAGTACATTAACCCTTATGTGAACACCAAAGAAAACCTTTAACAGCACAGCACCTCGCCTCTATCTTATGTGTCAAATTTCCATTTTCAAAAGTAAAAAAGTGCTATAGTCGGTCAAGCCCGATCATACGATACCCTTCACCAATAAGGTCAAAGGTGTTCTCTTCCTGTATAAAGACAAATATTTGCTAAATTTTGCCGTCATGCAAACATTTTCTAACAAATCCCCTAATATATTTAAGCTATTTCCGTTTTTGGACTTATATGAGAGCTAGGGTCAAATGAGGACGATTATCTCGAAATTTGGCAAATTATTACAGTTATTACAAAAATCATGTATGCAAAAAATAAACTCAAAATTCCCATTATCTTCAGATTTACAAGTGTTTTAGTGATGTTGTCTCATTTAGTTGACAGAAGAGTTTGTATAGGAGCTATGGTCAAATGTGGACCGGTTTCAACGAAATTTAGTACAGTGATTTAGGTTTACATAAGCAGTAAACCTACAATTTAGGTTTACATAAGCAGTAAACCTACAATTTAGGTTTACATAAGCAGTAAACCTAAATTGATATTTGTGGCCAATATATCAATTCCGGGAAGTGGGACCTATGGGAGGTACCATAAATAATTGAGCGATTTCGACGAATTTCAATAGTCATTATCTTCAGATTTAAGAGCGTTTTAGTGATGTTTTCTCATTTAGTGCGTTTTGACAGAAGAGTTTGTATGGGAGCTATGGTTAAATGTGGACCGTTTTAAGTTTCATGAAAAAATATTGATATTTGTGGCCAATATATCAATTCCGGGGAGTGGGACCTATGGGAGGTATCATAAATAATTGAGCCATTTCGACGAATTTCAATAACCATGGTCCCACTATCAAATTTCATAAAATTATCTTTAGAATTGCGACCTGCACTTTGATTACATGGTTTACATAGGGGTGACATCGCTAAATCGACTCAGAAAGTGATTCTAAGTCTATTGGTATACTAAAAGGTGGGTCTAAGATAAATATTTCTTTGCATTACATACATCAGCACAAACTTATAATACCCTTTCCACCTATGGTGGTGAAGGGTATGAAAAAAAAACGATCAGCTGTTCAATCGCTCCCACCTATATAAATTCGCCTTGGTGAAAGTACTGCATCATTGAACTCGCTTTGTTCGTACGAAGTTCATCAATCGTAGCTGGCTTGTTGGCATAGACCTTATACTTGACATAGCCCCACAGGAAATAGTCCAACGGTCTCAAATCGCACGACCGAGGCGTTCAATCGACTAGACCAATTCGTGCGGTAACACATTCTCCAAACTTGGTTTTTAATAAATTGATTGTGACATTCTGTGTGTGACGACGTCCTGTTGGAACCAAATGTCCTCCAAGTTCATATTATCCAATTGGGGCCAATAATTTTTGGTTATCATTGAACAATAGTGATTCCCATTCACAGTGACGTGCCGGTCATGATCATCACGGAAGAAGTACGGCCCAATGACGCCACCGCACCAAACCGTAATTTTTTCGGAATGCAATGATGACTCATGGAGAATGTGTGAACAGCTGCCTGACCAATAATGCATATTATGTTTATTGACGAAGCCATTCAGCCAGAAATGAGCCTCATCGCTGAAGATGATTTTTCTCTTTACGTTGACACTACTGACTCTGAATTTCGGTAGTAAATTTTAATAATTTCAACTCGTCGCAACGCGTTGTTGGCTCGTATATCTTTCCATCATGAAATGGCAAAACTTACTGAAGGGTTTTGAAAACCCCGATATAATGTATGAAGGTACCCAGGTACCTTACCGCACTGTTAAGGATGTAAGAAATAAATTGGACCACAATGCCTATTCAATATAATTTGTCAGCTTAAAAGTAATAATTATTTCAATTATTAGGAGTTCTCAAGAAGTTTGAAGTTTGTAAGCCATATGTTTCCATTAAAAAAGTTAAGATAAAAGTGATATAGTTACCGGGGTACCTTGGTGTTCACATAAGGGTTAAGCCAATTTATGATGCCCTGTTCTAAAGTGAAGCATATTCCAATAAGAGCGTTCTTCATCGATCGAAACAAATAGTTGTTAGAAGGGGCAAGGTATGGGCTGTAAGGGGGTAAGCCAAAACTTCTCATTCACTTTTTTCCAGTTCCAAATTTCCAATTTTCAAATTTTTCGTGAGAAACCTACGCAGTGGTTTACTTAATATAGTTTTGTTATCTACTCCCTGAGATATTTTACTTGGTATGTCGCAACCCCATTCATGTCTATCCGAAATGATCCCTACAGAGCTTTAAAGTCCATATGACATCATATGATTTCCTACTATTCTGGTCGTTTTTTGTTGATTGGCTTCTTTATACAAATCAATTGTCTTCGGTACAGATCCCCTGTAATCGTCTGACTCGAATTCAATAGCTTAAAATACAAACCACCCTTGTTAACCCACTAAAAACACTTGGCGTCATCGATATTAGGTTTCGGAGTAGATATCTATTTCATTTTCATCACCAGTAGCAATACGATGCCTTAAAGTTACATGTAGCGTTCAATAATCATTTCTGATATGCTAAATCACAATGTACCTCGGCTTCAATTCGTATGGAACTCAATTTTCTTGCTCACATGGAGAAATCGCTTGATGTATAACTCCTAATTATTATGTAAGTTTTTCTTGCTTTTGACAACAAGCTTCATCCAATAATACTTAGAATTCCTCATCATCTAACCACCGTTAACAAGTTCTACCAACTATCGATAATTTTCAGAAATTTTTCTTCCTAAAATATCTTTTAGGAAGAAATTGAAAAAAAATTCAGTTTAAGCTTTGGCATCTAGTAAATACTAAATTATAATTACAGATGCTTACCCTCCAAAATACCATATTTGTCATTATTGACACAAACCATATGTGATAGTTATGCTATATATTGTCCAAACCGAAATTATTAACTTGTTCCTCCAAAATTATTTTTTTTAATTCATTTCAAAACCCTATTAAAGAAAAAATGAGCTAACGTAATTAATGTGGCCAACGTCAGCGAAAAATCCATATTAACACGGATTTTTCTCAGATTTCATATAGATTAGACTCATGTTAAATTCGATTATTTATTCAGAAATGGTCCTTATCCATTTCCAGAAATGGTCCTTATCGCTAAAGAGGACATTATCATTGTCTATAGTCGTTTACCCACAGTTTCTGGATCATTTTCTGGAACGAAATTTTGAATTTCGTTTGGTGTGCGGGTTTTTGTCTTTCGTTAACCCAACCAATACACTTAATATTTTTCAATACATAATACAAATAGTCCTCTAGGTTTTACAAATATTTCGACCTTAATATTTCCAAAGAAGGCTTAATCTTTCTAAATGGTATAATAATTTTGATACGAGGGTGGGTCCGTAACTTTTTGAATGAAACGTATGTTTTTATACAAAAACTTAATTTATTTTTTAACATAGTCTCCTTTGAGTTCAATATACTTAGTCCTACGTTTCTTCAATTTGTCTATCCCTTCCGACAAATATGATTTGTTGAGGTCATCAAAAAAGAAACTTTTGTCAGATGTTGGAGTCAAATCTTTTTCCGTCGAGCCATTTCTTTAAGTTGGGGAACAAAAAATAGTAACTCGTAGCTAAATCTGAAAAATATGCAGAATTATGCAGCAATGAATGGATTTTTAATTTTTTTAAGTGAAAAATACTTTTTTCTTGGCCAAATACTGTAGTTTTCCCTCAATTGCTCATTGAATTTGCCTTTGCATCCGAACCCTACTTTGCCTTTTTTGGCCCCGATTCACCCCAAAAAAAAACCATGTTTGGTCACCGATGTGTCGTGGTGAATCCACTGTTAAAAAACTCCAAACGTCCCCGAGCAATTGTCAAACGGTTGCGTTTGTGGTTGATTGTGAGTAATTTCGGAAGCGACAAGCTTTCTCAGACCTAAGTGATCTTTCGTTCGGCTTAAACTATATCGTCTGGGTATTCAAAACGTTTGACATCTTTCGCGCTTGTGTTCAGAAGCACTATTTACCATGGAAATGGATGGTGCAGAGTCCCCATAATATTTATCAATCGATGTAAGTGACGAGGTAATCTGTTATTATGGACTGCCAAAGACAAACTTAATGTCGCAGCTTGTTTTAATTTAGACATAAGTCAACTGACAGTTCTCTTTTGACAGGAGTAATTTAAAATTTTTTTAATTAAGAGGCTGGCAATTCAAAAAAAATCTCACTTGTTGGCCCGCAATCGTGTGTAAATTTCTTAAAATATATATATTTTTTTAAATAATGTTAAGTTATGTCACTTTTCCAATAAACGAGCAATATGTGCAATAAAATAAGAGGAAGATGTGTTATATCTGCTTTTGTTTTTGTAAATGGGGAAGGACAATTATAAAATAATCGAGAATTTTTAAAGAAAACATTGCAAATTTAAACTTTTGACGGTCAAAGTGAAAAGAAAAATTATAAAAAATCTAAAATTTTTTAAAATAAACAATTAAACATTTTTAATTAACACACGTTTAACAAAAAACGAAAATAATTCTCTAAAATTTATTTTAAAACGAAATATGCATTTGTTTGTGTTTGTGCTGCAATAAATAATTTTATTACTTTTAAAACAATATGAAAAAAATGTAAACAAATAAAGTTTGGAAGCGGAAACAAATTAACATTAAAATTGTAATTAAAATGTAAAAGGGCAAAGACTTTATAATATTAAGATATTGCACTTCCATACATTAATTTGCCATATGGTCGTTTTGAAAAGTCCCATAAAAAACAAAGTATACCGCTTTTACTCTAATTCGGAAACAACTAATAGACACAATTTTGTAATGAGAGAAAGCTAAGGCACACACACGTGCCCATGAAATGTATGTTTGTTTGTGCGATGATTATGTGTTTTTCAACTTTAATTTTAGATTTGAAAGAAAAAGATTTATGGTGGTTTTTAAATAAAAGCAATGGTTAAATGTACACCGATTTACGCAAAATTTTAGTCGCTGCCTGATAGTCACAAAAAATTATCAGTACTAAATTCTAGCATCATAGGTACTATAACTTTATATATATTAGCGATGTGAACTTTGTACTTTCAAAGAAGCTTTTGCATACCCTAATATTCATTCACGATATGCCCAACACGTTTCGTTTATACAGGGTGGATGAATTTAAGGTTGGTTAGACAGTAAATCGGTTGTCAAATAAAGAAATTTCAAGAAATAGGGTGTCATCCTTTTACATTTATTTAGTAAAAATTTGGAAAATTTAAACCCTGGAACGCTACATTCTTTAGTAAAAATTTTATTTGTAAAAATTTACATAAAAACAACGCATTTTTCAAAAAAAAAAAAAGATAATCTTTAGGGATGAGGCCCATTTCTGACTTAAGTCTAGTTCGGGTGAACTGCACCGATCTTAAAAATTTGTATAGACCATAAAGACTTTTAATTTTAAGAACATTAGTATAAACATTTTTGGCAAGAAACTTCTGGTTTGGAAGATATAGCGCTTTAAAGTTTCGAAATATAAATCGACTTATCACTCTTAATTTTGGAGCGATAGTAACGATATGTATGTCATTTTTCATTAGTCCATTAAGGAACTATAAAGAAAAATGTTAAATTTGGCGCTTTATTTTATTATATAATTGCAAATTTTTTCTAAATAGAACCTTAATAGGCCAGTGAAATAAATGTATAAAAAAAGAAATCACACAATGTTTGCAAATTAAATATTTAAATATTTTTCCATTTGCAATTTATTATCGTGGTCTAAAATAAATAAATATATACAATTTAAAAAAAATCGCGCTGTATTTATTTAAAGTCCCTATTAAAAACAAATCGGTGCAGTTCACCTGTACTAGACTTGTTCCATTACATTCAAAGAAAGTGACTATATGTAACGGTTTGTGGTCGGGCGGTATTATATGCCCATATTTTTTCGATTTAACGCAGCTGGATAATTTTTCTGGGTCCATTTGAAAGACCAAGTTTAAGAAAACACAAACAACTGACGTTCTTAAATACGAAATTCGGGGCTATATTGACTATATAAGGGAAGCATAGGCACAAAATATGCTTCAGAATTTTGTATGAAAAGCAAAGTCTACAAAAGATCATTTTTCTCTCTGGCCACTTAGACTCATAAAACAACTTTATTTTCCTGATGCAGAGTCCGAACAATGTTTCACAACTGTTTATTAAAATTTTCATTTGTAAATTTTCTTTCGATTCCAATCTTTACAAAAAAAAAAGTGTTTTTTTAGTGTTAAAATTTTTATTGTCTAATTTAATTATTTAAAAATAAATAAACAAATGTGTAAAACAAATTAAAATTTAAATATTAATAACAATTTATCTTATTTTTCATGTGTTTACAAATTTTTTTTGGTGAATTCTTCAAAAGAATGTGCGATAAATAAATCTTTAACCCTTCTAGAATCTAGATGCATTTGAAAAAAATTAATTACATTTTAATTGTTTTAATTATAGTTTAAACTTTATAAAAAAGTTAATTGATAAGAACTAAGTGAGCATTAAACGAAAACCTGGATCAGAAAGAGAGAAAAAGGTACAACAGATATTGGTAATGCAAAACCATTTGACCCTTGCTCTCATTTAATACTCAAATTGGTCTTTTTCACTTCATTTTATTTTTTGTTGTGGATTAAAGATCTTGTTTTAAAGCTACTTAAGGATAAATGTACTCTCTATTATTTTCTGTAATTTTCAACAAAATCGAACAACCCGTTCCAAAGATATGAGAAGATCAATGGATCAGCATTTTTAAAATTGGAAATTTTTATAAAAAAAATTAAATCACTTGAAAGAAAATTAAATGATTTCATTTATATATAAAAGACCAAATGAAATAAAAACAAGTAAGAAAGTGCTATAGTCGGTCAAGCCCCACCATACGATACCCTTCACTACTGAGGTCAAAGGTGTTCTTTTCCTGTATAAAGACAAATAATTTCTAAATTTTGCCATCATACAAACATTTTCTAAAAACTTATATGTATATTTAAGCTATTTCCGTCATTTGGACTTATTTGAGATGTGGATCGATTATCTCGGGATCGTTATATATATGTCGAAGACAAAAGATGAGAAATTGTTTTTGTACAGATTCAATCATATCACAATAGACATCATACATAGGATCTCATATCACCGAACTATATTCTAAAATTGGGCATACCAAGGAAATATACAGCTGCTTAGTTATATTGGGGTCAGCAAATTCTTTTGACCAGCGTTTAATAAAAGACCAAACTTCACGGGCTTTATTTACCATTGAAGTGATATGTAAATTAAAATTCAGTTTGGGATCACACAAAACACCAAGGTCGATCATTTCAAAAACCGTATCCAGACCATGATTCCCCAATGTATATGTAGTGGAAATAATCGAAGACCTACTGAACTGCATGTGGCGACATTTCTTCAAATTTAACTCCATTCGATTAATGTTACACCAGGTATAAAAAATGTTGAGATCATTTTGTAGCAAGGTTGATTCAGAAATATTTCTAAAGCTGTGGAATAATTTTACGTCATCTGCATACATTAAGATGTTAGCTGAACGTATTCGATTCGGGAGATCATTAATAAAAAGTAAGAATAAGATGGGTCCAAGGTGACTACCTTGTGGTACTCCTGATTTTACTTGTATATTTTTGGATAGGACATTTTTGAAACAAACTCGTTGATTTCTACCCACAAGGTACGATTTAATCCAAAGGATGTTGTTATCAGTAAATCCCATCAAATGAAGCTTATGAATCAGCAGGGCGTGATTAACTTTGTCAAAGGCTTTACTAAAGTCAGTGTAAATGACGTCAGTGAATTGACCTTTAACAAAACCACTATTTACCAAGGTGCAGAATTAAAGTAAATTGGTATTCGACGAGCAGCCTTTACGAAAGCCATCGCTGAGATCTGGTGCATAAGGGATGATGTTAAACATTTCTCAAATAACTTAGGAATGGCACTTAATTTCATAATTCCTCTGTAGTTTGTAACATCTGCTTTATTTCCGGATTTAAAGAGTGGAATGATATAGGATTCCTTCCAGACATCAATAGAAATATTAAAGATTATTGTTAATGGAATTGCAAGAGCATATGCACAATTAATTAAAACAGAGTTAGGAACACCGTCAGGGCCACCATAATGTGACAATTTTAAGTTTTTAATATTTGACAGATTACAGTTATTACAATTATTATGCAAAAAATAAACTTAAAATTCAGATTATCTTCAGATTAACGAGAGTTTTAGTGATTTTGTCTGGAACATTACATTAGCAGAACCTGTTTTAAATTTCATGAAAAAATATTGATATTTGTGGCTAAAATATCAATTCCGGAAAGTAGGACCTATGGGAGTTACCATAATAAGAGGACCGATTTTAACGATTTTAAATAGCCATGATCCCACTATCAAAAAAATAATCTGTGCCTAATTTCATAAAATGAATTTTAGAATTGCGACCTACCGTCCAGACGGACGGACATCATTAAATCGACTCAGGAAGTGATTCTAAGTCTATTAGTTTAAGGTGGGTCTAAGACCAATATTTCTATGTGTTATATACATCATCACAAACTTATAATACGTTATGGTGGTGAAGGATATAACAAACCCGACTATTTGATACGCTTTATTACTAAAGTGAAATATGGACCAACAACTTTAACTCCTAAATCCACCAGTTTACAAATTACGATCAATTTTGGATCAGAGCAAATGATATTAAATCTTGACGTTATTTGAGGTGCTGGACTTAAATCCGGATTCGTTTTTAAAAATTGGTTCTACACTGCCCTATCACAATAACAAGAAATAATTGAAATAAGTCAGGGCAATCGGCCCCCAAAATAGGGCACCTCAGACTCATAAATTACTTAAAGCGATATCTAATTGTCATTTTCCAACCAATTTGGAAGTCAAGATCTATAAAAAACATTGCGACATGCATATTCTATCTCTTACGGTTTTAAAGATATGTATTCGACTTCAAAAATTAAAATTTCCAATTTTTGTCCCATACCGTTTGTTAACTAATATCTGATTTTTTTTTTTTTTTGATTAAAAGTGATGATGATGGTATAAAAATATGGTGGTAATCAAATTACAACAATAAATAAGTCAAATTCTGTGAACTACACCATTTTTAATTGAAATTGAGAAATATTCAATTGAAATTGAGAATATTCAATTGAAATTGAGAAATTTTCAATTGAAATTGAGAATTTTCAATTGAAAATGAGAAATTTGCAATTGAAATTGAGAATTTTCATTTGAAATTGAGAAATTTTCAATTGAAATTGAGAATTTTCAATTAAAAATGAGAAATTTTCAATTAAAATTGAGAAAACCCTAATTGAAAATGAGAAACATTCAGTTCAAATTGAGAAATTTTCAATTGAAATTGGGAATTTTTGAATTGAAATTGAGAAAAGCCCAATTGAAAATGAGAAATTTTCAATTGAAATTGAGAATTTTTAAATTGAAATTGAGAATTTTTCAATTGAAATTGAGAAAAGCACAATTGAAAATGAGGTTGAATTTTTTAATTGAAATTGAGAAGTTTTCAATTGAAAATGAGAATTTTTCAATTGAAAATGAGAAATTTTCAATTGAAATTGAGAAATTTTCAATTAAAAATGAGAAATTTTAAATTTAAATTGAGAATTTTTCAATTGAAATTGAGAACACCCCAAGTGGAATTTCAACCTCATTTTCAATTGAGGTTTTCTCAATTTCAATTCTAAAATTCTCAATTTCAATTGAAAATTTCTCATTTTAAATTGAAAATTTCTCATTTTCAATTGAAAATTTCTCATTTTCATTTGAAAATTTCTCAATTCCAATTGAAAATTCCTAAATTTCAATTAAAAAAACCAACCTCATTTTCAATTGGGCTTTTCTCAATTTCAATTGAAAAATTCTCAATTTAAATTTACAAATTCTCAATTTCAATTGAAAATTTCTCATTTTCAACTGAAAATTCTCAATTTCAATTAAAAATTTCTCAATTTAAATTGAAAATTTCTCATTTTCAACTGAAAATTCTCAATTTCAATTGAATATTTCTCAATTTCAATTGAAAAGTCTCAATTTCAATTGAAAATTTCTCAATTTCAATTGAAAATTCTAAATTCCAATTGAATATTTCTCAATTTCAATTGAAAATTCTCAATTTCAATTGAAAATTTCTTAATTCAATTTGAAAATTTCTCAATTACAATTGAAAATGGTGTAGTGTAATTGTTTAAAACTAATCAGAAGGGTTAAGGATTTATTTTACGATTTAATTTATCTGTTTTTATTACATGAA
The DNA here is from genome assembly GCA_933228675.1 of Stomorhina lunata. Lineage (NCBI taxonomy): Eukaryota > Metazoa > Arthropoda > Insecta > Diptera > Rhiniidae > Stomorhina > Stomorhina lunata. The sequence goes on along the minus strand of OW121740.1, from coordinate 108,081,421 downwards.
AAATGTTAATCCAGACAAGCAGCAAAATATTCAATATCATCATATAGATAAATAATCCTAATGATAATAATAATTTTTAAAGTTCAAAGATATTAAAATTATAAAAACAATAACATAAATAAAACTAATATTTTAAACCGTAGATGTCCAAGAATCTCTTTCCCTATAACTAGATATAGGAAAGCAAGAAAAAAAACAAATTCTGCCTACGCAGCAAACAAATACGTATACCAGAAAAAAAATGTTGTTACTCTCGCTCTGTTTATGTTTTAGGTTCTCTTTTGTATAGAACGGGGATGGATAACATGTATTTTTCTATATTTTGTGTTGAAGGCCAACCAACGGGAAATCTAAATTGCCAGTAAATAAATAAATAAAATATTCATATTTTTCACATATTTGATATTTATTTATTTAATCTTTTGCTTGATAGTTCGTCTGTTAGTTCCTTTTTATTATTTCGCGACTTTATTAATTAGTTTTGTTATTCGTTACTTAATTAGTTACTCAATCAGTCAGTACTTAAGTAAGTCAGTCAGTTAGTTATTTTATTATTCTGTCTGTCGGTCAGTCAGTTAGTCATTTGGTCAGCTGTTTGTCCTTCAGTCAGTCACATATTGTGTCAGTTATCTTGTCTGTCTGCCATTCAATCAGTCAGTTTTTATGTCTGTTATTAGTCAGTCAGTCAGTCTAGATGTCATTCACTCAGTTCATTAGCCACTCAGTCTGTAAGTTAGTCATTCAACCAGTCAGTTTTTATGTCTGTCCTTCAGTCAGTTAGTCAATCAGTAAGTTATTCAGACAGTAGGTTAGTTCATTAATTAGTTAGTCAGTCAGTTAATTAGTCAGTACGTTAGTTAGTCAGACAATCAGTCAGTCAGTCAATGTAACTAATTAATTAATGAATAATAAAATTTATTTTTAAAGTTAAGAAAAAATTAATTAAAAACGTAACTTGGGAACTATCAATCAAAAAATCAACAAAAAATATAAATATGTGAACAAAATATAAATATATTATTTATATATGCACTAGCAGTTAAGATCCAGCGTTGCTCAGGTTTTCTAACTATTCGACTTTGTATGTACATAAGCTCCCTAATGCTAGAAATTACATGTAAAGTCTTCTACCAAAAGTTCCAACTAGGATTTCTTCTTTGTTTAGGTTAAGATATCGAGAGCTTAGGACTGAGACATGGTTTTAAAAATTTTATTTATATCGCAAATGAGTTTATAATAAAGGTTTATGGAAAATAAATATCCATTAGGTCATCCAGATCTATATGTCCTCGGTACTCCTTTATTCTTAATAGGTCAGCCAAATGTCGATCGGATAATCGATTACGTACTTTGCTTAGAATTATTTTCATGGTAGAAAAAGCGGCTTCACAATTATATGTGGTACCAAACATTGAATACAATTTGTAGATTTCTGTCTTCAGTTTTTTGTATTTATTGTTATCAATATTTTTCCAAAACATTTCCCCTTCTTCCAGCGGAATTTCAAAGTCTTCCCTTAGCTTTTTTAGCTCGTCTTGTAGCTCTTCATTTTGGTCCTCTATGCCACAACTAAGGGGGAAGTTATGGAGTTCCATAATTTTTTCTATGCACTTCAAGTCCTTAAATCTTTGTGCATAGTTATCCCTTAAGGACTCAATTGTTTCAACGAAAATCTGAATTTTAGTTGTAACATTAATTTTTAATTCTGAAATTATCGAAGATGTTTTCTTTAAATTAGAAATGTTATTACATTTCAACTGATCATTTAAAATTACTAATTTTATATCAAAATTTTTTAAAATTTGTGACAGTTGGAAAATTTTGATGTTCTTACCTTGCAGGGTTTTGTTTAATCTATTCATAATTTCCGTAATGTCACATAAAAACGCAAGGTCAAGCAGAAAGTTCTGGTCCTCTAAGGCACAAATAAGTTCATTTGTATTATTCATACTATTTTCTTTTAAAAATATTAATATCTCTTTTCTTAAATGGAAAAGGCGTTCCAAGCTTTTTCCCTTGCTTAGCCATCGTACTTCAGTATATAAAAGAAGATCTCCATAATCCGAGTCAAGATCTGCTAAAAACTGTTTAAACTTTCGGTGCGAAAGAGCATTATGACCACCTCTTATTTTATTTATTATTTTTATAGCTATTTGCATAGTGTTTGACACATTTAATTGTTTCGCAAACAGAGCCTGTTGGTGAATGGCACAGTGGAAGGCTGGGCACTGAATTCCATTTTGCCTTAAAAGACCTAAGAGGCCTCTGCCTTCACCTCTCATAACTTTAGCTCCATCCGAGCAAATGGAACTAAGCTTTTCTTTTCCTGCAAGTGCAAAAACATGTGTTTTCAATGCTTCATATAAATGTTGCCCTGTAACATGTCCATGGAAAGCAATCACGTCTAATACTTCCTCAAAAGTCTCAAAATTTTCATTTACAGTTTTTATATATATAATGAGTTGGCAAATATTGTTAATATCGGTACTTTCATCTAATGCGATTGAAAAATACTTACAATTTTTCAGTCTATTCTTAGCTGCTAAGTAAATATAATTGCTAAGGTCCTCTGTCCGTCGGAACATTGTGTTTCGGGATATTGGAATATTTTGGCAAAGCTGTACAGCTTCCTTACATTTTTCGCCAAAACATTCCAGGACATTAGTGGTCAATTTTAAAAAAAAGGTACCATCTTCAAATGGGCGACATTGCTTTGCTAAAGCTAATGCAACAGTGTAAGATGCTTTCCTTTGCGATTTTAAATTTTCTTCTTTCGATAAAATATCAAAACTAGTGTCGTTATCATTACTGTTACTACTAGTATTAGCAATACTATCATTACTATTGATAGCGTTATCAGGAGTATTAATACTATCGATGACATTAACATTAGTAGTATTGTAGTCATATATAATAAACTTCAAAAAGAAACTTGCTTGAAGTTCATACATTTTTAACATACGATCCCTCCCTTTAAGGTTTTCGTATTCCCCATGACATTGGAGGTAATGTCTTTTTATAAAAAAAGGGCTTGATAAATGTAAAACACAATAACATATAACGCATTGTGCATTACCATCAACATTTTCTATGAAGAAGAATTCGCTTTCGTAATTTTCTTTAAACATTATGCGCGCGTCGTGTTGTCTCATCAAATGATAAACAGAAAGTAAATCAAAAAACATTTCCACCTCTGTCAAAAGTAAGCAGAGCTTTTTCTCTGCTTCAAACACAAGCAAAAATGTGTTCATGTGTTGGTGGGCATCTACGTTTTAAACAAATAACTACGATATTGAAAAAACAATAGCACAACAAAAAAAAAAAAAAAAACAAAAGTACAAACAAATTTGTCTCATTTATTTAATTTTAACAAATTATTATCTTCTGTATTTTACAGCAAAAAAACTATTTATTAAACAAAAAAGTGAATAAAATCAAACAAATATTTGCAGATTAAGGAAAATATTTAATTAATGTTTTTCATTCCTCTTCATATTAATTACACGATTTTTATCGTTTTCAATTAATTGTCCAATAAAGTGAGTATTAACTTATTTAATCTAAAAACTGTAATTAATATTATTTATGCATATCAATTAGATTTATAAAGGTTTTATTTATTTATGGAAATTTTTTTGGTTTTATATGGCTTGAGTTCATTATTTACATATTTCTAATTACACTACACAACAAATGAACATTTTTTGAAAAGTGCAAGGTCGTGACTATATGGCTCCAATTATTCTACTATCAAATTGTAGTAAAACCCTATACTCAGTTTGTCCAAGTTAGTGGCCGTTCAATTTTGATAGGTCTCCAAAGTTTCTCAATATTTGCATGATGCCTAAAAAAGGTGTCATCACTTTTTTACTAAATAGCTCATCAGCACTTAAAAATATCGCTTAACTATGTTTGGCAAAAATGTAGCCAAGTGTATAGCCAATATTTCTTGCTAAAATCTTATGATCAAAATGTATTTTATCTTAGATTTTTTTTTTAAGAAAGTTAAGAAAAAATTTGCTTGTTTTCAATTTTTTGATCATAACTTTTTGAAAAACCTGATTTTTCCTACACTATATTTGGAAAAATTGTAGCCACGGTAAAGCTAAACAGTTTTTGTGAACACACGAATATAATCTGATACCAAAAATAGGTCATAAAGACTCCCTTGCGCCAACAAATTTAAATTTTTAACTTTTCGTTACGAAACGGTGCAAAAACTCGTGCATAATGCCATTGAACAAGGCCAAACATTCCCGCTAAATTGCGATTCGTAGTTGATTGTGACTGCGTTCGTAGTTTATTGTCATCAAATGCGGCAGCTATCTTGCGGAAAGTTTTCTCATACCGACGTGATCATTCGAAATTGAAACCACTGGCCCATGTGAGATAACTATGGGGTTCACAATATCTCTCACTTTTAATCTCCGGTTGGCTGAAACAGTAAAATTATTTTTTTTTTTTAATGTGGAGACCTTAACTGGGCGTCCCGAACGGCATCATCCATGCGTGTATGTCCTTCTCGAAATTCAGAAACCATTTCATTTCCATGGAAGATTGATGGTGTAGCGTCCCCATAATATCTATCAAGCCTTGTTTTGAATGACGTTTTTTTACGAAATTTAACTATTCCCTTTTTTCTCAAAACGAAAGGCAGCCTGCTATCAAGGATTCAATTGACAGTTGACAGGTTCAATTTGAATTCTTGACCAGCCCTCGTAATTCAGTTCTTTTTAAGTCCTAGTTCTGTTCAATTCTGATATATTTCTGTTTTAGTTGTGTTCTATTCTAGTTCTGTTCTAGTTCTGTTCTGTTCTAGTTCTTTTCTAGTTCTGTTCTAGTTCTGTTCTAGTTCTGTTCTAGTTCTGTTCTAGTTCTGTTCTGTTCTGTTCTGTTCTGTTCTAGTTCTGTTCTAGTTCTGTTCTAGTTCTGTTCTAGTTCTGTTCTAGTTCTGTTCTAGTTCTGTTGTAGTTCTGTTCTAGTTCTGTTCTAGTTCTGTTCTAGTTCTGTTCTAGTTCTGTTCCAGTTCTGTTCTAGTTCTGTTCTAGTTTTGTTCTAGTTTTGTTCTAGTTCTGTTCTAGTTCTGTTCTAGTTCTGTTCTAATTCTGTTCTAGTTCTGTTCCAGTTCTGCTCTAGTTCAGTTCTAGGTCAGTTTTCTCTAGTTCTATTCTACTTATGTTCTAGTTATGATATAGTTGTATGTTGCTCTAGCTCAATTCTATATTTTGTGTAATTTAGGAATTACATTTGTGGATCTCGGTCAAACACCCATAACAGCAACCTTTACTGTAACTATAGGAAATTAAGCACAAGAGAAATAACAAGTTCGATGTGTTTATTATGCGTTAAATAGTTGTTTTCAAATTTGTATGTACTCGTACATAAATAATGATGAGTATTTGTCGGTACTTATGTTGTTTATAAATGCATTTAACATTGCCATGTAATATATAGCTTATATTTATTATTTACAATTTATTTGCCGTTTTCATTATTATTGCCCTACACTATTTAAGGCGGTAAGGATATGACTAGTAGTAGATCAATGCTTGATAAATACAGGAATGCTGAGATAATACTTAACGATAATACCCAGTATCGATCGACTAAGAATCATTTTCTAAGTAGACTGGTCAAACTGGACTGGTTGTCTATAGACAAAAAATTTTCGGTAAGTTTTAAATCGGTCCATAAACTATCATTGCCTTAAGACCTTTTAGCGATGTTTTGTAAAAGAATTATAATTCCGAAGAGAATATGATTATGGATGCTTTTAGGTAATTCCTTGAGTGTAGATCTTAAAAAAAAAACTGTTCTCTGAATTTTGCGACAATCGATTAATCCTAAATTATTGGTATTTCGATTCGAAAATAAAATTGTTCAATTTGTATGCTTAAAGAGTTGTGTTTCAAAAATATTTTCTTTCGAATCGATATACAGAGTAACCCTCCAACAAAATTTACATATCAATGTTTATAATACTCAATGATGTGATGTATCATTTGGTCGGTTTTTATCGACCTTTTTGCTGATTTGTTATTGTCGACTATTTTCTTTTTTATATATCTCTATATTCAGACGTGATTTTGAGGTTAACAACATATTGTCGACATTGCTAAATACAACTTATTTATTTATTTTTACTATTTTTTATTTTGTTTTTATTTATTGTTTGTTTAATAAACAATTAAATATTTAACTATTTTTGTAAATTGTATAAAACTATGTTAAAAATGCTTTAAAGTTTACAAATATGACAGTTTGGAAATTATTTGTGCTTAATCAGCCGGCTTTCGACTTGCCGTAACCAAAATGTACAAGGGAGTAGGTTAATATTCAAAAACTTTACCACCATATTTGATCATACCTCCTATTGAAATACTCAAAAAATCAAAAAAACGCTTGTAAATCTAAAGATATTTGAACTTTGTAATCTTAAATGGATAACCGAAAATTCATTAACACCCAGATCTCATATCAGTAGCTTTGCCGGAAATGATATAGATTTACTTAAATCTCGAGATTTAAGAAAGGAAGCACAGATATGTCTTTAAGAATTAAGAAAACTATTTAAAATGGTTCATATGGTCCATATTTAACTTTAGTAGTTGACTTTGCGTTAAGTTGCGTTGCGTTTATAGACTTTATGAAGGCCTTTGACAGTGTCAATAGAAGCTATCCATGGAGAATTTTAGAGAATCGTAACATGTCAACAAAAATTCTCAATTTAATCCGGGCAATATACGTTGATTTTAAATGTAGAGTCCTACACAAGTGTAAATTATCAGATCCGTTCGATGTTACTACTGGAGTAAGGCAATGGTGTATCTTGTCACCTATACTTTCTATCCTCGTCATCGACAACATAATGCGCAAGGCTCTAAATGGTAGACATGGTAACCAATGGACAACACCCTTTAAACAACTTGAGAACTAGGAATATGCCGATGAAGTATGTCTTCTAAGCCAAAGCTCAGGCCACCTTTAAGAGAATACTAACGCTATCACTGTTGAATTTCGGGCAGCTGGTCTGGAAATTAATATTTCCAAGAAAAAGATTTGACCGGAGGCTATGGCGCAAACCCGTTGACACACATCAATGTGGATAACGAGGTTATTGGATGTGTAGATACCTTTAATTACCTGAGAAGTTTAGTAACTACAAAAGGTGGCGCAGACGAGGATATTAAATCGCGTATTAATCAGGCAAAATCTGCATTCGGCATTCTGCGAGCTATTTGGAAATCTCGGCAAATATCAACAGCAACTAAGTTACGAATATACAACTCGAATGTCAAGTCCATCCTGTATTACGGCTGCGACAGGGAGGAGGCCGTCGTGTTGGTGCACCTGCTAGCACGTGGAGAAGATCAATTGATGCGGAGTTGCAAGCAGCAAACTGGAATGGTGTATGCTTAACATCTCGAAATAGAGTCCGATATAAAAGGATGGTTGAGACCCTATGCTCCACTGGGAGTCAAGGATAGCAGAAGAAGAAGTTGACTTGACTGATTATAGCATTTTCTTTCTGGCTTTTGGTGTTCTTAATCAAATCAACTGGTTCATTATCGTCCAGTCCCAACTATTAAAGCCAGAGAATTTCGGATATCTTTTATTTTTGATACTTCTTAAAAGCGGAACTTATTTCTGTCCAAATTAAGTAGAAACAGGGCTGCCAGATTTGGGATTTTGGCCCCAAAGTTGGGGATATTCAATCTTCAAAATGGCGAAGAAATCTTCAAAATGTTTTGGGGCTTGGGGATTCACTCAAATCTGTTGGGGATTTTTTATTTTTATAAACAGGCAAATAAGAAATAAAGCTTTCTCTGTAAGAACTTAAACTACGCTATACAAAACACGAGGAAGCTATATTTGGAGTTTTTGAGAGCAAGATTCTACCAAAAGGAAAGGCCAATTAGAGGAAAATCTTTCATAGATTGAACTACGAATTGGAGAATATGCGCACTTGATTGAAGCGCATGGAATTTTAAAATATGCTCGGCCTTTAACCTTTAGTAAAAAAACACTTTTGCAAAAGTTTTTGTTGCCTTCTTTTTGATTGAAATAGTTTTTCTTTAAAAATATTCAAAAAAATGTTCATTCTTCACCTTTCAGCTGGACAAATTTAATTTTAGCTTGACACTGGACAAACACTAAAAAAAGCTGGACAATCCAGTCGAATCCAGCCTGACAGGCAACCCTAAGTCTACCGTATATAAGAGGCTCAGCTAGAGTCAGCCGAATGCAACAATACAAAAAACCTATTTTACGAATGTTCATGTTTGAGATCTCTGATAGATCGTGCAAAAACTGGAATCCCAGATGGAAAGTTGTAATATCAGCAAGGGCTGGGCAGTGACAAAATAGATGAATGACGGTTTCTTCCTCCTCAACGTTGTGACAACTTCTGCAGTAGTCGTTGCCTTGAAGATTGAGTCTTCTAGCATGGAAACCTTTTAAACAGTGTCCTGTGAGTACTGAAATAAGGGTACGAAGTCTTCGGCGCGGAAAGGTGACCAATATTGCAGAACGCTTACTGTCGTTAGTTGGCCAAGTAAGTCTAGAGACTGAACAAGTCGTTTCTGTGGACCACTTGGTCTATACGGACCTAAGGAGAGACTGCTTGATGAGCAGTTTGTCACCGAGATATCCACAGAGAAAGATTGATGGAAAACGGGTTAGGGGATGCAGTAGTCGATGTTTTCGGAGAGGTTAGTAAGTTTATCCAGAGTAGTAGAGTGGCCTAAAGATAAATTATACCATTCACCGGTAGTTCTTAACCTAATTGCTGAGTTAAGAGCTAAGAATTGGGCAATTTGTTCAACAGGGAGCCAAAAAATTTGTTATCAAAAATTTCAACCGACAACTGAAATGTTAAGGTACAGGGCCAATACACGCGGCATGCGGCTGCGGGCGGTCGTAGTATTGCCAGTACATAAAATGTGCGCTTGTTTACAAAAATGTTCATATAAAAAAATATTTGAGTAGGATATAATTAAATCTGGCAGCGCTGAAAAAATCAGCCGCGCGGAAAAGTAGAACAAAGTTCTACTTTTTTCCATTGCCGCTTGAAATTTGACAAATCAAAAAACAGCTGATTGCCGCCCGCAGCCGCTTGCCGCTTGCATTGGCATTCTACCTTTTGACTAATTTAATTCAAAAAAGATAGTGCTGGTTTCACACACATCAGGTTCTTCTGATCTGTTTTTCTTTTTTTTCACATTTCTTTTGAACATGCTTTCACGTTCACACACAAACATTTTCTTCCTTAGTTTCCATTTTATTTTTCTTAAATTTCATAAAAATTGTCAGGTTTGTTATCAATTCAATTTCGTCAGCTTTTTCTCATACAAACTCAAGACTTGATGAGCTAAACCTGGCTGGTGTGAAAGTAGACTTATGTGTAGTTTTAACTCATCTAATTCTCAAGAATTTGATGATTTTGAAGTTTAATAAATACATACTAGATTTCTAATATTTTATTATTTAAATATGTAATGTATTTATTGCAAGCATACAAAACAATTTTTATGTTAATAAAATCGATCTATTTATTATTTAATTAAATAAAAATATAGATATAACCAAATACGCATTTTACTGATTTGGGAATTTTTGGGGCTAAAAGTTTCAAAATATGGGGATGGTGACTAAAAAGTATCTGGCAACCCTGAGTAGAAATATCAAGCAAGAGTTAAGTACTTTTCAGAAATTGTTCTAAAGAGTTGCTTGTTTTCTTGTCCTTTACCAATGCCATTTTTATTTCCGATCCAGGATTTCTGTCAGTGCTCAGGTCTTGCTTTTACCGATGAGATTTTTGGAATTCCCTGTCTCATTGCCTAAGGGATTTTTCATTATTATTCTGATATATGGGTACATTAGAAATTTAAATAAAATCTGCAAGATTCTCCAGAAAATGAAAATAGCAAGAATCGTATATTCTAGATAAAATAAAAAATCGTGTGGATCTGAAAAAATTATTTATAATACCAATCTATTTAAATAGAACTAAACATTCTGAGAAAGTTAATTTCAAAGTAACAATCTGTGTGTGTATTTAATATTGATAAAGCACCTAATAACTATGATGGATAATGTCACCTAAGTAGACACCTGATAACATTCGAGTCTGCTAAATTAAAAGGTATTAGCTTTAAGCACCCCAAATATATACATATCTCATAAATCATACTTTAGATGTTATCTTTGCCAAGTCTATGAAATCAAGTATTTAGATTTTTTTGTTTGTAAGTACGAGTAAATTCATAATTATGACGTAAATTTTATGAAATTTATTGCAAATACATTTTATATAAATTAAAACTAATTAACTGGCAATAATTATTTGAGGTTAATAAGTTTCATGATTAATGCAAATTATAAAAATATTCAATAAACAAGTGAGAATTTGTTATAATTGGCCAAGTCCGAACATATGATACTCTAAACCAGGGATGGGCACCACAATGACAAATTATATGTATGACAACAACAACCCCTACTCTACTGGGAGCTTTCTGTGTAATGGCTAAGGAATTGATACCGTTAAATCGTCTAAGAAATTGACTCTGAGATGATCGGGACATTTATATATGGTTTCAAAACAAATTTCCATGCGATGCGAACATCAGCACAAACTTATAGTACCTATAAAACATATGATAATGTAGGGCATAGAAAGGCGTCAGATAACAAGATTTTGGAATTAGATAATCAGTATTGAGTGATTGATATTATGATATCAAAAAGTAATTGTCTATTAAGTAATTAATATAAAAACATTCTCATTAGTAAACTTTAAACGTTAATAGATGTTATATGATAAGATCTAAAAGTATGTATGTATTATTTTACATACACATTGGATTTTCAAATATTAACGTTTTGTTTATACACAGAAATTAAATTTAAAAAATGAATTTTTTTAGGAAAATAACTTTAAAAGTTTTATAACTTTAAGCTTTTGTATTAAATAACTTTGAACATAATTTAGTTTTCGGAAAAATTCCTGTGATTGAAACAAAGTGAACTTTTCGTTAGCACTCAGTGTTTACTGTTATTGGATTAAATAAATGTGACAGCGCATAGAAAAAGGGACCTACTGCACAAAACTATACAAAAGAAGAGGTAGGGACGACCTACGCGAGTTTTCAACACGTTCCTGAAGTCATGAGATGTGTCGCTTCCAAATGAGACTAATACCAACACACTCAGTGATGGTACACCAAAGATATACGTATTTTTATCTTTAAAATGGCTTCTCTGAACAAAATCCTTAGGTCCCTTTTTATTTGCGCGTCACAAATATTTTTACAATAAACAGGGTTTGAGAAAACAAATTATTCAGCCTTATTACGAGATTCAAAGTCGTATCTTCCACTACGACAGTTTCGTACTAGATTTAATATATTTTGTTTAAGTTTTCTTTAATCTAGTACTAAACTATCGTGTTCGAAGATACGACTTCTTAACCGTAATAAGACTGAAACTTATCATCGAAGTAAGTCTTTTGCTTTTTAAAACATTCCCCAGAAGACCAATACAATTTTGTGTATCGTCTAGACCAATGTTGGTCAAAGTCTCTCTGATTCCCTCTGATTTTGTATTTTCCTACCCCTAGGGTTAGCAAAATTTAAAATCAGAGAGTCTTTGCCCAACATTGGTCTAGACCAATATTTAAAGTCCTTTTTTCACTCTGATTTACATAACTTCAAAACATGCATTTTTAAAACAACAGCCGGTGTCTACAAACGTTGACCTTAGAATTTATTCTTATGTTCGAAAAAAAAGTTAAAACAAGTAAGAAAAGCTATAGTCGGTCAAGCCACACTATATTATACCCTTCACCACTAGGGTCAAATATGGACCAACAATTTAACCAGTTTTCCTTAAGTCTCAGAGACATATACTATGTGCTATTTTTTCAAAATTTCGAGATTTATGCCATTTCCGGCTATGGGAGCTAGGGTCAATTGTGGATCGATTGTTACCAAATTTTGGTTATTGGTTTATATTTACAAAATATTTATCTGTGCAAAGTTTAAGTAAGCAAATGCATTTAAGTTTAGAGTTATAAACGTTTTGGTGCTTTTATGTGTATATAAACGTCTTTTGAGAATGTATCTTGTATGGCAGGTATGGTCAAATATAGGCTGATTACTACAAAATTAGGTACACTGATTAAGGTTATCATAAGCAATATTTGTGCTGAATATTATTAAAAAACAACTAAATTTGTTGCTGTAAAGGAAAAAAACTTTATTCCGGGAAGGCATCCCTATGAGAGGTACCCGAAATAGTAATCCGATTTCGCCCAAAAAGTATTGGGATCGTCCTTGGACCAAAATAAAAGCCTGTGCCAAATCAAATCATCATTTACCAAATTATATTTAAAGTTATAACCTGTACAATGATAACAAGCTTATATGGATAACCGGCCAGCCAGCCGGACTGACATCGTTAACCAAATCAGGGAGTGATTCTAGTTGATTGGAATACTAAAAGATAGGTCACAGACCAATATTTCTATGCGTTACAAACATTAGCACGAACTTAATATACCCTTTTCACCTATGGTGGCAATGGATATAATGAGATTTTATTGTTCAAAAAGTCCCATGTCTGAGCCGATGTGTGCGAGTTCTTATGATCGTAGTAAATATTGGATCCATCTTTGAAGACTTCTCGCAAACAAATTCATTTAAAAATTAAAAAAAAAATATTTAGGGCGGCATCCAGGTCTAATGACAATCAGTCATCGCCAGAAACGTATATCTCTGTGTTTGATAAGATTGATACTTCGATTAAGCAATCGCTCCACACGTCGGTAGTTACTAGTTCTTATACATCCAGCTGAGTCAGCTGCAAGTAAAGGCGACATGAGGACCTTATACAATATATCAAGGGCGTTGTGTGGCAAACCTACCTACACCAACAGTCCCATCCTTAGTAGTAGCGGTACACTTCTCTCAACCCCTGACGAAAAATTAATATGCTGGATGGAACACTTCAAGTCAACATTAAACAATCCTATTGGATTGGAAGCACTGAGCAAAATGAAAGAAGTGAAGAATGCCATTAAAAGCTATAAGCTCAACAAGGCCCTGAGCAATGACAATAATTCAGCGGAGATGCTTGTATGTGATGTTGAAGGATCGGCGAGACTGTGCCACCCATTTGTGCGTGAAATATGGGAAGAAGAAGCTCTACCAACCTCCTGGAATGAAGGTATACTAGTCAAAATGCCAAAAAAGAGTAACTCCAAAGACTGCAATAACAACACTTCTTCCAATACCGAGCAAAATACTAAGTCGAGTAATTTTAAATAGAACGTCCGACGCAGTTTCCGAAGAAGAAAAATACATCCACGAAATATTCCGAACTAAGCACCAAGTGTCTACTACCTGTTAATGTCTATGTTAGACATACGATATTCCATGAATGGTTTGCTGTTTGCAACTCCGCATCAAGTTCTAGCAGGTGCACCAACTCGACAACCGCTTTCCTGTGAATTCCAACGAAGCATTTGTCGAGCATTGTTGGCATTTCGCCTTCGAAGTGTGTATCCACCGCCATTTCCGTTAACATACCTCTATAGAAGCAGGGATTTGGTTTGTCATGTTTAGTAGATCTTTATTTCTTGTGCAATGCGGCCACCTTATATTAAGGATTTCCGGCAAGCATTTGTGCGTTTCCAAGTTTTGCAACCGTAATACAAGATGGACTTGACATTGTATTGACATTGTATATTCGACCTGAACTTTTTCTTAGAAGACATACGTATTTCAAGTCCTCGAGTTGTTTAAAGGGTGGTCCTTGAGTTCTTTAAGTGTCTACCATTCACAGCCGAGCGAATTATGTTGTCGATGACGAGGATTAAAAGTATAAGTGACAAGATACATCCTTGTAGTAACTTCGTACGGATTAGACAATTTATCTTTATGTAGGACCCGACATTTAAAATCCACGTACATTGCCCGAATTAAGTTCAGAATATTCGTTGCCATATTCACTGGTGAAAAATACACTTCAAAAGAGGTAGCCATCTCTACAGTTTTTTTATTACAAGGACCAATCAAAAAATAATCGAACAAAATGGTGAATAATTGACTTAGGTAGCAAAAAAGACTTCAATTGAATGCACAAATAATGGATTTCTTGTATTACTGATCAAGTCACGGGCAAACCATTAAGTAATTGAAGTCAAATTTATAGTTAAAAGACGCATATCAAGTCTTACGTCTATAAACAAATTTAAAAGATGTCAAGTAACTTAACACCCCCCAGAAAAGTTCTATGTCGCAAAAAAACATGTTATGAAAAATTTGATATAGATTGCATCAGGGGGAGGCGCTTTGCATCTGCACACAAACTGTAAAAATTGTTTATAAGGGGAATATGGGAATATTTTTGTTTTTGCCAAAATATTATCCAATAAGATTATTTCATAAAGGGTTACCCATTTCGTGGTTTCAAAAGTCTTTGACTGGAATTCGACATCTGTCAAACTAAGTTGTTAAACTAATTTTTTTTTCTTTTCAGTTGAAAGTCTGACATTGACGCATAAAAATTATAAAAACATACTACAAAAATGGTAATTCTGTAACAGCCACATATCGTGCTTTAAGAGGAGATTATGGTTTACATAATCGTCCAACTTCGGAGACTGGGGTTACAAATATTGTAAGGCCTGTGAATCATCGTTTCGCTCGTTCCGCTGAAAATATCGTTGCTGTAAGTGAAAGGGTTGCGAGGGACCCGAATGTGAATTCGTAGCTTTATGGCCATTTGACTGCCTGCTATTGAAGAATACGACTTGGAGAATATGTGGTTTCAACAAATATTGCAAATTATATAGTATTATAAACAAACAAACAACTCGAGGAACAACATTCAGAAAAATTAATGTCGATATCTTGAACCGTTTCGCTGTACCTGTGATTTGAAATCGTAGAATAGGGTGCACCCTATCCTAGGCTATTATCGCTTTGTATTAAATATATACATAAATATTACGTAAAAATGTTTTAAATAGGATTTAGACTGAACCAAAATAGAGTTTGACGAATTTCGCTAGCTTTATATAAATAAAAATTATTGTTCATATTGGAAAATTTGCGACCGCTTTTCATATGAAAATGATGGCAAAAATTATGTTTATTCGTTATTAGACCATTCTAAAAGCATTTATTAAATACATATTTGCATTTCTATTTATTCAGCTGGCAGAACGACTAGTACAATATTTAGAACTGATGACTTACACTATAGAAATGTCTGTCATCGGGAACTAATGAAAATATTGTTTTTATTAGACATTTTTGTGGGGTGTTGATGGTAATGCGTCTGTTAAAATGTGGTTGTAAACATTTTAGACCAAATAAATTTGTGTGTTTTTAATATACCATCTAGTCTACATAGTACGCAAATTGGTCTGTGGGGTTTAAAACAACTTTTTTGATATTACTTGAATATTTTTATAATAACTTCGAAGCCGATAGAGATGTTGAGATATTTGTTATAATAAACAGATCATCGATATGTCTTTGGAAAAGCAAAAAAGTTGCAAAAATAAGCAATAATATGGAATAAGCAATAATATGGAATAAGTATACTATAGGTCAAGGTAGATTATAATGAAGGTAATTCCACTTCAGGTTACTAAATTTAATTTCACTTTCTGACAATTTTAAGGGTTCTGACATTTCAATAGAAATAAAGCTACCATATTATATTAAGTTTTCCCTTTTTTCTATCGGTGCGCCGGCAATATGAGTTATGTGTAAAAATTTAAATACATTTTATCGCATGTGTTTCTTAATATCTAACAGTTTAGCTATATTTTACTAGTTCCTAGAGAAATAAAATAGGATAGTATATAATTACTATACACATTAAATACAATTTTGATTAACTATGTTGATATTCTACGTATTGAGGGGAAAAAAACACATAGCCGATATTGTAGCCTCAGGGACCATTAAAATCTTTAAACATTTTTTTTTATACATAAAAATAGATTTTCAAAATATTGGAAACAGCATTCTCTCAAAATTGCAAATCAACTCCCAG
The DNA here is from genome assembly GCA_933228675.1 of Stomorhina lunata. NCBI lineage: Eukaryota > Metazoa > Arthropoda > Insecta > Diptera > Rhiniidae > Stomorhina > Stomorhina lunata. The sequence goes on along the minus strand of OW121740.1, from coordinate 108,065,350 downwards.
CTTAAAAATTATAGGTATAAGAGCATTGTCATTAAGTGTTATTGGTGTAGGTTCTAGGTGTAGGTTCAACGTATGAATTACTGAATTTTTGCTGCAAACTATTATGTTCCTAATACTTAAAACATACTTGAAGGCCATTTTTACCTGTTTCCTATTCTTGGGATTGGGTCTGCTGTGTTTAGACCATCAAAAGGCCTCAGAAGCTATTATATTACCTAAGAGGTTTTGGGTGAACCTTACAGATCAATCGCTACCGCCATGGTAAATATCTATGCCTATGCCGGCACTGACAATGTTTTAAAGATTGTCGCACATTTGCTCTGAAACTTTGAGCAATGAACGCGATGATGATAAAAATGACATTTTTCATTGATTTCAACACTTTTGGACAAGGCCGAAAAAGAAAAAGAGAACGATCTGTCAGCTGCCCAAGCTATTGCTGTCTTAGGTATTGCTCTAATTGCCATGGGAAACCGTTCGTTTGGCAATCTATTACGCTATTGCGAGCCCTGCATAAGACGCTCTGTTCCATTGCCTAACTAAATATTTTGGATACCTTGAGTAAATTTTTTCAAAGAGTCTCGTTGGTTCTGGCAAGAAATATGTAACAATTTTATTAGTAGCAATAATAATTGGCTGTTATATCAAAGATATACAGAGTACGACATCATAGACCTATGTTACTATTTATAGACATTCGCACCATTAAAAAAATGCAATTTTACTCTACATACTAGTCTCTATAGCATTTTTCTTTTAGTGGCTTTTGTTCATGTATAATTTATATTGTACACATTACACATTTTATTAAAAAAATTCCCAAAAAAAAGAAAATACTTATTTATAATGTGGTAACGTTATATTCGATATGACATAGAAAAACAAACTTCAAAAACCCTTATTAAAATTTAATAAAAGTAAGTGAAATTACCTTCAGTATATATGCCTTGCTATAGGTACTACAGGTGCTACAGGGTTGGCAAATTTGAATTTTTTTTTTTTACAAATTCAGTTGTATTGATACCAATGTAAAGTAAAGCTAATAATGGAATTTAACTTCATGTTAAACACCACCAGAACGACGGCAAACATTCGGTTTTTTGCAAAATTTTGAACCACTTTTGCATCAATAGTTGTCGCACTTTAGTTTAATATTCCGACTTTATATTTTTATACCCTTCACCACCATAGGTAGAAAGGGTATTATAAGTTTGTGCTGATGTATGTAACGCAAAGAAATATTTGTCGTAGACCTACCTTTTAGTATACCAATAGGTATATTCTAAATTTCTGAGTCGATTTAGCGATGCCAGTCCGTCTGGCTGGACCCCCATGTAAACCATGTAATCAAACTACAGGTCGCAATTCTAAAAATAATTTGATGAAATTTGGCACAAATCATTTTTTTGATTATGGGAACATGGCTATTGAAATTCGTCAATATCGGTCCATTATTTATGATACCTCCCATAGGTCCCATTTCCCGGAATTGATATATTGGCCACAAAAATCAATATGAAATTTAAAACAAATACTGCTTATTTATGTAAATTAAAATCACTGTACCAAATTTCGTTGAAATCGGTCCACATTTGACTATAGCTCCCATACAAACTCCTTTCTCAAAACGCACTAAATGAGACAAAATGCACTAAAACGCTCGTAAATCCAAAGATAATGAGAATTTTAAGTTTATAATTTTTGTAACAACTGTAATCAATTTACCAAATTTCGAGATAATCGGTCCACATTTGACTCTAGCTCTCATATAAGTCCAAATGACGGAAACAGCTTAAATGTATAAGTTTTGAGAATATTTTTGTATGATGACAAAATTTTGCAAATATTTGTCTTTATACAGGAAAAAGAATACCCTTGAACTTAGTGGTGAAGGGTATCATATGGTCGGGCTTGACCGACTATAGCACTTTCTTACTTGTTTTATATAGATATCATTCTTATATATTCAAAATGATACATGTATGTATGTATAAAATAAAGAACATGTCATACAACTGAAATGTAAATTAAATTTAAAAATTTAAGGATAATCTATTTAAAAAATATCTTAAGTCCTTATTAAATTTATTTTTCATATTTAGCTAAATTGTCAAAAATGTTTGCACAACCTTAATAACAGCCATTGGCAATATGTTTATAATCAAGGTTATTGGCCCAATAGCAAAATGACCTTAATTTCTGCGCCACTTATTGTATTTGAGTATTAAGCCAAAATCGTTCTTACTTAAAACAGATTTTGTCTGCTTTATAACAAAGTATACACAGCCACCACCCTCAGGCTATTACTAGCCAATTTGTTAACTTATCTATGAAGGAGGGAGTCGCAGCTGAGCAGCTGCTAACTTTAGCCAACAATAAAACACGTGTGGTAGCATCAATAGTCTAATATTGGCTCAAAATAGATTGGCACGTTAAACATTATATGTATTTTTCACGAGATCCAATGTGACTTGTATCGTTAACAAGGTGATAAGGAAAGGATGGGGGGATGTACAAATTAAGTTTACAATATAAACTTTACATGAATTACACTAGTCAGCAGCCAAAATTAATTAAGGTTAAATTATTTGTTTATGTTATGATTAACTAAATGCAAAACTATCCATTTTTTTTATAAAATTTTAGATTTTGGATTTTTTGAAGAGGTTGTCTTTAGTATATGAAAAACTTATGTGGGGCTTATATAACTCAAGCGGCTGACGATTGAGTGAAATTTACATGTATTTTGTTTTTGTTACAATAACAAAACACTTGTAAATTTCACTCAATCGTCAGCCGCTTGAGTTATATAAACCCCACATTAGTCTAGTCTACTTTTACCTTAGTCAGGTTTGGCTTATCAAGTCTCGAATTTGTATGAGAAAAAACTGACAGAATTAAAATTGAGCAATTTTGAAAATTCGTATTAAATACAAGGGAAATAAAATGAAAACTGATGAAGAAAATGTTTGTTTGTCTACTTTTACATTAGTCAGGTTTGGTTCATCAAGTCTTCAATTTGTATGAAAAAAAAAAACTGACAGAATTATAATAGAGCAAACCTGACCGTACTATCAAGTTTACGAAAATTTTGAAAATTTATATGAAATTTAAGGAAAATAAAATGAAAACTTATAAAGAAAATGTTCGTATGTAAACTGATCAAGTAAACCTGATTCGTGTGAAACGGGACTTATAAATGGATTGAGAACAAAATTATAGTTAAGTCATGGTAACTCAATTTCCAATTTCTGTTTCATTGTCTCATATCTCCATTTTCGTTAAAACTAAAGATCAATGTATAAACTAAAAATGGAACAGAAAAAAAGTTAGATGTATGTAACGCATACAAATATTTGTCTTAGACCCACCTTTTAGTATACCAATAGGCTTAGAATCAATTTCTGAGTCGATTTAGCGATGTCAATCCGTCCGTCCGTCTGGGTGGACGGCTGGCTGGACCCCATGTATGAGCCCTAACCACTATTTATTCGTACACCAGTTATTACTTGATAATTTATATAATTTTGAAAAGTCATTGCTTACCGCGCATCAAATGAAAAACGCCTATTATGGACTAAAGAGAGACGCTCTTGGGTATAACAGCAATGGGACAACATTATCTTTTGGCGACGAAACCAAGTTTGATGTATGTGTTGGTGATTAAAGAAAAAGTCTAAAGCATAATAGCACATACAACAAAGGCTGCTTAAAGCGTACAGTCAAGATTCCAGATAACGTTAGGGTATGGGGATGTCTGTAGTAAAAAAGTGTCGGTCATCTCCATTTCATATTTGGAATCATAAATGCAGACAAATATTTAAAAACTTTAGAGGAAAATCTGATACCATCGAACAGGATGATGCTTGTTCCCATATTGCAAAAAAAATTAAAAAGTGGCTTAAAAAAAATAGAATCGAGGTCATGGATTGGTCGTATTCTTGTCCAGACCTTATTCCAAAACAAAATTTGTGGGATATTATGAAAAGAAAACTTCGAAATGAACCCAAAGGACTGTTGACAGGTTAAAGTCCAAAATTCAGGAAATTTCGACTCGAGGACCTTACCAAAGCGAGTCGAGACCGTTTTAATTAACAAAAGTGTCGTAACACAATTTTAACTATAAAAATTGGCGACTGTACGAATTAATAGTGGTCACAACATTTGAGTTTAAAATAATGAACTTTTGTCTTTGTTTGTTTTTTAAAAAGTCCTTTTTTAGTATGTAACTTTTGTAATGTATCTCTAAAGAGAATGAAATGATCTTCAAGAAAAGTATCAATTTTTTTGTGTGCTCATTATACAGGGTGGCCCAGAAAGACCGAAGTGGTGTGAATTGCTTATAACTTTTTATTTAAGAGATATTTTTTTTTTTTTAAATACATTAAATTTATGGGGAATATTTTTGGATTAGTTATTAAAAATGATATCCCGCAAGTGGTGGCCATATTCTGCTTCGCACAAATGTGCTCTTTCCAACACATTTTCCATGACCTTTCGCAAAACTTCCGGTGGTATGTTGTTAATTTCTTCTCGAATATTGGTTTTTAACTCCTCAATAGTCCTAGGCTTATTAACATAAACTTTTCCTTTTAAATAGCCCCAAAGAAAACAGTTAAATCCGGGGACCGCGGAGGCCAATTAAAATTGCTGTTACGAGAAATTATTCTTTCACCAAAGATGTCGCGTAAAAGAGTCATTGTGGCCCTCGCAGTGTGCGCTGTGGCTCCATCCTGTTGGAACCATATTTGCGGATGGTTTTCCACGGCTGGCCTTACAAAATTTTGCAACATGGCCCGATATCGATCACCATTGACGGAAATGGCGACACCTTCTTCATTTTCAAAAAAAAAAATGGGCCAATGATCCTTTCTGAAGAAACACCGCACCAAACGGTACACTTAACTGGGTGCAATTGTCGTTGATGAAGTACTCTCGGGTTTTCCGTAGCCCATATCCTACAGTTTTGCTTGTTAACGAACCCATTTAATTGAAAATGGGCTTCGTTACTCATTATTAAGTTATGAATAAAATTTGGATTCTATTGTGCTTTTTGCTGGAAATAAATTGCATAGTCAAGTCGTTGCTGGTAATCTGTTGGTTTCAATTCTTGGACAAGTTGAATTTTGTATGGAAACAATCCTATGGTGTGCAAAATTCGCTGCAGCGACGTTCTTGAGAGGCCCAGTTGTGACGAACGTCTCCTGGTTGATGTTTCTGGATCCTCCCGAATACTCTCCTGTACCACTTGAATATTGTCAGCCGTGTGGACAGTTCGGTGTCTGCCGGGACCAGGAAGGTTCCTTACTGCTCCTTGTTCTCGAAAATTTGCAACCAGACGGTTTATTGTTGACTGAGAGGGTGCAACCCGCACATTAAATTGACGACGGTATGCACGCTGAGTCAACACAATGGACCGTTGATTTGAAAAGTAAATTTCAACAATTTGGGCACGTTGTTCAATTGTGTATTGCTCCATTATAAATTATCCAAGTCTTCTTTACAAAATACTGAAAAGAAAAGAAAAAAAAAATTATAATAAAAAAGTTATAAGGAATTCACACCACTTCGGTCTTTCTGGGCCACTCTGTAGTTCCGAAAATATACACATTTTAATAGCACATTTGTGAAAAATGCTCTGTGTAGGAATTTATAGTGGTTAAGGCTCGTAAACCATGTACAGTTCGCAATTCTAAAGATAATTTGTTGAAATTTGGCACAGATAATTTTTTTGATAGTGGGACCATGGCTATTGAATTCGTCAAAATCGCTCCATTATTTATGGTACCTTTCATAGGTCCCACTTCCGGAAGTGGGACCTATGAAGTAACAATATTTTTTCATGAAATTTGAAACAAACACTGCTTATAATTACTGTACCAAATTTCGTTGAAATCGGTCCACATTTGACCATAGCTCCCATACAAAATCTTCTATTAAAACGCATTAAATGAGACAAAAATCACTAAAACGCTTATAAATTTAAAGATAATGAGAATTTTAAGCTTTTTTTGTGATAACTGTAATGAATTTGCCAAATTTCGAGATAATTGGTCCACATTTGACCCTAGCTCTCATATAAGTCCAAATGACGGAAACAGCTTAAATATATAAGTTTTGAGAAAATGTTTGTATGATGGCATAATTTAGCAAATATTTGTCTTTATACAGGAAAAATAACACCTTTGACCTTAGTAATGAAGGGTATCGTATGGTCGGGTTTGACCGACTATAGCACTTTCTTACTTGTTTTTCTAATGCATTTTTAAATTTCTACGTGCAAGTGTAACAAAAAACATTCTTAATAAAATCAAATGAAAAATTATCTTACTTTATAAGAATTTTAATTGATGTTTTTTTCCAAAAAGAATGAATGATTGATGTTCTTCTAATAAGGAAGTTGTCGCACTTGTACTCGGTAAAATGTATGCAAGTGATGTTTAAAAGAATATCTATTTTAAAAAGTGAAATGAAAAGGAAAACGTCAAACATAAGATATTAAACAGAAATAATTTTAAGTTAGTGAAGCAAAAAATAAAAGAAGTTTACTGGATTAATTAATTTGAAAATTTAAGATAAACATGTCAATGGCAACAAAGTAGTGAAAAATTGCTATACTTTTATTTCGGGAACTGGCAACGCTAATAGCTCAATTTTTTACAGTTGTTTAATCTTTAAAGAAGAAAATTAGAAAAAATCTGAATGTATTTCAAGTTTGTTGTTCAATAATATTTACATAATTAATTGAGCGTTTAGAAAAATAAATAATTAATTTAATAATTATGAATTTGCTTAAGATATAATAGTAATAATAACAACAAATAATAAAAAAACGCAAACTTTCGATAAGAGAAAAATATCTATTCCACTTGTGAAGAAATCCAGATGTTTATAAGTCTTGCTTAAAATGTATCTTAATCACAAAATTAAATAAAAAGTCGTTTCTTTATTCAAAATTCATTATTTACTTAGATATTTAGCGGCTTTAATTTAAGGTTTTCTGTAAAAAAAAAACAACAAGTAAGAAAGTATAGCAGTTAGTCAAGCCCGACCTTATAGTCTTTAAAACTCTACACAACTGAGGTAATAATGGGTGTTTTTTTTAGAGGTATAGAACTTCGAATTGAAATAAAACACAAGAAAATCGTTTTAATGTCCATCAATTTGGCTTTATTGGAAGGATAATTTTATGCCATTAATGTTTAAATATGATTTCGGGCATGTGGCCGCCGCGGCTGGCTCGAATAAAGCCAATTCTACAGGTCCAATTTTCAACTACTTTTTCGAGCATATGGGGCCGTATGTTGGCAATAACGCCACGAATGTTGGCTTCCAAGTCCCCTAACGTTTCTGGTTTGTTGGCGTAGACAAGCGACTTCCCATATCCCCAAAGAAAATAATCCAGTGGTGTCAAATCGCACGATCTTGGTGGCCAATTGACAGGTCCATTCCGCGAAATTATGCGCTCATCGAATGTTTCCTTCAATAAATCAATTGTGACGTGCGCTGTGTGGCATGTAGCGCCGTCTTGTTGGAACCACAACTCATCCACATTCATGCCATCCAATTGGGGAACAAAATAGTCGGTTATCATGGCTCTATACCGGTCTCCATTTATGGTAACTGACTCTCCAGCATTATTTCGGAAGAAGTATGGCCCAATGACTCCACCAGTCGATAGAGCACACCAAACAGTCAGTTTTTGTGGATGTAATGGCGTCTCAAGGGTCTCATGTGGATTCTCTTCACTCCAAATGCGGCAATTTTGCTTGTTGACGTAGCCATTCAACCAAAAATGAGCCTCATCACTGAACAAAATTTTGCGATGAAAATCAGCATCGAGATCAATCTCATTTTCGGCCCATACACCAAAATCACGACGCATTGCATGGTCTCGCGGCTTTAATTCTTGCAAGATCTTTGCGCAAAATATTCCATAAAGTTGATGGACAAAGCTCCAATCGCTGTGCACGGTGGCGAATCGATTCATTCGGGTCCTCTTCAACACTTTGCTCTACAGCGGCAATTGTTTCTTCGGTGCGCACTGTTCGACGTCGCTGCGGATGCGTATTATCACATAGAGTAAACGTAGTGCGAAAACGATCCATGGTTAACCGAATTAATTGCTCTGATGGACGATTATGTCGACCATAAAATGGACGGAGCTTGCGGTAAACTTCGCGAACTGAACCATTATTTTCGAAATAAATTTGCACGATTTGCAAACGTTGTTCTTTTGTCAACCTGTTCATGATAAAATGGCAAACCAAACTAAATATTAATCACTTGACAGCTGACAAAATGGCCGCCAGTTAAAAAAGTGATGCCAACTTAAAGTTCTATACCTCAATAAAAAACACCCGATATATGTATTAATAGCACTATGCAACGCCATTTTTTGTGTGTTATGGTCCCCCAACTACAAAAGCACAAGCCATCAATATATATTTTTTTTTTTTTGTTTTCTTAATTTCGTATTTTTGAAGAGGTTGCTCTAGTTAGTATAACATATCTTGAAAACGACTTGTCAAATTTTATTAAAAATTACATCAATGGATTAAGAACAAAATTGCGCTTAAGACATGCTAACACAAGATTTTTGTGTGATCAACGATTTTGGAGTTATTCACATCGCAATGCAAACAAATATAGTTTTCATTGTACATGACCAAAAAGTTTACTTTTACATTAGTCAGGTTTGGCTTATCAAGTCTTGAATTTGACAGAATTAAAATTGAGCAAACCTGACCGTACTATCAAGTTAACGAAAATTTTGAAAATTTATATGAAATTTAATGAAAATAAAATAAAAACTGATGAAGAAAATGTTTGTGTTGTAAACGTGAATGCAGGTTCAAAAGAAATTTAAAGAAAAACTGATCAAGTAAACCTGATTCGTATGAAACGGGACAAAATATCAAAAACTTAACATCGTTACTCGAGGTTCGTAAGACTATAAATATTCCAAGTAATATGAGCCTTATATTATGAAAGTCCATCAATTAGTAACGATTCTATTAGGACTTACGTGAAAAGCCCAATTTTAGCAAAAAGATTTTCATACAAAAAGCTACTGTTAAAAAACAAGTAAGAAAGTGCTATAGTCGGTCAAGATCGACCCTTCACCACTAAGGTCAAAGATGCTCTTTTTCCTGTATAAAGACAAATATTTGCTAAATTTTGCATTCATACAAGCATTTTCTCAAAACTTATATATATAAGCTGTTTCCGTCGTTTGGACTTATATGAGAGCTAGGGTCAAATGTGGACCGATTATCTCGAAATTTGGCAAACTGTTATTACAAAAATAAGTTTGTAAAAAATAAACTTAAAATTCTCATTATCTTTAGATTTAAGAACGTTTTAGTGATTTTTGTCTCATTTAGTGCGTTTTGACAGAGCTATGGTCAAATTAGGACCGATTTCAACGAAATTTGGTTTTAAATTTCATGAAAAAATATTGATTTTTGTAGCCAATATATCAATTCCGGGAAGTGGGATCTATGGAAGGTACCATAAATAATGGACCGACTTTGATGAATTTCAATAGCCATCAAATTATCTTTAGAATTGCGACCTGTAGTTTGATTACAAGGGGGTCCAGCCAGCCAACCGCCCAGCCAGACGGACGGACTGACATCGATAAATCTGCTAGGAAAGTGATTCTAAGTCTATTGATATTCTAAAAGGCAGGTCTAAGATAAATATTTCTTTGCGTTACATACATCAGCACAAACTTATAATACCCTTTCCACCTATGGTGGTGAAGGGCGGGGTTATATGGGAGCTTTAACTAAATGTGAACCGATTTCGCCTATTTTCAATACACAACTTTCTTAACATGTCGAAAATACTTTCGCAAAATTGTTTCTCTCAAGCCCTTTTCGTGCTTTCATTTTACGGACAGACGGGCAGAAACCCCCTTTCTTTTTAGTATTTTTGTGTTTCTGTAAGTTTTTTATATGGGAGCTATGGTCAAATGGTGATTGATTATGACAAAATTTTGCACACTGGCTGGTATTGACATAAAACTTCCTTGTGCTAAATTTAGTGGCTATAGCTATTATAGTTTATCATTTATTGGCATTTAAGTTTATATACCCTTCACCACCATAGGTAGAAATATTTATCTTAGACCCACCTTTAAGTATACCAATAGGCTTAGAATTTCTTTCTGGGCCGATTTAGCGAAGTCAGTCCGTCCGTCCGTCTGGCTGGCTGGACGGCTGGCGGGCTGGCTGAACCCCATGAAAACCATGTAATCAAAGTGCAGGTCGCAATTCTAAAGATAATTTGATGAAACTTTGCACAGATCAGTTTTTTTTTTTTGTTGATGAAATTCGTCAAAATCGGTCCATTATTTATGATACTTCCCATAGGTCCCGAAATTGATATTTTGGCCACAAATATCAATATTTTTTCATGAAATTTAAAACAATTACTGCTTATGTAAACCAAAATCACTGTACCAATTCGGTCCACATTTGACCATAGCTCCCATACAAACTCTTCTGTCAAAACGCACTAAACTAAAATGAAGAAATGATAATTTTGAGTTTATTTTTTGCATACATAATTTTTGTAAAAACTGTAATCAATTTGCCAAATTTCGAGATAATCTATCAACATTTGACTCTAGTTCTCATATAAGTCCAAATGACGGAAACAGCTTAAATATATAAATTTTGTGAAAATGTTTGTATGATGGCAAAATTTAGCAAATATTTTATACAGGAAAAAGAACACCTTTGGCCTTAGTGGTGAAGGGTATCGTATGGTCACGCTTGAAAGACTATAGCACTTTCTTACTTGTATTTTATCACTTCTGGTCTAGTGGGTATTTCAGATTAATAATTTCGTCAGACGTCAAAAGTTTTGTGATTACTCCGTTAAAACTGGCAACTTTAGATTGTCGTGACCATAATACACTAAATGCACTTTATGTGCGTCATTTTAAACAAAAATTGTTAAACGTGTGAATTAATTGCGAGCACGTGTCTTAATCCCTTTCTTAAAATCCAAAAAAAACTGTTTTTACATTTACATTTACCCATATGAATCTACAAAGTCTACGAATAGTTGAAATTTTTCCAATATCTTACTGGCATATGGGAAATATGTTAATTATAAACCAAATATTTACTCTAGGTCTTAACAAAAATCTGGTGTAAATATTTCAGGTATTTACAGTAGTGTAAACAATTGTTGTAAATGTATATGTGTCGATATGTCTATTAAGTGTAGCGCTATAAAAGAAATGGTGGCAATTTAAGGTCGAGGAGATAGTAGTGATATAATGACGACTTAGATAATATAGAAAATATGTTGAGTCCAATTAATTTTTGGTATTTATCACGACTTTGTGTAATAAAATAATTCCATTGACTACTTTATCCATCACAAAGTGCACATAGAGTGGATAAATAAATACCACAACGAAATCTGAGAAAGTACATACTATATGTGGATGTAACTAATGGCACTTAATATAATCGTTCTTTGGAAAACTAACAATAGTCGTTTGAGGTTAAATCGAAATCGAATCGAACTTAGGTTTTGCGGGACTGGACCCGTCGTAACCGTATTAATTCTGAATGAAACACAACTATTTGGTTCAAATTTAACCATTATACCAAATTTATAATAATAATATTGTTTCGCACCCTCTGAATTATGAAATCTTTTTAAAGCTGTTTTATATCAGCGGAATCGGAAGGGAAAAATTAGCATAAGGCAAATGTTTAATCGTTGAAAAACACTGGCAAGGCTGGCTCTAAACATCTAATAGAAGTTCCCCACTACCACAATAAAATTTTGCATTTGGTCACGGGTCTTAGAGGGTGTGTGTGTGAATGAGTAATAAAGTGTGAAATTTCAAATCAGATCAGCAAATCATTCTCAATAATATTTGAAAAAATTGCTGAAACCATAACAATAAACGACAAGTTTTTAATAATAAAAGTAAATATGTAGCAAGTAAGAAAGTGCTATAGTCGGTCAAGCCCGACCATATAATACCCTTCACCACTAAGGTCAAAGATGTTATTTTTCCTGTATAAAGACAAATATTTGCTAAATTTTGCCATCATACAAACATTTTCTAAAAACTTATACATTTAAGCTGTTTCCGTCATTTGGGCTTATGTGGGTGCTAGGGACCGATTATCTCGAAATTTGGCAAATTGATTACAGTTTTTATAGGAATTATGTATGCAGAAAAATAAACTCAAAATTCTCATTATCTTCAGAGTTATAAGCGTTTAAGAAATTTGAGTATAATTTAGTACATTTTTACAAAGAGTTTGTATGGGAGCTATGGTCAAATGTTTACCGATTTCAACAAAATTTGGTACAGTGATTTTGCTTTACATAAGTAGAATTCGTTTTAAATTTCATGCAAAAATATTGATATTTGTGGCCAAAATATCAATTCCGGGAAGTGAGACCTATGGGAGGTACCATAAATAATGGACCGATTTTGACGAATTTCAATAGCCATGGTCCCACTATCAAAAAATGATCAGTGCGAATTTCATCAAATTATTTTAAAAATTGCGACCTGTACTTCGATTACATGGTTAACATGGGAGTCCAGCCAGCGTCTGGACGGACGGACAACGCTAAATCGACTCAAAAAGTGTTTCTAAGCCTATTGATATACTAAAAGGTGGGTCTAAGACAAATATTTCTATGCGTTACATACATCAGCACAAGCTTATAATACCCTTTCCCTATGGTGGTGAAGGGTATAATGAATTATAAAATAGCAGTACCCGTTTCGCGTTGCCGGTCCAAATAACAATGTACATATATACATTGTAATTTGGACCAGCAATAAATAAATTATAATTCCTACGACAACATTTCAATTGGAACAAGGTGTACTTCTCTCAGACAATGGTTGCATCCGATTCTATTTTTAGACTCATGAAAAGGGGTGACCTACGTTTTAACTCCTGCGCCGAATGACAAATGCATAAGTTAGAGAAGTTTTTCATAGCCTAATACTTAATAACCAGTGGCTAGCTGAGTTATGAGGTAAAACGCTTTTTTAGAATTTAGTTTTTTCAAGTGGGTCTGGCTGGGGATCGAACTTGGGAACTCTTCTATACCACGGCGATTCACTTTACAAAGTATTTTTTACAAAATTTGACTTGAAAGATATGGGACTATATAACTGCATTTCAGAAAGTTGCAAAATCGGTTTGAGTTTTTTGTTATTTGTCTAAAAACACAACATTTTTTAAAGGGAATCTAGCACTGACTTAAATTTTGGTTTAAAATCATCCTAGAACCCAATTCTCTACGAATATATATAAAAAAACAGTAACATTTAATAAAAAACTTCTTCGTTAAAAATGAGCGCAAAATATTTGACTTTGGAAACTTCTCAACATTAAACGCTTTATGATATTTAAAAGCGGTTTTCACTGTTTTACTTCCTGAACTGTTGGCGGTATGTCAGTATTTTTTTTAAAAAATTATGGGCTTAATATCGAATGCACAATGGATCAAAAGCTAAAAATAGTCGAAGAGAAAAATTATTTTTTTTTTTATTTTTGAAATTAAATAACTTAAAACCCATAACATTTACTATAGTAATGTAAGCATGTTTTTTCTTCGTTTCTTCAAGCTCATTTCAAAATATAAAAATCAAACATATTGGACAATAATGGAAAGAGCTACACGGTCCAAAATCTTTTTACTTTTGAGGTGGTCTACTTTGATTTACCCTGTTGTAAACACAGGGTATCCAAAGTTTAAAAAGCTTGGGTCCTTCTTAACAATTCTCTCATACATACTGATGCAATCAGATGTACAGTTTAGAAGATACAGATTTATAACCACTTTTTTTTTGCTTCAAACCACTGTGTGACGTGTGGACTATCAGCCACCATTTCTATGGCTTATATAGTCCATAGTACAATAAATTGGAAAATATATTACCCTAATGATAATTACCAAAAATGTTTATCATTCGCATGTAAAACCTGTTTTGGCTCACACCCTTTCTGAAACCACACCCTTCATTGATTAGAATCTTATAAAAATTAATATTTGATAACTTAAGACTAAACTAAATAAAATTGGTTTAAATTAATACTAACTCGAAATTATTAACAAATATTAGCTAATTGATATAAAATCAAATATTTGTATATATCAATAACAATTTGTCTGAATTTTATTAGAGCTCTAGATTAGAACTTTTAAATGAAAATTGGTATAAGTCAAAATCCGGCTTTTTTTAATTGGAGCGACAAATAATATCTTCAGTTGATCTTTAATTTTTAAAAATACGATTTCAATTATTTCGATATTTGGCAGAAATATATACGATTTTTTATACCCTAGACCACAACTGTAGTATTTGGTTTGTGGTCCAAAATCCCCCTTCAAATACACCAATCGACTCAGAATACTTTCGATTTAACGATAAAATTAAATTTATCAAAGAATAGGTCGGAATTTATTAGATAATTTACATAAACATGCACGATCACTATATCACCTGTACATAATTTGACCATGCCCCTTCGAATACCTTCCATAAAAGTGTCTTTCGGGATTTCTAAAACGTTCAACTTTAATTTAAAAATTTCTTTATTTGAGTACTTAAATATTTGCCTTGATTCCGAGGAAAAAAGTAAAAAATTATCCATATTAAGCCCTTAATCTTTCAATACAAAATGGACAAATTTGAGGTTAGAAAGTAAATGGGCTGTCAAATCATGAAATGTCAAGAATTTACATTTATTTAGTAAAAAATTGTGAACATTGTAAAAACAGAACGACTACAATGCATTTTTCACGAAAGAAACAAAATTGTCGCATATAGGGCTCACAAAATCCACAAACAGTCCTCAAAAAACTATAACATCCAAAACAATTATACTCACCTTTAAAATGTGTTAGATTTTGTAACATATCTAAAAATTTTATATACTTACTTAAATGGCCTATATTACAAACTGTCAAAGGCCGAGTATGTTTTAGAATTCCATGTGCTTTGATCTTGTGCGCATATTATCCAATTTATTAGGCCTAGCTTTGATAGATTTTCTTCTACTTGGTCCTTTCATCGAAGTTTCGGTCGTCCGTCCTCTATGAAAAATTTTATATACTCAGTGGCATTTTGGCCATAGCTGTCATAGTTTTTAATTAATTTGCGTTTAGCTAGCTTTCGTGGCATTTTAGTAATTCCCGGGAGTGGTTTTTATATAAAAGCAATGGTTAAATATAGACCAATTATACACTGCCTGTTAGCCGCGAAAATTGATCTAATCACATATTCCATAGTTCTATATTTATTTGTCTGCTCAAAATTGCAAAATACCTAAATTTTTTACTTTGATTGTAAATAACTTAATTAATACTTTAGAATAAAAAATTCCAAAGTAATATATAATTTACAACTCTATGGCAATTACTAAAATTGGACTTAAGTACAATTTAACAAGCATATAATCAAATTATGACCGAAAAATTACATTTTCGCGAAATACTAAGATTTCAAATCGTAGGTACGGCGAAACGGTTCAATATATCGACACAATTTTTTCTGTGTTTTATTATCTTATTTGTTTCTTTTATGAACCTGAAACGATAATTTATACTTTGTAATATTTGTTGAAAAAAAATTTCAAAAAATCAAAAAATGATTTTTGAAACCGATCGGTCAGGTCGCGACCTGAGAAAAAAGTAAAATTTTCTAATATGAAACAAATTAAGTAAATTTGATAATATTACTTTAGAATTTTTTTATTCTAAAGTATTAATTAAGTTATTTACAAAGTAAAAAATTTAGGTATTTTGCAATTATGGGCGGGCCATGGGCACGCTTTCCCCCCATCCGATTGACTTAAAATTTTCAAGAGATTATTTTTTTAGTATTTCGAACAAAGCATACAAATTTTAACTTTTGAAAAATAACTTGCACTCTAATATACATACGTTCATTTTTGATTTTGTAGCTTAGTCCCGTTTCACACGAATCAGGTTTACTTGATCAGTTTTTCTTCAAATTTCTTTTGAACCTGCATTCACGTTCACACACGAACATTTTCTTTATCAGTTTTCATTTTATTTTCCTTAAATTTCATACACATTTTAAAAATTTTCGTAAACTTGATAGAACGGTCAGGTTTGTATCAGTTTCTTCTCATACAAATTCAAGACTTGATAAGCCAAACCTGACTAATATAAAAGTAGACTTATATTATGGGAGTTACAAACGGAGCGACATTCTTAGTATACCCCATTCCTTTTGATGGTGGGTATACAAATTGGCCTGAATTTTTTTGAAAATGAAAAGGGAAACAGATTTTTTGTGGCTAATATTGACATCCGTGACCAAGATTGGACGTTTACAGTGGGTTGAAAAATTAGAAAAATAATTTAAGAACTTTAAAATCATAAAATTTCACATGGCTATTGAGGAGGAGTATTCGAGGTTAGTTTAGAAGGCTGTAGACTTATCAGGAGGGGAGCTTTATGCACCCAAAGTAGGACACCTTGGGTTTTTCGAAAATTAAAAACGATATAGAAGTCACATTTTTGATATAAAAGACTTTTATATGTACAAAATCTGCTGGGATCTACAAAAAACATCGCTACACGTATGATTTATCTCCTATAGTTTATGAGATTTTCGACTTCGGAAAAAATGTTCAACTTTTTGACGCCTTAGGCCCATGAATAAACTCAGCTAGCAGATTTCGTACATATAAAAATCTTTTATATCGGATCAGAAATGTGACTTCTAGATGATTTTTAATTTTCAAAAACCTGAGGTGCCCTACTTTGAAGGAACATAGCTTCCCTTCTGATAAGCCCAAACTTAAGCTCGAATACTTATCCCCAATAGTCATGTGATATTTCATGATAATTGAGCTTAACGTTTGAAAGTTCTTGTATTATTTGCCTAATTTTTTTTTCAACCCACTGTGCTCCAGCCGACATGGTAATTAGCCCAATGTCACATTTCATTATTAATTCACGTATTTTAACTTTAAATTCGTATCAATAAAACTGAATTTGTAAAAAATTTTGTTTTTAAGCCAATTTAACTCATAACCTCAAATTTTCCTACCCTTTACTTTTTAGTCAATGGGTACTTTAGGTCAATGGGGTTTTCCACAGCATCGCTTATGAAAACGTACCCATTTACCAATATAACCCTTACATTTTGTATTTCAAAATTTTATTTTTTATGTTACAAATTAATAACATCTCCATTTCTTTTTCTAGACTCAATCAACATTGCGTCCCCAAATAATTCGAATTCTTTAAGCAACAACAACATCAACAGCAGCATTATTTCGTCCAACAACAATAATAACAACAACAGCGATAGTGAAAACTTCACCGCCAACAATAAAGCAACAACTACCTCAAAAACCTTCAAAATGGGTCGTTGGGGTAGACAAAGTCCAGTACTGGAGCCAGAGCCACCACCACCAGCATCGCCGCCCCCATTGCCGCCACGTCACAACAACACATTTATGCGTCAGTCCAGTTTCACAAAAATCGGGAACATGCTAAATACAGCCATTAATATGAATGGCACAAAGAAGCCTCAAAGTAAGTTAAAGTCTGAATATTATTTTTGTATGTGTTTTTCTACTCCGTTTCTTATTTATTTAATTAGTTATGTATGTTTTTTGTACATTTAAATAATTATTACTGTTTATTTAATCGAAAATAATTAACACCTGTTGTTGTTGTTTTTGTTGTCATTGTATTTTCTGTTCTATTAACATTCTAATGAAATCGACGTAGAACCTACAATTAAATGAATAAATATTGTAGCACGTGAATTTTGCAAAAAATTAACAAGTAAAAAGGTACAAGAGTAGGTCAAGTCAGACCATATGTTACCCTACATCTCTATGTTCAAATGAATAGCATTAATAGATTCGACGTAACATCAGAAATCAACTGTTTTCTTCACTGCGTATTGGCGTATCCAATTTGGTATTCTGTTAAGGTTCTGAGTTCATTGCATTTTAAACAAACATCCAAAAGCGATTTTCGTACAATATTGGTCGACCAAAAATTTGTTAGATCAATATTATATACCACCTTCTAATAATATTGTTTCCCCATATGCCAGTGTAGGGTACAATAAACAAACACATATTTTTTACATATCTAAATGCATTTTGTTAGCAAAAGATTATATTATAGATTTTTGTGAAACAATTTTAAATTTTTAAATTATAGCCTAGACAACAATCAATTTCTTGAGACACTGTATTATCGACGAAAAGACTTCGTTAGTTTTACGCTTGACACATAGGTGACGCCAGTGAAATTGTA
The DNA here is from genome assembly GCA_933228675.1 of Stomorhina lunata. Taxonomy (NCBI): domain Eukaryota; kingdom Metazoa; phylum Arthropoda; class Insecta; order Diptera; family Rhiniidae; genus Stomorhina; species Stomorhina lunata. Next base: position 108,047,029 of record OW121740.1, on the reverse strand, counting down.
AAAGTTATACAAAAGTTATGTTGTTAACCCAATTTTATTTAATATTATACCCTAACATTTTTCAAATTCCTAGTCACTAAAAACTTTTTGCATAACAATGCTAATGAAATAATACGCTAAATACAGTGAGTCTCAAAATTTCTTAAATTTATGTTACATCAATTACACAAGTATACACGATTATGGATCTAAGCAACCAAAAGCTGCCTCTAAGGTTATTTTGGGCGCTGAATCCTAAACTGCACTCCATTATTATACCCACCATCAAAAAGAATGGGGGTATACTGAGATTATCAAACCGTTGGTAACTTCCTTAATATTGGCTCAAAAACCAAAATTCTGAGTCCTTATGAAATTCGAATGTCTGTCTGTTGTCGGCTCGATCAAACCTTAAAGACAGAATGTATATATATATATATATATATATATATATATATATATATATATATATATATATATATATATATATATATATATATATGTGTGTGTGTGTGTGTGTGTGCTGCATGTGGTTCTATATTTGGACTCATTACAAGGGACCTACGTTTTAACTCCGCCTAATACCCAATAACCAGTGGCTAGCTGATTAATGAGGTGAACCGCCGCTTTTTTTAAATTTATTTTTCCTAGTGGGTCTGACCAGGGATTGAACTTGGGACCTCTTGTATGCTAGGCTGATGACTAACTTGCTATACCACGATGGTTCACAAACGAAAAAATGTAGGTCACTGAAATTTGGCACAAATATTTTTCATTTCTTCGAAAATTTTTCTATTGAAATTGTGCGAAATCGGTTTACATTTGATCATAGCTCCCGTATAACCTCGCATAGGCCAATCGGTTATTCGCTAATATATGACAAACTTTAATAGATATGATGACAAAATTTAGCACAGATCGTTAGTCAGAAAATAAAATTTCATCAAAATCGGTTCACATTTAACCATGGCTCCCATACAAAACACTTATGAAAACAGCCTAAATTGCACCCAAAATACACTTAAGCGTGAGTAAATGATAAACTATACTAGCTATGGTAGTGAAACGCCGCGGTATAGCAGGTAAGTCATCCGCCTAGCATACCAGGGGTCCCAAATTCAATCCCTTGCCGGACCTACTTGCAAAAAAAAAAAATAAAATGTTCAAAAAAGCGGTTCACCTCATAACTCAGCTAGCCACTGGTAATTGAGTATTAGGCTATGTAAAACTTCTCTAACTAATGCATTTGCCTTTTAATTAGTCCACAAATATAATCCAATTGGAATGATGTGTGGAACTATATATACTAGCTATTGTCACTTAATTTAGCACAAGTAAGTCTTATGTCAATATTATCCAGTGTGCAAAATTTTTAAATAAGTTTAAAATTTTAACCAATATTGTCCCAGAGATTTTTTTCGAGTAAATTTATTAAACTCAATTGTTTTAGGGTAAATTGGGATCGGAATATACGAATCTGAAGTCAAAATATTTGTCAGATTTTTGGTTTTCAAGAAAAGTTGTGTTCGATTAATTGAACACTAGGTACTATTTAGCATCGCTTCGTTGAACCTAATTGATACTCTAAATACAATTTGCATAAGTGACATAAAAACTGCTAGGAGAGCTATCACAATATTCGAACAATAGTTACGGTCACACCGTGATCTTTACCATGATACCTAATATACCAAGTATATACCAAGATTAAGCAATAGATTACGAACTGGTGGTTTCGCTATTTGATAAGAGATATAATAACATTATTTACTATCATAACTCTCTACGCAATAAAGAGTTAGGCTTCGGTGTCTACTCTGAAACCTACTGCTAAATGCAACTCGAAAGGTCTGACTTCATTCATTCCAGGCATTCCAGTGGCTTCGTTTGGATAGAAAACGTTCTAAAAAAAAACTACTGTAACTATCAAGAGTAGGTTTCAATATCTGAAATAAACTTTTATTACTATATGGTAATTTTTAAGAAAAAAAATATATTTAATATGTATGTCCAGTGTTAGACAAATCAAACAATAATTTCCAAAGTTAAATTCAGTTTTTATCTAGTTTTAAATTTTTAAAATGTAGTTAATTCAATTCGTATCTTTTTCTTTTCCCTTTTAATAAAAGGGGTAGTGAAGTAAATATGACCCTATATTTTTTTGAAGCTAGCGCTAAAAAATAGTTAAAAAATAAGTTTTAAGTCTTTCCTATAAAAAGAAAAAAAATCAAAAAGTTTTTGACAAAAACTCTTGAAATTTTCAGTTCGAATATTCGAACGCTGGGACGATAGAGTTGATATTAACCTTTTAAAACTGATACCTTAAGTAGCTTTCATGAATTTTATATTTGTATTAAAAAGAGTTTTATTATATATTGAGAGAACCATTAAAAAAACATGATATTATTTAAACAGCTAAGTCCCGTTTCACACGAATCAGGTTTTCTTGATCAGTTTTTCTTTAAATTTCTTTGAACCTGCATTCACGTTGACACACGAACATTTGTTCCATCAGTTTTCATTTAATTTTCCTTAAATTTCATACAAATTTTCAAAATTTTTGTAAACTTGATAGTACGGTCAGGTTTGCTCAATTTTAATTCTGTCAGTTTTTTCTCATACAAATTCAAGACTTGATAAGCCAGACCTGGCTAATATAAAAGTAGACTAAGACGGCTCGTTGTTAACCATTTTTGCTAAAACGAAAAACTGCAACTCTGGAATTGAACTTTTAATTCTTGCTAAAGCATTTACAGCTGGCAATGCTATTAAGTTTGTAGCAACAACAAATTCAACAGCAGCGAAAAAGTTTTCTAGTGTCACGACGAATTCACACACACACAAACAATAATGATGAAGAGCAAAAAGTGAAAAAGCACGAAGCGGTTGTTAAAGCATTTTTAGTTCATTTTTCTAAAACGAAGACGCGAATTGATGAAATTTTGTTTTTTGCAAAAACTAAAGAACAAAACGCTCTAGTAAAACGTTTACAAAGTAATTAAAATGCATAAAATTATATAGATAAAAAAGTGTTAATAGTTAAATAAAACAATATAAATTAAAACGTAATAACATCAAAATTGCATAAGAAACAAACAGCGGCATTAAATTTATTGCAGAAGCAAAAAAAAAATGAAAAAAGCCTCTTATAAAAAGTGCATAGAAAAAAAATTTTGCGAAAATAAGAATTAACATTTTTGCGTAGTGACGAAAGAACATAAGACAAACAAAATATTTGCAAAAATTTATAAATAATTAGCAGACAACAAAAAGAGTGTTAAGGAATTTTTAGCAAAAATTTAGTTATTGTTAAATTTTGAAGCAATTTTTGTCGGGTCTCTTTTTTTTGTGTGTGATGATGAATTCGCTTTGAAATGCTTTTTTTTTTGCCATTGCAAGTTTTTTCTTTTGTTTTTTTTTTATTGTGCGAGAGATGTCGCCGTCATTATTTTCGGTTTTTTTTGCTTTTGTTGAGCAGTGGTTATAGTAGTTGTAGTTTTTTTTTTGATTTGTCATATTTTCTAGTGCAAAAATAACATAGAGGCCTTTCATTTGAAGTGAAAAATTGCAAAAATTAAAAGAAAAATTTAAAAATGTTTATTCAATCTACATAAAAATGTCTCAAAAAGCTAAATGATGAATTAATTGTGCGTGTGTAAAAAATTTGCAAGTTTTTTCTGTAGTGGCGAGTCACGCGGTGTTATTTGTAGACTATTTTGTTGCAAGATTCGTTTTTGTTAATTATTCTTGTTCATAAATTATATCGAAAAAGAAATCAATGTTAACTTTATTTAAAATAAAAGAATTTTTTTTTTGAAGGTTAGGCGCCGCTATTAAATCGAAGTGCTGCATTTAAACAGAGTTGCCAGAAGTATTTTTTATTATATTTTTATTGGGGAATAAAAATTAACCCTATTGATGGTTCGTTTCATTGACAACCCAGATTATTAAAATTCTGTGCTTTTTCAAAAAGTTGTGTTTAAGCCAATGTTGCCCATCATTGGTTTAAGCTTATATAACTACTGTTTAACAAGTTTTGTCTTAAATCTTATTTATTATTATTATTACTTATATCTCAAAGAAAACTTTCAATTTGCTAAAAGTTTCTGGCAAAAATCCTTTGGTGTAGGAGCTAAAGTAAAATCCGAATGTATGTCATATGAAAGGGCTTCAAAATACCATTTAGAAAAACTATCACCACTTCCTCAACCTTAACTTATTAAGTGTCTATTAGGATTTAGGTAGTGAAGTTTTTAAGCTTTCATTTGATATTTAATATAAGTCAATATTTCCTAAGATAATGATATTAAGTTTTTAAGTTGATTTTTAACATATAGTTTTTAAACTGCGCTTTAATATACAGCCATGTCACAGAACTGAATTCCGTTCGGAAGTGGAATGAATTTCGTATTATTATCATATCAACTAATTGTAAATGTGGAACTGTAATGCTTGTTATGAAAATATAATGATATACAAAATTAAATTCATATTTTGAATCAATTAACCTACACAATTTTGATACCTCTCATCGAACAGTTTTTTTGGGTAAGAATTTCTGTGGAAAAACCCAAGAAAAATTTTACTTAAATTGCCTATAGTTACAACCTGTTATTTTAGAATTATATTCGCTTCGATCTTGTGCTCATATTCTCCAATTTCTTAGGCCAAGCTTTGAAACATTTTCATCTACTTGGTCTTTCCATCGATGTTTCTGACGTCCTCTTTTAGGCGGGCCGATTTTATTCTAATTTTAGCTTTTTTCATAGTAGCTGTTTTTCGGTAGAAAGTTACTACCCCGACGGCCTAACCCATATTTTTTTGTCGTTCTTATGTAAGAATGGAATATGATTAGACCAGTTTTTTTAAATTTTTATACTCATATCTCAGCAATGTTATCACCAATTTTGTCATTGAATTGCTCAATTCTCTGGATTATCATGTGTTTAACGCCGCCTCACTGAAAATAGTCAAACGGCTGGGACCTCTTGACGGCCAATTGAAATCAAAATTTCGGCTAGATGAAAATGTACGTCATCTACTCATCACTACTATGAAAAACAGGCACAATACGAACTGTTATAATTGTCCTATAGCGATCTCCATTACCGTTAGTTTAAAAACATATTAACAATAATATCTCCAGTTTGTGGTCAGGATACCACCCACATTTGAACTGTACCGTCAAATATACTTTGCTTAGTCCTGAGGATTTGTGGCCTTATCCAGTAGAAGGAGTACAATTTCTTGGCCTTGATCTCCTAACAGATCCCCCATAAAAACAAAATTATAAAATTGTAAATGTTAGAGCTGTTACAATAACAATTACCCTTAATTAAAAAAAATATGGTTCAATAACGTCTCCGTTACACAAGTCGCTCCAAACAGTTACTCGTTATGGGCAAATTGTTTTTCTGAAACCTAAATATGAAATTTTGCTTATTAAATTATCCGCCTAGACGAAAATGAGCTTCACCTGAAAATGAAATTAAAAAAAAAATTGTCTTTGTTCAAGCGTGTACTGTGTGACAGAATATAACGATATAAGTATTGCCGGTGGTTCAAATTCAAAAAGATAGATGGCCCATCCTTCATTAACGCTCTTACGTGATATATTTTCAATTTTTCTATTGACGTGGTAGACTACCAGACATCATATCGACATGGTTTTTTTTTAAATCAACTTCAAACCAATACCTCTGTTATCTTAAAAAAAATATTATTTATGATATAAAAGCTTAAAGAGTTTACTTCAATCTATATATCATTGGTTTACGTTCTATCGATAATTTTGGAGATATGGACATTTTTACAAAAAAAAGCTGGGTAAACTTTTACATTTTTCTTATTTGCTCCTAAATGGGTTAAGGAAAAAGAAAAAAAGATATTTCATCTGAAAGATATTTTAGAGCAATTTCACATAACATCCTTATTGTTACAATCGGCAAACAAATTAGAGCGATATATCGATTTGGGAACTTTAAAGCACTATATCTCCTAAACCAAAAGCTTGCCAAAAATTTTATCTACTGGTATTCTTAAAATAAAAAGTTCTTTGGTATATAGAATATTTTAGTCGGTATAAAGAATTTAATAATCGGTGCAGCTCAGTTTAACAAGACTTTTAACCTTTTTTCGAAAGAAAATCAAACTTTCAAAGATTGTAATACGATCATTTATTTTATTCCCAAATGTACATAATATAAACAATTATAAAATTCTTTCAAAAGTTGTAATGTAAACATTTATTTTATTCCCAAAAGTACATAATATAAACAGTAATATAAAATTCTGGCAACACTTTTTTATCCGATCGTTAAAATAACGAAGCGTGTTTAAAACGAAGCTTTAAAGGAATCTATATAAAAAAGTAAATCACATAAAGAATGTCAGTAAAGCTTAATGAACAAGGATTTTATGTTAAAAAGTGAATTATGATAATTAAAACACAACCACAAAAAAAAATCCGACAAAAAAGCTTAAGATTTTTAACAGATCTGTTTTCAGTCTTAACAGTGCTCTTCGTACTCCCTTTCTCATTCCCGGCCTTCACTTAAAATAAAACCATAAAATTCTCTGCTAAATAACAGTTCTGTTGACTTTATTTCTAAAGAAATAAGAAGAAGACAATAATCTTCGAAAAAGTGTTAAACAAAAACAAGTCAAGAAAAACAAGAACCACTTAAGAAATAAACAAAAAGACAAAAAATAAAACAGTGCTTTAAGAATCAAATTTTTAATTAAAAATACATCTCCCATTTTTTTTCTTTTTCCCCCTTTCTCCAACCGTTTCTTTTGCTGTTAAAGTTTGTGTCTAACGTTTCACTCCCCCCTCCAATTTCATTTACATCAACATTCGTACTGTTATTTTGGATTTGTGGCTGCCTATTGAAAAAACAAAATAAAATAAAAAAAAACAATTTTATTTTACTTTTTGGTGTCCAGCAAACTGTTAAACTGTCATGGCCGGTAAGTTTTTTTCATTCCTTCGTTTTGCATTGTGTTTGCTTGATGTGTGTATGAGTGATTGTGTTTGCGTTTCGATTTGAGTGAGTGTATATGAGTGTTTTTATATTTTTAAGCTGTTGCCTTTTATTACAATTTTCGCTACACGTTTTGTGGCGCAAAAAATGAAATACTGAAAAGAATAGAACAAAATGATAAATACATCTTGAAACAACAACAAAACATTGTTAGATATACAATGCAACTCTGTCTGTTATTGTTTTTTTTTTGTGTGTTTTGTTTTTGGTCTAATGTAGTTTTTTTTTGCTTTATTTACATGCAGATAAAAAATTTTATTTATGATCTTATTAAAATTTATTTATCGTAGTAAAGTTAAGCAAAATATATACATACATAATAGTAAATAAATTTTAAAACAATTTTTGGTATTTTAAGAACACGAAATTTAAAGAATACAGTTTACATTTTTTGTGTGTAATAAAATTACGTTTATTTTCTACAAGGATTTCAAAAAAATCTTTATGCTTATCCTATAATTGATGAAGTCATCTTGATGGCCATATAACTTAGTCTGAAATTCTTTACTGTTATACATTTTATTTGTTAAATACATTCTTCTTTTAGCTGTATCATGTCAATAAAAATATAACTTAAGATGACCTGGTTGGACTGCAGTTTTAAGGGTAACTCTCTTTGCAAACGTTCTTATTATAATAAATCGGTAAAAGATAATATGTACTTTGATTGCTGGTGTTAACCGACAAAAGTCAGCCACAAAATCTTGGAAGTGACATTCTACATTCAGTACATGTCACCGCAACTTGCGATAAATTACTAAAACCTGGGAAATCAAACCAACTAACAGCAGCTCCCCACCAGCATGGATTCCGCAAAATGCACAGCACCACCACATCATTAACAGCCCTTACCACTCAGATCGCACAAGGCTTAAACCAAATGAGGCCTTGTGAAAGAAAGGTCCTTGTGGCGCTTAACTTGTCAAAAGCCTTTGACACGGTAAGCCATGCCACCCTCCTTCATGACATCCTGCTGTCCATAATGCAAACAAATTTGAAGTGATGGATAGTAACTGATCTAAGTGGTCGTAAGTCGTTCGTAGAGTTTAGAGACCAGCGCTCAAAACACCTTAGAGTCAAAAAGGAAGGTTTTCAGGGCAAAGTCCTGTCGCCACTCCTGCCTAACTTTTACCTCTCTAAACTTCCAGATCCAGCGCAAGGCGTTGAATTGATATCATTTGCGGACGACTGCACGATAATGGCAAACGGCCACAATGTGGAAGACCTATGCTGTGAGGAATTGTTATCCCACTATTATCATCCACAATATCTTCACTGAACGTAACCTAAAGATACAACTAAATCCTCAACGACCCTATTTACCACCTGAACAAAAGAAGTAAACCTACAACTGGGAGTCACACTCGACACCCTTCTTTTTCCTCAGCACATTCTACAACTGTCGCGTATAAATTGCGGTGTAGAAACAAGGTCCTTTAAGCACTAGCCGACAGTACTTGGGGTATGAACAAAGAAACCTTGCTGTCTACCTATAAAGCGATTGATCGTACAGTGGCAAATTATGCTGCTCCGGTGTTGGTCAGCGTCGCTAAGTGATACTCAGTGGAGAAATATTCAATGCTGCCAAAATGCAGTCCCAAGAACTACATATAACAGGCTGCCTACAAATTACCTCATCATCTTCATGAGGAAACAAAGATCCTTCCGGTATAGAAACACAACATTATGCTTTCTCAGCAGTTCCTTTTGGGATGTCATCGGAGAAATCATCCAAACTTTAACATCACACAGATGTCATCTTCCCCGAGGCGTGTTTGAAAAAATCTTCGCGTGTATGAGGATATCATACGAAGATATGTACTTGATCCTTTAGATCATAACTCGTACATGGTAGCATTAAACAACATTCATAAAGACGCCACCAACTCCGCGATTTCAGGTTATCGCATAAATGTTGTATTATGAGGTCAACCACCGTTCATAGTAGAAAAAGAAAAGAACCTGCCGCGGAATTAAAGAATCGTTCTGGCTCAACTAAGGTCGGGTTGGAGCAATAGATTAAATATCTTTAGGTTCCGCATAGACCGTGTCCAGCTTGTGGTCAGGGTCATCATGATAACCCCACATTTTTAACTTTACCACCAACCCTACTTCAATTAGTCCTGAGGATTTGTGGGCTCATCCAGTAGAGTAACATAATTTCTTGACCTTGATCTCCTAACAGATCCCCCATAAAAACAAAATTGTAAATGTCAGAGCTGTTACAAAAACAACAACAACTGTAACAGGCTGTCCACAGAAAGCCATATACATGAGAAGACGAATGGAACTTAGCCAAATGCTAAGAAGGCAGTTCTTTCTGGAATGTCAACGGAGGGCTTATCCGAAACGCCATCTAACGGAATTAGTACCTTAGTAAAAGTACCTTCATTGCTATGAGAGTGATATTAGATAGCATACCACCAAGCCACTAAATATCACCTCATACAAAGAAGTACTGGAAGATATTAATAAGAGCATGGTAACCTCAACGATAATTACACCATTTTCCATTGAAATTGAGAAAAATCAAAATGCAATTGAAAATTTCCGGTTGAAATTAAGAAGTTTCCAATTGAGAATTTTCGGTTGAAATTGAGAAAATTTTAAATGAAATTCATAATGTCCTTTTGAAATTGATAAAATTTTAAATGAAATTGAGAATTTACGGTTGAAATTGAGAAAACTCCAAATAAAATTTAGAATTTTGGGTTGAAATTTAGAAAGTTCCAAATATAATTGAGAACTTCTTTTTGATTTTTAGAAAATTTCAACTGAAATTGAAAACTTTAAGTTGAAATTGAGAAAATTCTAATTGAAATTGAGAATTTCCATTTGATATTGATAAAATTCCAAATGAAATTGAGAATTTGCATTTAAAGTTTAGAAAATTCCAAATGAAATTAAGAAATATCCAAATGAAATTGAAAAATTTGTTATATTTTCGGCCCATGGGATGTTGGAAATGATTGAATACTCCGAAATCCAACTTGCTTTTTAAATTTCTCATTTTTATTTGAAAATTTCTTAATTTCATTTGGAAATATCTCAATATCATTTGGAATTTTCTCAATATCAAATGGAAATTCTTAATTTGATTTTGAACTTTCTCAGTTTCAACCAAATGTTCTCAATATCATTTGGAATTTTGCTCAGCAAACCCACGTTATTGAAGCGTTTCCTATCGTATTTATTTAAAAGCCTTGCTGTTAAGGACTGCATTGTAATTTCTTAACAAAATATAATTGCTGGATGATGAAACCTATGTTGTCGCCGAATTTTAACTCTGACGATGCAAGAGGAAATGCAGACGAAAAACTCTGAATCCAAAAGAAAACAAAATTTTCTAAAAAATGTTTGGTTTGAGGCAAAAAAAAGGCAGTTCCTTCATAACAACTAGAAATATTAAGTGATATTTATATTAAAGAATGAACGAAGAGATTGTTGCCATTTTATACAGCAACATGAGGTGTCTACTTTCTTCTGGACCGATCTTAATTGCTCTCATTATAGTAAATCGGCAATGGAGTGGTATCGAAACAATAATCTTAGTGCCAAAAGGATGCAACTCCAGAACTCAGGCCAATTAAGAGATATTGGGATATAATAAAGGACACAAAAGGATTTCCCAAAGACATTTCAAATTTTAGAATGAATTGGTCCATTGATAGTAAAGGAAAGCTCTATAAAAACCCTAATGGGAAATATTAAAAAAAAAAAAAAAAATGAAATATTTATAAACAGCTTAAATACCGAACATTTAAAGTCGGTTTTAAATCGAATTTATTTTAAAAATCGTACCACAAAATAAGTTTTAAATTAAATTTTAAAATTTTATTCTAAATTTTAAAATTACCTTTTTTCTTTTAAATGTTCTGGCCTACCCCTCATTTAGACCTAGACCATCTTTCTGTCATAAATTACCTATATTGCGAGTTTTAACGGTTTCTTTTTAGGAAAGTCGGATGGTTCAACGGTGGAGCCAGAGATATACTGCTAGCTTTCGTCGTATCACAATGGACTTTATAAATTAAGAGATTCCGACTAACAAATTGCGAGTTTTGACTTTTATCTGTATATTTTTTTAGTACAAAGAACAACAAGATTTGAACATTTTGAAAAGCTCTATAATATAAATATATTTAGCACTCCATACATTTTTTTCTGCCGAAAGTGGATAAAAAAAAAATGAAAAACACATAAACGCACAAACATACATGTCGTAAGCACGTGTGTGTGTCTTAGCTTTCTTTCATATATAATCGTCTGCATTAGTTGTTTCCGAATTAGAGTAAAAGTGGAATATTCTGTTTTTTTATGGGACTTTTCAAATGGACCATACCACAAATTAATGTATGGAAGTGTAACATCTTTATAATATTTATAGTCTTTGGCATTACTCTTTATAAAAAGACTTTGTAATTGCCACAAAATGGAAATTATTTTAAAAGCCTAATTAAAATTGAAAACTAGTTTTTGTTCATTAAACATTAAAGTTTTAGTAAAACTTCATAAACAATTATAACACATCATTTGAAAAATTATTTAATGATAAATAAGATTATTTTATTTGCAATTCAAGTTAAACTAATTATATATTAAGGTTTCTTTATTTGTTTATCATTTAGAATCAATTAATTTTCTACAACACTGCTTCCGCTCACTCACTCCCCCTCAAATACACCCAGTATTTGTAAATTTTATTAACTTGAAAAAAAAAAACAGAAATTATTATAAAAATAAACAGATATTAAAAACTCTAAATAAACATTTTGCACATTTTCAGCAATATTGTCATAATTCAAAAATATTTAATTAAAATCAAATTTTATACAAAATTCTTGTTACAAAATTTGATCAAAATCTTATAATCAAGTTTTTCTGATTAAAACTAAAATTGCTTTTATTTTAAAGATGGTGGGAATTTTGTAAAACCATTTGCACTTAATGGAAAATTGAGATAAAGGCAAATATCTTGTTGTAGTAATTTCAGAATTTGTTGATTTTGGACTATGACGATGTTGCGGCAAATGAGCGATATGTAATTGTTGTTGTATTTATGGAAACGGGATGGACAAATGAACTAGAAAATATGAACAAAATAAATAAATTATAAACTTTTATAATTATATTATAAACATATCGTCGACTTAAATGCCAAAGGGGGTAACTAAAAAATTACAATTTATTATGTATTCTTATCATATTTCGTTTAATAATTAAACAAAGAAACCATGAATCAAATTATAAGTTTTTTTTTATTTATACCCTTTTGCATTTTATGTGACTATATTTGGGCAAAAAGCGGAAAATACAAAAATTATAAGTTAACGAGCAAAAATAGAAAAAAAAACTTAAATCAAAATCCCTTTATTAGAAGTGCGATTATAAAGATGGGGCCTGGTTAATTAAATAATAAAAATAAACACAATTATTTATTTAAAAAATTCGCATGACAATGTGATTTAAGCTAAAATATCGAGAAAATAAAAACAAGAATTTTTTCAAAATTGTATCAATGTCACTTGTATTTTTATGATCGTGATTATTGTCTTGTTTGATCGCTGAGGAACTCAGACAGACAATTTAAATAACAAATTTTTTAAGATAAAGATTTTATTTTAAAACGAAATAAATTTCAGGTTTTTTTTTCTGTTTGTTATAGATATGAATGAAGGGGGTGTGTACTAGGGTGACCCTTTTTTTTTGTAAAAGTTGTTAATGTTTCGTACTCGAAATTAGAAAAACGGGTTTGGTTTTTAAAGTTTTTACTAAATCTTCACTTATTTTGATAATTAATTAATTGGATCAGGGAGAATACAACAAAGAACTGCTGCAACATGATGGCCTGTAGAATATGTAGAGCTTTATGGCATAATATAGATTTAGGCAGATTCAAGTCTTTGATAGGTCTTAGTATAACGGCCATTGTGTCCTAAATTCTAGAAAAATGTGAATTCTCATGTCCAGCACATAAAGAGCTTATGATTGCTCAATATTTATACATGATCGGACGTGCGCTTGTGTGTTAATACACAACATTTTGTCTTCCGGGCATTAAAATCAACCCTATTTTCTCGTCCCCATTCGGTGATTGCATTAAGATCCCTCTATAACGTTTCTTTCATATGTTGTCTCATGGCCTCAATCTCTAAAAGGATTGGTCTAAAATTAAATGAGTATGAATGGCAAATGTTGCTATAGTCTGCAAAAGAGTATATAGTATTGGAAGTTTGAGGTAGGTGATCATTAAGAAATAGGGTAGATGAAAGATCGGAGCCTTGCGGTACCCCTGAATTGATCTTGAACTCGTTTGATGAGATCCCATCTATAACAACTTTTATAGTGCGGTCCCTGAGAAACCTTAATATGAATCGAGAGAAATGATTACCGACGCCAAAAGCAATTAGTTTTGATATAAGTGCACCATGCCAGACTCCATCGAACGCCTTGGAAATTTTCAAAGCCACAACCTTACTTTCGCCAAAAACGGTGCATTGATCAACATCACTTTTCTCTCAGAAAGGCCAGCAATGAGAAAAAGCTAAGGCATACACACGTGCTCATGAAATGCTATTGTCTTATACTCTACCACGTCATTATAATTGTTAAAACTATATGACGTCAGTCGCAGGGGGTTGCTCGGTTCAAAAAAGGGGTGTTTTGAGTTATGTCATTATTCATACATATGATAGATTTATCTTTTTTTGTTGCTTTATTGCAATTCTCTGTAAAACGCATTGCAAAATCAGTGCCTTTCCTTACATTTCAAAGAAATGTCATTTCGCTTTATTGAAATATAAAATTTTGTGACGCGAATACCTTTATCAAAAAAAAAAAAAAAAAATATATATATACAAAAAATCTATTTTAACATTAAATTAAATTTTTAAATTTAAAAAATCACTAAAATAAATATATTTTTTATTAGCCTACAAAGTATGTTTTTACATTTTTATTTTGTTAATATGAATATATGAACATTAGGGTGGGTCAATTTAATATGAAGACAAGAACCCAGTAAAAACAGTGTCAAACGTTTGAAATATGATGACTTTTACATTTGATATCAAACGTTTTTCTCAAACTTTTTCCAAGCCTGAACATATGTTTGAATTTCACATTTATTTTCAGATGAAGGTTTATTTGAGAATAAACGTTTGAAAAATTATAGTTTCTCAAATTGAGAATAAAGGTTACTTTCAAATCATTATCAAACCCTAAGATGGTTTGAGAATAACTTGAAAAACATTTGGTATCAAATCTTATTTTAAAGTTTTTTCAAATTTTAAATTTATGTTAAAAAAATAAATGTTTAAAGAAATTCGTTGTTTCTTTCAGATTTTTTAAAAACTTACTTAAAAAAGTCACTCGAAATTATGGACCAATCGCCAATTTTAATTGTGATAGTTCCTCTATAGAAGCAAATGTCTGTACTAAATTTCATTAAATTATTTTGATTAAAAAATCAATAATATTCATATGCAAAAGTAAATTTTCTTTGTTTTTTAAAAGTTTTTTTACCTAACATTAAAATTATATATTTAGCAAAAGGGTTCAAGTATACTGCACCGTTTTCAAAAACAAAATAAACAATCTAAAAAATACAACGCCATTTTATTTATGTTCCACATGTAGATGATAACCACATTTGAAAGACCTTTATGAGTGAGGTTTGATAATGATTTGAGAATAAAGGCATTTCTCAATTTGAGAATAAAGTCCCCTTTTTGTTGAGAACGCTATTATTCTCAAATCAGTATCAAACGTTTGACCTTTGAAAAAATATTTATTTTCAAATCATCCTCAATTTGAGAATAAACCTTTTTTCTTACTGGGAACATTATAGGATTATAGTAGGTTTCCATATTAGACCCCTAGTTTCTCAAACATATCTGTGGCAATATGGAAGAATAGCTAAAGTCGAAAATTGAAGTTTTGAGATATCATCAATTTTGTGTAATTTTTCTTCTTTGATTTCTGTGAATAATTTGTGAATTAATATTTTGTTAACATGTTTATTAGAGAAGAAGGATGAATATTAAAAAATAATTATTGTTAAAATCAGAAGATTTTACGTTTTTTCTACTTAAGTTCTTTTTCGAAACTAAATTTTTCGTTGAACTGGATCTTAAGTAACTTTAAGCGGTTCTGTTTGAATAAAAAGTATATATTGTGTAGTTTTATGTAAACATAAGTTGCTTGAAAATAATGACTTTGTTTAAGTTCAACATTTATACAGCTTAGGTGAAGTTAAGCGAAATCGTTATATGATGAAAGAAAAATATGAATATGTTCACAAAAATATGTGCACATAAGTTGTTTTGATCAATGCATTATTGGTTCAAAAAACGTATGATAAAAAGTAAACGTACATAACATTGACAAAAACCCAAATTTTTTAAAATGGACTAAACACATTTAACCGCCTTTGCTTCTGTAATGCAATAAATGTCTTAACTCAATTCTCTCTTATGTCAAATTAAGCTACTCTTCCATATTGCCACAGATATTTTCCTAAATTTATGTGTATATTTCCTTTTCAGAAAAGAAATTGAAGTACCCCAATACAAGAACATTAAAGGATTATATCAGGTTTCCATATTAGACTCCTAGTTCCTCATTCAAATTTTAGATTAGAGGTATATTTCCTTTTCATGAAAAAAATGAAGTACCCTAATGCACATAAATATTGAAGAAAATTTTTTCATTGCATTTTTCACTTTGAATATTTTTGTTGTTTATGATTAAATTGTTTTTGATTTAAAATATATTTTATTTTGACATAAAAAGAACAATACCGAGAGATGGATGAATGTCAAACAAAATTTGTTAATGCAGATTTTTATACGAAAAACTAAAAGTCGTTAGAATTTATAGAATTTCTTTAGGCATCTGAGGGGGGGATATTGAGGTCTGCCAAGAAACAAATTCTATAAACAAATGCATAATGGCACATCTGCCAACCATGCATTTAATGAGAAATTATATCAATTTAAAGAGGTGTAGTTTAAAATATATTAAACTAAATGAATATAAAGTGTATCTAAAATAAAATTCTTGCCACTTTGATTTGCATTTAAAAAGTTTAAACAAATCAAAACTGTAGATAATTTGTACTAAGAAAACAAATTTAGTTTGATATGATAGGCATTATATGTATATTATCATCTGAGCTAATACGACAGATTTAAAAGGGTCTTGCTCACACCTGAGGGAAACAGTTGGTGAAATAATTTGCAAAGACAAGGAAAAACTGGAGTGAAATTAAGAACTTAATGGATAGATTACCATATGTATTCATTAAAAAGTACAGTAGGAATTGAAATAAAACCTACCATACATAGAGGGGTAGCGAAGCTCACCGGTTTTCATATAGTTATGCTATAAAAACTATTGAAAAACCTGCAGTAATTTAATAATTATTTTGTGGGTTAACAGCCACTCAAAACAACCTTTACATCATAAATCTAATACAATTCACAAATCAATTTGTTGCTAAAGACCAACATTATCAATTTGGGCAATGTCGTTATACCACAAGTGTTGAGAGGCTGTACAATTTATGGGCTAATTAAAATTAAAACAAGTGAATTGTACAAGTCATTCAAATAATAGCCTGAACATACAAATGAATTGCTACAAGTGAAAAATAAGACATTTTTACATTTAATAGACAAAAGAAAAAAACTATTTATAGATTGGCATGGTACATATCTGTGGCAATATGGAAGAATAGCTTTAGTCGAAAATTGAAGTTTTGAGATATTATCAATTTTGTGTAATTTTTCTTTTGCTTCATTTCTGCGAATAATTTATGTATTAATATATTAGTAACATATTTATTAGAGAAGAAGAATGAATATTTAAAAAAAAAAAATATTGTTAAATTCAGAAGATTTTACGTTTTTTCCACTTAAGCTCTTCTTCGAAACTGAAAGTTGCGTGGAACTGGACCTTAAGTAACTTTAAGCGGTTCTGTTTGAATAAAAAGTATATATTGTGTTTTTTTATGTAAACATAAGTTGTTTGAAAATATTGACTTTATTTTTTCAAGGTCAACATTTTACAGCTTAAGTGAAGTTAAGCGAAATTGTTATATGATAAAAGATAAACATGAATATATATCCAAAAATATGTGTACATAAGTTGTTTTGGTCAATGCATTATTGATTCGAAAAACTTAAGCTAAAAAGTAAACGTTCATAACGTTGATAAAAAACCGAGTTTTTTAAGACGGACTAAACACTTTTAAGCGCCTTTGCTTCTGTAATGCAATAAACACCTTAACTCAATTTTATCTTATGTCGACTTAAGCTACTCTTCCATATTGCCACAGATATATTTAGGGGAAACATGTAAAGGCCTTAAATTTAAGGCATGTTTAAAAAAGTGGTATTCTTTGTGAAAATGTTTTATTCCCAAACTTGTTTTTCTTACATATGTATTTTCTTCGAGATATGAACTGACAACAGAGTCCGCGTCACTTGGGTCCTAGAAATTGGTCCCTTTGTCAACATATAAGGGAAAATAATGTATTTTTTACTATCAAAAGTACCAAGGCTCTATCAGAGCCAATGAATGAGCAGATCTTACGAATATTAAAATTCGAGAACTCTGATAAGTCGTGCAGAAACGGGTAGCCCAGATGGTGTTTAGATGCTAGATTATCCGCAATAGTGTTACCTGGTACATTGTGGTGGCCCGTAACCAAAAAAGTTCAGTATTGGAATGTCTCGCCATATCATTTAGGGATTTCCGGCATTACCAAGTGACTGTCCGTGCAAAACCGAATATCTCTGTAGGATATTCGGCGGTACCTTAGCCATTTACTTGCTCTATATATAGCTGAAATTTCCACCTGAATAATACTCTATATATGGCTGAAATTTCAACCAGCAGAGTTTTGGGAGCTTAAAATAGATTTTCGTCCCTAACGGGGGGATGAAAAAGCCCCAACTCAATGGCCAATGGCTGGGGTAAGGGATACGTTTTGAGCCATTAGCTCAGCCGAAAGCCAGTATGGCATAGTAGATAGTGCCTTTGAATCAGTATCATTAGAGCAGAGGATCTAAGGAATTTAACAAAATATCCTCGCTGTTTAGCCTTACATAAAGCAGGCCACCAAACGAGAGCTCTATACATGAGTATACATGAGATTTGGCTCTTCTGCACGAATAGAGTACAATAGACACCCTTTTAACCTCCAGGACCGCTTTGAGTCCATAATGACCCCCAAATATTTTGCGTGTTTAATGGGCACCAGTTCGATCCCATCTAACTTGGGAAGAGTGAACTGAGGAATTTTATATTGCCTAGTAAATAACACAAGTTACAGTCGCTGCGATATAGTTTAAAGGTATTTACCCGAAACTGCAATAGCGACGTCATCTGCATAAGCTATGGTTGTAAAATACTGTTCTAACAAGGTTCAATAAGAGGTTCAGTCAGGGTTGACAGAACACCGAATTGGGGAGTACCTCGACTGCTACTTTGTAGACTAGCTTTGCCCATGGATGAGCTAATAATTTTGTAGATTAAAAGTTTACCTATGATGGAGATAATAGGATTGCCAACTAATAAGTTTGCCACTGCCGATAGCTCGACTATTGTAAGACCAGTTCTAACTTACAGGTGCGCAGTATGGTCTCCTTTCTAAGTTTTTTGAGCAATATTCAAAGATGTTCTAGCACGGGCATCACTAATGCCTTTAGGTGCACTCCTCTGGCGGCCTTAGATGTGATGCTGTCTCTATTCCCTTTGGATCAATTCATAAAGGGAGCAACAACTAGATGTATAAGTAGGCAGGACATAACAGCATACTGAACAGAACGAATGTCCTTGCTTTGGGTCAGGGTCACCAATATCTGACTACTTAGTCAAGGAACTTTTGTTCAGTTTCGTACGAGATGTCGTTATTCTAGATAAAGGCAGCTGTGAAAATCGTCAATCGTCAAGTATAGAGTAAGACTTTGCTGGGTTCCTGGTCATTGCGACATCGAAGGCAATGAAATTGCTGTCGTAAGACAGTGCTCGAGCCAGGAACTGACGCTCGCGGTGACAGATATAGCACCACCTATATATCACCTTTTTATGGGCATGAAGTCTTTGATCGGTGAGGGAACAGCAAAAAACTGGCATATCTTGGCTACTTGCACAATATCTAGGACCTCATGGCCCGTTCTAAATATTCGCAAAACAAAGTTCTTGCTAAGTCTTAACAGAACCAGACTTAGGAAATGCATAAGTATTTAACTGCCCCCTGCTCCCTAACTGGCCCCTGAGCCCTTAATTCTAGGCAAAATAGGTGGGTTGAAGCAATGTCATTTGCTCGACCGAAACGGTCGAACACTGCCACTGTCCTATGCTCCACAACCAGAGATTTTATATTTTGATAACAGATTTCATGAGGAACTAGGTGGCTGTTCACATATTACGTAACGTAATTTTCGCAGATTTTGAACCGCCTCCCCGCCACATTTGAATGGAAATACGCATACAAAATTTCTGTACCGTAACAAAAGTCATAATCCCTCCCTCTAAGAGCTTTACGTAATATGTAAACAGCCCCTAGGTGACAACAGCACTGCGAACTGATTGATGTAGGTTTTATAATGGGACTCATATGGCTTAGATGTGTCTATCCCTATCCCATTCATCTGCCATCACCTTTCATACCTTACCTAACCAATGAGTGGAGTGCTGCTTCTACAGATTTACCTTTTCTTCGAGATATTAGTTTAGAATTAAATTTGGCTGGACTTAATTAGTGAGGATTTCTTATTTGCGAAATTGTAAACAAATTAGTAAAAGCAACTTAATCAAAACTTGTATAATACATGTACGTTTTTAATGTTTAATAATTCTCCTATTTATTATTTTTGTGACTTCCACAATAAAAACATTATTAAGAACAGAAAAAAAGACAAATGAAAATCTACCACAAATATATTAAAAAAAAAAAAAAACAACAAAGATTTTCCGGGTCAAGGCAAACATTATTAACACGCATTCGCTACTTTGTATCTTAACTACATTTGTACATTTTGTTGTTTAAAATAATGGGTGTTCAAAAAAGTTTCGATCTAGAAAAAATTTCTCAAACTTGTGTAAAAGTTCTGGTTTTTCCAAACGAAAATCTATGCCAAATACTCGTAAGTTTTGCTGGCATTCAAGGAAAATTTTCACCATTTAGAGAGTTTTACAGTTATCGAAACGAAGTAAATAATATGAAGGTACACGGTCCATTTTTGTTTTTCCGTTTAGGGGGTTAAAAAGGAAAAACAATTGAACGCTTTATCTCCGAATCTACATATAAGCTATAGGGTTTTGGTAAGCTACGAAAATATTGTGTCACGTGGTGGACACACATTATTTTAAAACTCCTAAAAGTATGCAAGGTCATTCAAACTTATACCATAAAATCTTTTGCCGGATTTTCTTTGAACAAGTTTTTATATTTTATACATAATATGAAATGATGATGGATGGTGCCATTATTCTGTATTTGCTTGCTATGGAAAATCATAATTTCCAAGAGGAAATACAATTTTCATTTCATTTGCTTGTAATTGATCATTTTACTATTATTTACCGACCGTCTTATAGTAAACCCAACGCCAGACTCTTCGAACAAAATAAAATGTATGTGGGTGTTTAGCCCATTCAATGCTTTACATTTTGTAAAATTGTACTCAACAGACTTTTAACTATCAGTTTCTTTTTATAGTTTTATATTCTTTGTTTTTTGTTTTTGCAATTTTTGCACGTTTGTTTATATTTTATTGTTTTTATCACATTTTTTATGGTCAATAGCAAAAAAGCAAAATAAAAAAAAAAATAAAATGACGTAATAAAAAAAACTAAATGTGTGTCTCTATCTATATCAATTAAATGCATCTAAAAAAATATAAAAACAAGTAAGAGTGGTATATTCGGCTTTGCCGAATCTTGGATACCCTTCACCAATGGTGTTCTAAAAGTAAAGTACAAAATCGTAAGAATATATTGATAATTATATAGTTCCTGATTACTGACTAAGTTGAGCTCCACACAAATGCTTGATATGTATATTAATTTTCTGTTGTTCGTACTCAATGTAATTCCTAGCAATATTTGGTTATACTAGTATTATATGCAAAGAGTCTTTAAAATTAAGAGTCGGAAAACGAAAAGCTTTTCGGTGGCGTCATCATTTAGAATAGTTATGGACCCAAAGGTTAGGTTGGGCAGGTGGCTGATGTCTAGCTTACAAATAAAATAGACACATATTTTACGAACATTTAATAAAGTTCGATAGACCAGATAAACCATGCAGAAAAGATGCTTCAAAATGTAGATGCCCTTAGATTTGCAAAAGCACATCGATATTATGAAGATTAAGTATTTTGGCACGCAACCCAAAAACACAGTGCCCAGTGAGGGTTCTGCACTTTAATTGGTACGAATTATCCAACTAGTAGAAGTTCTTGATTAGTTATGTAAAACTCTGAAGTTAGCGGACTGATTTAGGTAAAAGCTTTAACAATGATTGTCAATGTATATAAGCCTTAAAATTATAGGGTATACACTCTTAGTTTTAGATACATACGTGAAATATATAGCTTTTGAATGGATGAATATCAGCTTTGTCGGAAAAGTTATTAAAGATTTACTTGCTTATCTGTAGTTAGTTAATTAATTAAAATGAACACTTCATCAATAATATTTGGGATGTATTGTTGTTTCGATCTGTCCGATGGATGTTTGGAAAGTTTTGCTCTAGTTCTTTGTGCAATCATAGTGTGATTTAATTTATCAGCATTAAAGTGATTCCTAGTCGGGGTTATATGAGAGATTTCACTAAATGTGAACATTTTCAATACCGAACTTTTCAGGAAATCAGAAATACTTTTGCCAAATGTTGTCCCTCTAGAAAGTTTATTTTAGGCGCTATCGCCTTGAATAACAATATTGTACAATGTCTTTAAACTAAATGTCATTATCGTATCTATTATAATTTGTAATTTATTAGCTACTAAGAGATTGCCTTAGGCGAAGTTATACTGGAGCAATTGTCAAACGTGAACGGATTTCTCCCAATTGCAATTAAAAGACTTAAATTATCGTTGATATGTGAGATACATACATACATATGTAGGTTTTGAACGGATATCATGTACTTAGCTGCATTTTTGTACTTCCTAGGAAGATTACCTATAATTTGAAATATAATACATTCTCAAACGTTATCATAATGTTCAAAAGTCAGACACAAAATCGAGATAAATGCAGTATGTCTGTCAACTAAAATCAGATTTGTGGAGCTCCTGGATTTTACACAAAATTTTAGGATATTGTCCCACCTGAATTTAATCATTGTCGATCAAAACACCTGAAATATCGCATAAACGCAAATGCATCAGAATTTAGGACGCTATTAAATTTCATCAAAATAAACACCTGATATCGACAAAACCGGAGCTCCAAGAACTTGACAGACAGGTAGACGGACGGACAGACAGGTAGACGGACGGGCAAACAAACAGACGGACGGAGGTCGCGAAATCGATTCTTGTGCCGATTCTGAGTTGATCGGTACAATTTGAATGGTATTCATAATCAGATTTGTGGAGTATATACATCAGATTTTAGAAAATCCTCCCATAAAGAACGATGTCAAATTTCATCACAATCGGTCCATAAACACCTGAGATATCGCTGAAACAATACTTACAAAATGTAAACAAAATTTCTTAGACACTTACTTTGGGCAATTTGCTGTACATCAAATGTAGTGTTATGGCGATATCTCAATTGTTTACAGAGTGCTTTGGGAAACTATTTGCTACAATCTGATATACAACATATTATCACATGTATATCAGGATTATCTTTTTTCTCTTGTTATTTAAAAGTGTGTTTCAATCAAAAATTTTAAAATGTTCGTCTAATTTTTGGTATTTTTTCGATATTTTCGGTGTTTATAAACCGATTTTAATGAAATTAAATAGCGTTCATTGCGGGAGAATTTCCTAAAATCTGATATATAATTTATGTAGGTTCTTCCTCCAGGGGCTTCAGAAACTTGATTTCAACAGACAGACAGACGGACAGACAGACGGACATCGCTTAATCGATTCTCCTCCCGATTCTGAGTCGATCGGTATAATTTTTATGGGGTCTACGATCACTACGAAAATTACAAACGGAATCACAAACTTATAATACCCTTTCACCTATTGGTGAAGGGTATAAAAAGGACAGACAGGTAGACGGACGGACATGTAGACGGACGGACAAACAAACAGACGGACGGATGGGCAAACAAACAGACGGATGGACAGACGGACGGAGGTCGCGAAATCGATTCTTGTGCCGATTCTGAGTTGATCGGTACAATTTGAATGGTATTCATAATCATATTTGTGGAGTATATATATTAGATTTTAGAAAATCCCCCCATAAAGAACGATGTCAAATTTCATCACAATCGCTCCATAAACACCTGAGATATCGCTGAAACAATACTTACAAAATGTAAACAAAATTTCTTAGACACTTACTTTGGGCAATTTGCTGTACATCAAATGTAGTGTTATGGCGATATCTCAATTGTTTACAGAGTGCTTTGGGAAACTATTTGCTACAATCTGATATACAACATATTATCACATGTATATCAGGATTATCTTTTTTCTCTTGTTATTTAAAAGTGTGTTTCAATCAAAAATTTTAAAATGTTCGTCTAATTTTTGGTATTTTTTCGATATTTTTCGGTGTTTATAAACCGATTTTAATGAAATTAAATAGCGTTCATTGCGGGAGAATTTCCTAAAATCTGATATATAATTTATGTAGGTTCTTCCTCCAGGGGCTTCAGAAACTTGATTTCAACAGACAGACAGACGGACAGACAGACGGACATCGCTTAATCGATTCTCCTCCCGATTCTGAGTCGATCGGTATAATTTTTATGGGGTCTACGATCACTACGAAAATTACAAACGGAATCACAAACTTATAATACCCTTTCACCTATTGGTGAAGGGTATAAAAAGGACAGACAGGTAGACGGACGGACATGTAGACGGACGGACAAACAAACAGACGGACGGATGGGCAAACAAACAGACGGACGGACAGACGGACGGAGGTCGCGAAATCGATTCTTGTGCCGATTCTGAGTTGATCGGTACAATTTGAATGGTATTCATAATCATATTTGTGGAGTATATATATTAGATTTTAGAAAATCCCCCCATAAAGAACGATGTCAAATTTCATCACAATCGCTCCATAAACACCTGAGATATCGCTGAAACAATACTTACAAAATGTAAACAAAATTTCTTAGACACTTACTTTGGGCAATTTGCTGTACATCAAATGTAGTGTTATGGCGATATCTCAATTGTTTACAGAGTGCTTTGGGAAACTATTTGCTACAATCTGATATACAACATATTATCACATGTATATCAGGATTATCTTTTTTCTCTTGTTATTTAAAAGTGTGTTTCAATCAAAAATTTTAAAATGTTCGTCTAATTTTTGGTATTTTTTCGATATTTTCGGTGTTTATAAACCGATTTTAATGAAATTAAATAGCGTTCATTGCGGGAGAATTTCCTAAAATCTGATAAAAAATTTATGTAGGTCCGTACTAAAGGAGGATAGTTTTTCCTATTTCTGCATTTAATTTTTTCAACAAACATTCTCTAATGCGAACTTTGGGCAATTTGCGATACATCAAATTCAGTGTTTTGGCGATATCTCAGTTGTTTATGGACCGATTTTGATAAAATTTTACAGAGTGCTTTGGGAAAATATTTCCTATAATCTGATATATAACATATTATCACATGTACACCAGGAGTATCTTTTTTCTCTTGTTATTTAAAAGTGTGTTTCAATCAAAAATTTTAAAATTTTCGTCTAATTTTTGGTATTTTTTCGATATTTTCGGTGTTTATAAACCGATTTTAATGAAATTTAATAGCGTTCATTGCGGGAGAATTTCCTAAAATCTGATATATAATTTATGTAAGTCCATCCTCCAGGGGCTTCAGAAACTTGATTTCAACAGACAGACAGACAGACGGACGGACAGACAGACAGACAGACAGACAGACGGACATCGCTTAATCGAATCTCCTCCCGATTCTGAGTCGATCGGTATAATTTTTATGGGGTCTACGATCACTAATAAAAAAATTACAAACGGAATCACAAACTTATAATACCCTTTCACCTATTGGTGAAGGGTATAAAAAACAAAATGTTTAAAAGTCATTAATGTGTTCTAGATATAACAGCCTTTAACCCCTTCACGGCAGCCGAGACATCAAGAACTTAAAGCGACAATTATATCAAACTAAACTGGACACTTCAACTGACCTTCTTTATAGATAATTAATCATTAGGATTTATATTAAACATTTTAAGACCTGCAAGGGTTAATAAAACGTCATCATTTGTAAGTGTTTTTGTATTAGTTTATGTATAATCACTCATACGCCAAGTATGCAGTTTCTTTTTAAATACAACCAACGCGTATCAAGCACCAAAATCATTGAAGCAGCAATCAATGCGAATGCCATGGGAATTTTATTGACTTTATTTTTCTTCTAGTCTTTATTTATTTATTTAGAATATCTTTGCTTTTGTTTGTGTAATTTTAAGTCTTGTAATTTGTTTGCTAAAATTATTTTTATTGATTCTTACATTAGATGTTCAAACACGTCGTAACATATAATTAATACAGAATTGATAAACTTAAGGTTTTCAAAGGGTTTGAAGAGTATATCGGGTGATTTTTTTAGAACTATCTTTCTAGCGACTTCTCCTTTAGCAGCTCACAAGTTTTCGTGCAATAGAGTTTTTGGCCCATTACAGCCACAAATTTAATTGCATTTTAATAATATTCAGCAATATTGGTTATGGTAGCCCCGAAATCGGTATACCCAATTTTGTATGAATCGGCCTATAATTGGCCACACCTTTTATACAAGACAATTTCTCAAAAGACTTAAATATCCAGAAAAACACAAAAAAGTTTGTAAAATTGTCTAAAGATAATTGTATTTAATTACTAAAACTTTGCACAGATAAATATTTTGTAAATATAAACCGATAACTTATATTTTTAAACAATCGATCCACAATTGACCCTAGCTCCCATATTTGACTATAGTAGTAAAGGGTATTATATAGTCGGGCTTTACCCACTATAACTTTTTTTACTTGTTTTATTATTACAATCAGAATAGTACTGGGAAATAAAATTGAAGCTTTTCAAAAAAATCTATTATGGACTTTAAAAAAATAGGAGCATACAAAGTTCCAGATTGCAATTCGGTAAAGTACTTGAAGCGAAAAAATTGAAGACAGACTTTTGTCAGCTTTCCGGCCAAGATTTTTATGTTGCTGATTAACAAGACATTGTTCAGGAAGAAAAAACAGGACAAAAAACAAACAAAATTTCCAAAGATATGTGGCAAGCCAACCATTTGTGATACAGGCACAATAAACACAGAAATGTATATGACGGAGTGCCTACAAAACGGCTTTTAACTTTTTTGAGACAGCACTGAGTGCCTACATATTTTTGACCCTATTTGGCATCATGCCACTATAAAAATAACACTTAAGTGGTATTCAAACAATAACGTCATTTTTGCACCACGATAGTCAATTCCACATAACTGTACAGAACTTCTGTCAGTGGAAGGCTACTTCTGTCAGTGAAGAACATAGAAAAGTTTTCCCCGAACATGTCCGATTTATAGCGTATGCAGACCTCCTCCTCTAAAAAGGTGACAAAAGCAACTGTAAAAAAAAAATGGGACTTTAGAAAAGTCGATAATTTTTATAAATACCGAATAATAATGTTACATGAATTAGGCACATGGTGATTTATAGCCAAAAAGATTTATAATAATGACGTTTATGATCAAGGAAAGAGGTAAATGATCGGCCTGGATCAAGTGCGGAAGGATAGTATAAAAAAAAATAAACTCAAAACCAAATTTATTGTTTAGAAAATGCCATAATATCAGTAAGGAACATTAAAATTTTTTAAAAAATTTCCTATAAAAAGTAAATTTTTGAAAAATTTCCTATAAAAAGTAAATTTTTGAAAAATTTCCTATACAAAAGTAAATTTTTGGAAAATTTCCTATAAAAAGTAAATTTTTGAAAAATTTCCTATAAAAAGTAAATTTTTGAAAAATTTCCTTATAAAAGTAAAGTAAAATTTTTCGAAAAATTTCCTTTAAAAAAGTAAATTTTAAAAAATTTCCTATAAAAAGTAAATTTTTGAACAATTTCCTATAAAAAGTAAATTTTTGAAAAATTTCCTATAAAAAGTAAATTTTTGAAAAATTTCCTATAAAAAGTAAATTTTTGAAAAATTTCCTATAAAAAGTAAATTTTTGAAAAATTTCCTTATAAAAGTAAAGTAAAATTTTTCGAAAAATTTCCTTTAAAAAAGTAAATTTTAAAAAATTTCCTATAAAAAGTAAATTTTTGAACAATTTCCTATAAAAAGTAAATTTTTGAAAAATTTCTTATAAAAAATAAATTTGAAATTTTTATTTTGTTTGAATAATTTCTTCTTTTAAAATAAAAATTTGTATCAAATCGTTAACTAAAAAATGTTTGACTGTCAATATTTCAGTAGGATTTGTAAATTTAAAATTAATTATTTTTCGCATAGTACAAGTAAGATCCACAATTGTAGAACCTTTCCCCATCATTAACTTAATTTTTTTTTGTAATGTGGAGACTTTCAAAATAAAGTCTTCATATCTTTTGTTCTTGTTCTCGTTTTTCTGTTATTTAAGATCAGTTTAAGAATCATTTTCAGTAAATATATGTATATCTAAAATTCAAGTCTAAAACTAGAATCTGAGCAGCAGTTTAAGCAACAAAGGGCCGCATTTGCCCACCATTGCTCTATAATATAAAAATATTTCACTTCATACATTTTCTCTGCCAAAAGTGAAATTAAAGTGGATAAAGAACAATGAAAAAACATATAATCGCACAAACAAACATATATTTCATGAGCACGTGTATGTGCCTTAGCTTTCTCTCATTGGAAAATCGTCTTCATTATTCGTTTCCGAATTAGAGTGAAAGCGATATACTCTATTTTTGCGGTAAATCAATCAATGTATGGAAATGCAATATCTTTATATTATAGAGTCTTTGTTATAACACAATTTGTCTGATTTTTAAATTATTGTATAAATTTAAATCATACATTTTTTTCTTTAATCTGTCCTGCTTTCACAAAAAATCTATCCATCCTGCAAAGACAAATTTGTATAATTTAATAAAGAGTGCTCTAAATAAAATTTGTAGTTGGATTTTCTTAAATAAAAATCAAACCTTTTAATTTAAAAATTCTACAAAATACGCAAATATAATGACATATTATACAAAATCATTTAGCATTAAAATATTTACTTATTACTCGGGTTTTGCAAAATTATCGACTTTTTTCGGAAACCCTCCCATTAAAGATTTTACAGTTGCTTCTGATACCTTTTTGGAGCATGTGTTCCACCTGCGCTTAAAATCGGACATGTTCTTGGAAATCTTTCCTGTGTTCTTCAATTCCTTTTTTACCAGAGCCCAATACCTTTCCACAGGCCGAAGTTCTGGACAGTTAAGTGGATTTGCCTCTCGTGGTACAAAAATGACATTATTCTCTGAGTACCACTCAAGTGCCTTTTTTCCATAATGGCATGATCCCAAATCGGGCCAAAAAAATGTAGTCACTCTGTGCTCACTTAAAAAGGGTAACAACCGTTTTTGTAGGCACTCCTTTATATAAATTTCTGTGTTTATTGTGCCAGATGCCACAAATCCTTTACTTCTTTTGCCACAACTGCAAATAGCTTGCCACACGAGAAACTTCATAGGGAATTTTGTTTGTTTTTTTTTTGCGAAACTCTTGCCGAACATTGCCCGGTTTATCAGCAACATAAAAATGTTGACCAAGAAGTTGAGAAAAGTCTGCCAGTACGTATGTTTCATCATCCATCACACAACAGGTGTATTTTTTTATAAAATCAGACTTCAATTTTTTCGCTCGTTTTTTGCTTCTAAGTTCTTTATAGCATTGCGATCTGGAACCTTTTGGACTTTGTATGTCTTCAGTCCAGCATAAGCTTTGACTCTATGTGCAAAATTCGTAGAACATTTCACCGTACGAGCTGCTTTTCTTAAAGAAGTGTTAGGCGCTCTTCGAAAGAGTCGCTCGACTTCTTTTGCCGTACCAATATCTGTAGGACCTTTTTTCCTCCCTGATCCAGGTTTTCTTTCAATGCTCAGGTTTTCCTTATACCGTCTGATGGCATTAGAAACCGTTCGAGGGTCAACTTTCAAATTTTTAGCTATTTTTTTATAAGTCCATGACGGATTTTTTTGAAAAGTTTTAATTATATTTTCACGAACTTTTTTTTCGCAGTCCATTTTGATTGAAATAACTATTGAAAATTAATAATTTCTAAAATAATAGTATCTGACATATCTATAGAAACTAACTTGATCAAAAAATAAATTATTTCTTGCACTATGGATAAATTTTGTCTAAAATAGTAAATGCATATTTTTTTTAGAACACTCTTTACAACATTGTTTATTGTTAGTTATTTTTAAATTTTCATTGTTCATTAGATAGTTTTTTTTTTGCTATTTTCTGTATTTCTATTATTAAACACAAAACCAAATCACTTTCAATAAATGTTACTTTGTAAACAATTCCTGTGTCTTTTTTTTGGTTACACCCAAATCATGTCATTTGCTCGACTTTGATACGAAAAAGAAAAAAATCAAAAGCTTAAAAACTAACAAATAGACCAAAATAAAATCTACCTTTGAGATTAACATCCTTCTACCAAAATATTGTAAAATTTTTGTTTAAAATCAAACGACGTAATAAGGATAACGACAAACAAAAATCTATACCTGGGCAGACAAGTGTTAGGACGTGTGTAATTTTGTCAATAGTGTTTCAGTTCGTTTGCTACTATTAGTAAAACTATGACGTTTACATAAAAACTTAGAGCCAAGATTAGCTGCTGTATGGCAAGGAAAAAATGTGCCATGGGAATAATAGTTATAGTATTCAATGATAAATCCGTAGTATTTAAAAACGAAATCACAAAAAACTAGTTAAAGAAGAAAGGCAACCTCAAGTTTTTTTATATTTTTTTTTTTTTTTGTAAATGACTGTCTGGTGACCTCATTGGTTTGACTGCTACCAAACATTTTTGTTATACACATCGTATGTTTTTGGCATGATGCATAAAAGGACGAAAAATCACTCTTTGTATTAAAAATTTAACATTTTAAGTAAAACGTGAGTAAATTTTTAAGTCAATTTACCTATAAAAATGTTTGTAAAGAATAATGGGCGTAGATATACATATAACCTATGAATTTGTTTTAGCAACTTTCTTTTTTGTCAGCTCAGCTAATTTTGTGTAACATGTTACGGTCAAATATGTTTAATTTGGTCTCTATTTTAACCATAGATCGATTTAGAAACGATCATCTTTTGCAGATTATTGAATTTTGCATGAAATTTCATGACCGAAAAGTTAGTTACTATTTTATACACTATTTTAAAGATTAGATAAATAAAGATTAGATAATTTTTAGTCAAAAAACGAGTTGCCTTAGGGAACTCCGTTTTGCTAGCATTCGTTCAGAAAATTTGGAATCATTGCTTATCGTCGGTCCCATGTAAAAAGGCCCTAAATCACACTTTTTTCAAAAAATTTTTTTTTTTGAGATTCAAATGCATTTATCGCGAATACGTCCTCACAAAAATTTGAGGCAAAATTTAATCAAAATTAACGATAATTCCAAGTAATTCCAAGGTTTGCTATAACAAACTTTTTATATTGAAAGATTTCCTATAGAAAACTTTCGATATCAAAGGATTTCTTATATAAAACTTTTGTCGTCAAAATATTTCGGATAGAAAATTTTTTATATCAACAGATTTCCTAAAAGTTACTTTTAATTTTCAAAGCTTTCTACTAAAAACAATCCACATCGAAAGCTTTCCTATATAAAACTTTCGATGTTGAAAGGCTTTCTAAAATAAACTTTCGATATCGAAAGATTTTCTAAAGAAAACTTTTGATTTCCTACATAAAACATTGAATATCAAAAGATTTCATTTGGAAAACATTCGATGTCAAACTTTCAATCGAAAGTTTTATTATAAAAAGAAAACTTTTGTATCGAAAAATTTCAATATCAAAAGATATCCTATAGAAAACATTCGCTATTGAAAGATTTCCTATAGAAAACATTCGTTATCGAAAGATTTTCTATAGAAAACATTCTCTATCGAAAGATTTTCTATAGAAAACATTCGCTATTAAAAGATTTCCTATAGAAAAATAGAAAGATTTCCTTTAGAAAATATTCGCTATCAAAAGATTTCCTATAGAAAAATTCGCTATCAAAAAATTTTCTATAGAAAACATTCGCTATCAAAAGATTTCCTATAGAAAACATTCGCTGTCGAAAGATTTCCTATAGAAAACATACGCTATCGAAAGATTTTCTATAGAAAACATTCGGTATTGAAAAATAGAAAGATTTCCTTTAGAAAATATTCGCTATCAAAAGATTTCCTATAGAAAAATTCGCTATCAAAAAATTTTCTATAGAAAACATTCGCTATCAAAAGATTTCCTATAGAAAACATTCGCTGTCGAAAGATTTCCTATAGAAAACAATCGCTATCGAAAGATTTTCTATAGAAAACATTCGGTGTTAAAGGATTTCATATAGAAACTTTCGTTATCGAAAGATTTCCTAAATATAATTTGTTTTGATCGCCACAGAAAAAATACCCTTAATAATATTTTTGTTGCTTGGTGCTAAAAGGGCCAATGTTAAAAAAATCAGTTTTGAGAAAATTTGATTTAAAGTTTAGTTTTCATATAAAGTCATAGTAACATTAGCCAGAAAACCCCTTATAAATCTGTTCTGTGTTAAGTTAGAGACTAGCTGTTGTAGCCAAATGAAAGAGGGTAAAGAAGAGAATCTAACGCAATGATTAACTCAAAACAGCAAAAAAATACATTGGCCCTTTTAGCACCAAGCCACAGATTTATGCTCTGAAATGAGACTACAAAAAGGACTATCTCAATTTAGTTTTATATATATATATATATATATATGTATATATATATATATATATATATGTATATATATATATATATATATATATATATGTATATATATATATATATATATATATATATATATATATATATATATATATGTATATATATATATATATATATATATATATATATATGTATATATATATATATGTATATATATATATATATATATATATATATATATATATATATATATATATATATATATATATATATATATATATATATATATATATATATATATATATATATATATATATATATATATATATATGTATATATATATATATATAATTTAAAAAACAATTTGAAAACCAAATTCATCCTTCATTTTAATAATAACCTGCTTAAAAAAAAAACATAAAATTTTTTCAATTACAGTTTGAAATCTGTTGTTACATTCTCTTGTAAAGTTTCAAATATGCGAGTTAGCGACTTTTTCTACATGAGACCAACGACCTTATTTACCCCTTAAATGACAAAACTCATAAATTTCTTGTAAACATAAACTTCGTCAATATTTAAAACAAGCTTCCATATCATATATTAGTAAATACATTTATACAGGATGGGAAAATTTCAGGTTAGAAAATGACAATTAGTCCACATTTGACATCAGTGGTACCTTACTTGTTTTTATTATTATAATTTTTTTTTTAATTTCCAATTGCTCTACGCATATTCATCAACGTCATTATTCGCATTAGAATAACAACAAAACAACAAGAGAAATAAACAGAAATATATACATCAAAAAGGAACACAATAAAATTTAGTTTTCATGTTGTTTCTTCATAAAATCCATTAGAAGTTTTTCCTCTTGTTATACCCTACACTACTAGGGAATGTCATCAGGCTTAATTCTTAAATTAGATCACGTACATTTGATTTAATAAATTGGCAGTAAAAAATGTTTAAAATCGGTCTATTTCTAGGAATTTACGATAACAGCGGAGTACGGTATCACATGGTCGTATTTGTCCGACTTGTTTTTGCTTTTGTTTCTTTCAGTTTCCTCTTTGTTCTGTTCATATTTTAAGTGATACCCAACATCCTTAGACGAATTTAATAAGTCTCTTATTAAATGTCTGTCGATCTTTGTGTGCGTAACTGCTATTACAGGAAAAACGGAATCCGTTCTTTATTGACAAAAATTATAAAATATTACATCAATTGTGTGTATACGTATCTATTTTTACCATTCACCATCGTAGGTTGAATGGGGTATATCGTCACTTGAAATGCAAAAGGTTGTAACTACACTTCTAGTTTTTAAACAGGAGAAGCAAAAAACGTTATAACTTTTAAATTATAAGGAACATTGAATCAAAATTTTGGAATTGGCTCAACAAGCCATCAGTAAAGAAAACTCTATAAACTAATATTGTAAAAAAGTTTAGTTTTTGAGCAAATGCGAAAAAGGAAAATTTCTTAACAATAAGTTGATTTTTTTCTGAAAACAAAAGGTCTTAACTACCATACAAATTTTGAGCAAAAATTTAAACCTTTCAAAATGCATAAAGCTTTTTGTCAATTATATATAGACGGGTCTTAAAAATAGTTTATTTTCGAAACATAATTTAAAGAGTGTTCTAAAAAAAATATGCATTTACTATTTTAGACAAAATTTATCCATAGTGCAAGAAATAATTTATTTTTTGATCAAGTTAGTTTCTATAGATATGTCAGATACTATTATTTTAGAAATTATTAATTTTCAATAGTTATTTCAATAAAAATGGACTGCGAAAAAAAGTTCGTGAAAATATAATTAAAACTTTTCAAAAAAATCCGTCATGGACTTTTAAAAAAATAGCTAAAAATTTGAAAGTTGACCCTAGAACGGTTTCTAATGCCATCAGACGCTATAAGGAAAACCTGAGCATTGAAAGAAAACCTGGATCGAGAAGAAAAAAGGTCCTACAGATATTGGTAAGGCAAAAGAAGTCGAGCGACTCTTTCGAAGAGCGCCTAACACTTCTTTAAGAAAAGCAGCTCGTACGGTGAAATGTTCTACGAATTTTGCACATAGAGTCAAAGCTTATGCTGGACTGAAGACATACAAAGTCCAAAAGGTTCCAGATCGCAATGCTATAAAGAACTTAGAAGCAAAAAAAACGAGCGAAAAAATTGAAGTCTGATTTTTTAAAAAAATACACCTGTTGTGTGATGGATGATGAAACATACGTACTGGCAGACTTTTCTCAACTTCCTGGTCAAGATTTTTATGTTACTGATAAACGGGGCAATGTTCGGCAAGAGTTTCGCACAAAAAAACAAACAAAATTCCCTAAGAAGTTTCTCGTGTGGCAAGCTATTTGCAGTTGTGGCAAAAGAAGTAAAGTATTTGTGGCATCTGGCACAATAAACACGGAAATTTATATAAAGGAGTGCCTACAAAAACGGTTGTTACCCTTTTTAAGAGAGCACAGAGTGACTACATTTTTTTGGCCCGATTTGGCATCATGCCATTATGGAAAAAAGGCACTTGAGTGGTACTCAAAGAATAATGTCATTTTTGTACCACGAGAGGCAAATCCACCTAACTGTCCAGAACTTCGGCCTGTGGAAAGGTATTGGGCTCTGGTAAAAAAGGAATTGAAGAACACAGGAAAGATTTCCAAGAACATGTCCGATTTTAAGCGCAGGTGGAACACATGCTCAAAAAAGGTATCAGAAGCAACTGTAAATTCTTTAATGGGAGGGTTTCCGAAAAAAAGTCGATAATTTTGCAAAACCCGAGTACTAAGTAAACATTTTAATGCTAAATGATTTTGTATAATATGCCATTATATATATCGTTACTTTAATATAAAAAGGCCCTAAGTCGTTTTTTATTCGAATTGCTTTTTAAAGCTTTATCTTATGTAATTTTATAAAAATATTTGAATTTCAAAAAACATTATTATGACATTAAATCCTTCAGAGAATTTAGTAAAAAACAGCATTTAAACAATTTCTGTATCTTCAAAACTTAAGATTTTATTTAGATTATTTTCTCTCTCCTGTGATGTAAGAAAAATATTAGTTAGGGCTTTTCTATATTAAAGTACGATATGTATTTTGTAGCGTTTTTATATTAAAAGGTTTGATTTTTATTTAAGAAAATCCAACTACAAATTTTATTTAGAGCACTCTTTAATGTAAAAAGATAATAATTTAAAATAGGATACACCGAGGTTTTTTTTAAGATTTATTTCAGAAATAACACCGTAACTTTTAAATTATATTTCTTGCAGTTATAACAGAGGAGCTTTAGAGTTGATCAGTAGAAAAACAGTTTAATGAACGATCGGAAACCTAACTTATAGCCTTTTAAAAATCTTGGTTTCGGATAATAATTTTTTATATGATAAGCAAAAAAGTATCATAACTTTTAAACTAAATGAAATATTAATTCCAATTAATTGAAATTTAGTTAACAGTGCAACAGCAAAGACATTCCTGAGAACTTAAATAAAAAAAACGAGTAATTTTTAAGTAATTACAAAAATACAAAAGGGTTTAACTACAAGCTGAATATTTTATGAAACCAAACGGGTTTAACTAAAATACACGATATGAATATGTGCTAATGTTTGTAAAATAAAAATATCTTAACACCCAACTTAAGGTATACTTTAACCAAGTCTGTCCATTACTTCGGGTACCTCTTATAAGACTGCCTTTCCGTAATATAGATTTTGGCTCTTTGCAGTAACAATTTTGTATTTAAATGAATTTCAGCAAAAATATTGCTTTTGGTAGCAAAAATCTATGTACCAAATTTTTTTGAAGTCGGCCATAGCCCATAGCTCTTATACAAGACCAACTCTCAAAAGTTACCCCAAAAAATAAAAAAAAACGCTTTTAAATCTTATCTAAAATATTGATAATATAAAATTCTAAGAATATTTCTACTTCTTCTCAGTCTTATTAAGTTTTCATTTAAATAGCTTGTGTAACTCCCTCTGCTCTGATCCTTCTTATGTTTACCAAACTCCGATAACTAAACAAAGGATGTACATACGAAGTTTAAAGTTTTTACCTTTGACCTTCAGGAAGATACAGGCATAGATGACAATGTTTCTCCCTGCCCGATCCTACCACTTTTTGAGCAATCTACTATAGATTAAATTCGAATTATTTGTAAAATTCATCAACTCATTATTTTTTACCTTATTTTTATCCTTAGGTCTCTTTCTCTATGCGTTGTGTCATATAAAACTCTAACGTGACTGACTGACTTATTGACTGATTCATTATCGCCTAGCCCAATTGACGAAAGCTGAAATTTTGACAGCGGGTCCAAATAGATCCACTAAGAAGGGATTTTAGGGGGGTAAAAAGGGAAAATCAGTAATGCTCTATTTCCGGAAGCAAACGTGATAGACCTAAAATAAAAATTACGTTGGGATCAGCTACAAAAATTAGAAGACATGTGTATGGTACTTTTTGACAGATGGGACAAACATAAAGGGTAAACATACATTTTTGGTACTTTTTAAATGTGCAGGTTTTGAACCAATCAACACAGAAACAAACTTTAAAAAAGGACGGTAAACTAGAAAAAAATATCAAACACGTGCTTGGTACTTTTTTGATTGAGGAGGTAAAAAGGAATAAAAACGGGAAAAAATTAGGGTAGGTTCATTCTTTCTTATCTTTGTATATCACTTGAACCAACAAAGCTAGAAAGAAAATTATTGGGACGTCGATTGCCAAGCATAAAATATCGAACAAGTATTTGGTACTTTTTTCAATTTAGGGTGCAAGAGAGGGAAAAATCGGTAACATTATATATCCTAAACTAAAAGCGATAGAAGTGAAAATTAAATTGGTTTGAGATTAAAAAGATTAAAAATCAAACCACGAACCAGAAACGTGATAACCATATTAGGCACAGAAATTTTACCACGAGTTAGACTCGTGGAAATACGCCAAGGGGTTAAACTTTTTGGAAATGTATTCTATATGGAAATTTTTTTCAAACTTTTGAAGAAATTCCTCCATATTTTTTCTATATAACTGGCATGTCCACATTTTGCCATCAAGTCGGCATGCTTTCCCGATGTCCGATCGGAATGGAAATTTGTATTTGGATTATTGGGGTTAAATTTAAACGTTTGGGGGCGCGGCTTTCTGCATTACAAAGTTTAAATTTATTCAAATAAAGGTGCGACACTCTACAAGTCGAAATCAGCGTGCAACATTATATTGAATTTGGCCCATATTTGACCAAACCTCACATACAAGATCAATTCCCAAAAGTCACTTAAATACTCTGAAAATTACTAAAATGGTTACAAATCTGAAGTTGAGTTTCATTCAAATGCGAATTATACCTAAATATCTATATCTATCAGTAATTATTTAAGGGTAGTTCAAAATAACACAAGAACAATTTTATTTTGAATTCGCTTTTCGCTTAAACTATTTTTAGACTTTCGTACTACTCTTCACTGCTGGATACGAAATAAATATAAAAAATATATCATGTTGTATGTCAACAGTCAATAGTAGTTGTTGTGGTTTTTCTATGGTAGTAAACTTTATCTATAAACCTCAATATATAAAGTCATTTCTACAAATATATACATATATGTATTTTTTTTTTGTTGGATACAGATACATGTCAAAGGTAGCTGAACTTTTTAGTATTGAATAAAATTGACTGCCACAAGAGAGCAAAAAAAAAACGTAACAGGAAATTGTAAATGATAGTCAACTAGAGAAAAATAAAAACAAAACCAAAAGAACAATCGATTACACTTTTATTGGCAAAAAAATAACAAAAACATGAAAAGAATATTTTTATTCCTTTTTGTCCTTGTGGCGAATCTTTGATTCAAATTTAAAATCGTTACTATTTTGAATGCTTTTCGAATAAGACGATATACGTACATACTCGTACAAATATATTTTGGGGTCTTACCTTATATTCAGCATTTTTAAGTTGTTTAACTAAATTTTGTTAAAATCTAATTATTTTTTAAAATAGAAAATGGTACAGTTTTAAAACTCATTTTTTAATTTTTCAAAAATATTTTTATCAAATTATTCAATTTTAAAAGAATCTCAGGGCTCAAATATTTTTCAAACTTTTTCTAAATAATTTTTTTGTGTATACACTATTTTACTTCATAAATAATTTGGAATCTCTTTTTATTTTTAGGTAATGGAGAAGCTAGTTGGTGCTTCTCACAAATAAAAGGAGCCTTAGACGATGATGTGACCGATGCAGATATTATATCCTGCGTTGAATTCAATCACGATGGCGAGTTGCTGGCAACTGGTGATAAAGGTGGACGTGTCGTTATTTTTCAGGTGAATTTATAAAACTTTTGAAAATAAATTGAATAAACGAATTGCTGTTGAAATTGAAATTGAAGGTTATACATTTTACTTGAAAGCTGTTTTCAAAATGGGAGATACATTCGGAATAATATTTTGTGGAAATTCTACCTGTAAAATAGGAAATATTTCCTATAAAAATAGGAAACTTTTGAAAAATTTTCTATGAAAAAAGGAAATGTTTAAAAATTTTCCTATAAAATAAGACATTTTTGAAAATTGTCCTATAAAAATAAGAAAAATTTTGAAAATTTTCCTATAAAAATAAGAAAAATTTTGAAAATTTTCCTATAAAAATAAGAACATTTTTGAAAATTTTCCTATAAGAATAAGAAATTTTTGAAAATTTTCTATAAAAATAGGAAATTTTTGAAAAATTTCCTATAAAAATAGGAAATTTTTGAAAAATTTCCTATTTTTATATTTCCTATTTAAATTTCCTATTTTATAGGAAATTTTTGAAAAATTTCCTAAAATAATAAGAAATTTTAAAAAAATTTCCTATAAAAATAGGAAATATTTGAAAAATTTCCTCTAAAAATAGGAAATTTTTGAAAAATTTCCTTAAAAAAATAGGAAATTTTTTAAAAAATTCCTTTAAAAATAGGAAAATTTAAAAAAAAATTTCCTTTAAAATACGTCATTTCCAATTGACCTTTTTTGCAATTCCAACATTAATTAGTTTCCATTAACCGTAACAATCTCTTAAAACCATTATTAAATTCTTTATTTTATTAAAAACAGCGTGATCCCGCCTCGAAAACGGCAAGTCCACGACGTGGTGAATACAATGTCTATTCGACATTCCAATCGCATGAACCCGAATTCGATTATCTCAAGTCGTTGGAGATCGAAGAGAAAATCAACAAAATTCGATGGTTAAGAAGAAAAAATCCTGCACACTTCCTGCTCTCGACCAATGACAAAACGGTCAAATTGTGGAAAGTCAGCGAGCGCGACAAATCCTTCGAAGGCTACAATACCAAAGAGGAGAATGGCCTAACAAGGGATCCACAAAATGTGACCGCCTTACGAGTTCCTTCTGTTAAACAAATCCCTCTAATGGTCGAAGCATCACCCAGACGCATTTTCGCCAATGCCCATACCTATCACATCAATTCGATTAGTGTTAATTCAGATCAAGAGACTTATCTATCGGCAGATGATTTACGAATCAATCTGTGGCATTTGGAAGTGACCGATCAAAGTTTCAATATTGTCGACATCAAGCCGACCAATATGGAAGAGTTGACCGAAGTGATAACAGCTGCTGAATTCCATCCAACCGAGTGCAATGTCTTTGTGTACTCAAGTTCAAAGGGCACAATACGTTTGTGTGATATGCGCTCGTCGGCACTGTGCGATCGGCATAGTAAACAATTTGAAGAGCCCGAAAATCCAACAAATCGTAGTTTCTTTAGCGAGATCATTAGTTCAATAAGTGATGTCAAATTGAGCAATTCCGGTCGCTATATGATCTCAAGAGATTATTTGAGTATTAAAGTATGGGATTTGCATATGGAGACAAAGCCCATTGAAACGTATCCGGTAAGTTAAATGATTTTGAATTTTAATTTTTAACTTGTTTTTCATTAATTACATTTATGTTTGCAGGTCCACGAATATTTAAGGGCCAAATTATGTTCTCTTTACGAGAACGATTGCATTTTCGATAAGTTCGAGTGCTGTTGGAATGGCAAAGATACCTCAATAATGACCGGCAGTTATAATAACTTTTTCCGTGTATTCGATCGCAATACAAAGAAAGATGTCACCCTAGAGGCCTCCAGAGACATTATAAAGCCGAAAACGGTGCTAAAACCCCGTAAAGTTTGCACTGGTGGCAAACGAAAAAAAGATGAAATCAGTGTTGATTGTTTAGATTTCAATAAGAAAATATTACATACCGCTTGGCATCCGCAAGAGAATATTATAGCTGTTGCAGCCACCAACAATTTGTTCATATTTCAGGATAAATTCTAGCCTACATTCTTCATCATATTCTTTTATAAAATATTGTTATTATGTACTCTATATACACTATAACTTTCCTCCAAGAAAACAAGAAAAACAAAACAAAAACAGAAAAGTGAAATATTTAAAAAATAATAAAACAAAAAACAGAAAACAAGCCTTTCAACTTTAGATTTCTAAAAGAAATTAAAACAAGAAAACAAAAAATTCAACAACAACAACAAAAACAAATAATGTTTATTTTTCTATTGCATCAAAAATTATATAATTATTTCCTAAAACAACAAAAATCTTAAGTTTCTTCAATCAATCACCCAAAACCAAGCAAACATTCTTCTTTTCTTACTTAAGCTGTTTTCTATCTATCTCTTTTTAATTTTTATTTAATTTAAGCAAAGATTTTTTATACGAAACATATTCAATAATTAAGGTCTAGCGAAGAAGTTTGAACATGTTTTGAGAAAACTTTAGATTGATATAAAAAAATTGACAAACAAATGTTTGCAGAATCCCCTTTAAATCTCGGAATTGGAGACAACGAATCACTTTAGTTAAATTTCGAAATTTTCGATTTTTTATTCAATTGGGAATTTAAAACTGATTTATTATGAAATTGATAATATTGAAATTTAGAGATTTAGATAAGTGAATTAGGCATTAGATTCCATAAATACTTTTTATTTTTAGAAATAGATCCAGTTTCTTAATTAAGAATTCGATATCGTAAATTTTCTCTAAAAAAATTTCAAAAATCGCAATTTTTTTTTTTTTTATAATATTGAAATTTTTCTTTATGAAAAATTATGATGTAAACTTTTTTATCTAAATGAAAAAATTGACGATACTGAAACTTTTCTGTAAAAAATTTTACAATATTGGAATTTTTATATAAAATGATATAAGTAATTGTTATTTTTCTCTAAAGAACTTTACGATATTAACATTTTTCTCTAAAGAAATTTACGCTATTGATATTTTCTGTACAAAAAAATATAATATTGAAGTTTTTCTATACAAAATCTACCAAAAATATATGGTTATTTTTTCTTTGGTAGAAAAACTTCAATATCATAATTTTTTGTATAGAAAATGTCAATAGCGAAAATTTCTTTAGAGAAAACTGTTAATATCGTAAAGTTCTTTAGAGAAAAATTACGATTACTTATATCATTTTATATAAAAATTTCAATATCGTAAAATTTTTTATATTGAAATTTGTTTTTTATAATATTTTTTATACAAAATGATATAATTGAAATTTTTCTCTAAAGGACTCATATTACCATTTTTCTCTAAAGAAATTTACGCAATTGACATTTTCTATACAAAAAAAAAGAAAAAAAAAATTATTATATTGAAGTTTTTCTATAGAAAAACTACCAAAAAATTTATTTTTTTTTTATAGAAAATTTCAATATCATAATTATTTTGTGTGAAAATGTCAATAGCGTAAATTTCTTAAGAGAAAAATGTTAATATCGTAAAGTTGTTTAGAGAAAATTTACAATTACTTCTATTCAGTATCGTCATTTTTTTTTTATTTATATTAATAAATTTTTACAAATTTACGCTATTGCCATTTTCTATAAAAAAAAAATTATGATGATATTATGATGATGATAAATGTTTTTCTACAGAAAAATTACCAAAAAAATTATGGTAATTTTTTTTTTATAGAAAAACTTCAATATCATAATTATTTTGTATAAAAAATGTCAATAGCGTAAGTTTCTGTAGAGAATAATGTTAATATCGTAAAGTTCTTTAGAGGAAAATTACAATTACTTATATCACTTTAATATCGTAATTTTTTTTACAAAAAGTTTCAGTATCGTCAATTAAAAAGAAAAATTTCAATATCAATTTTTACTAAAGAAAAATTTCAATATCATAATTTTTCCTAAAGAAAAATTTCAATATCGTAATTTTTCCTAAAGAAAAATTTCAATATCATAATTTTTCTTAAAGAAAAATTTCAATATCGTAATTTTGCCTAAAGAAAAATTTCAATATCGTAATCTTTCCTAAAGAAAAAATGGAATATCGTTATTTTTTCCCAAAGAAAAATTTCAATATCGTAATTTTTCCTAAAGA
Organism: Stomorhina lunata; assembly: GCA_933228675.1. NCBI lineage: Eukaryota > Metazoa > Arthropoda > Insecta > Diptera > Rhiniidae > Stomorhina > Stomorhina lunata. The sequence continues at coordinate 108,004,404 of OW121740.1, read as the reverse complement.
AAAATTTCAATGTTGTAATTTTTTCTAAAGAAAAATTTAAATATCGTAATTTTTTTTAAAGAAAAATTTAAATATCGTAATTTTTCCTAAAGAAAAATTTCAATATCGTAATTTTGCCTAAAGAAAAATTTCAATATCGTAATCTTTCCTAAAGAAAAAATGGAATATCGTTATTTTTTCCCAAAGAAAAATTTAATATCGTAATTTTTCCTAAAGAAAAATTTCGATATCCTAATTTTACTACAGAAAAATTTCAATATCGTAACTTGCCTAAAGAAAAATTTCAATATCGTAATTTTTCCTAAAGAAAAATTTCAATATCGTAATTTGTCTAAAGAAAAATTTCAATATCGTAATTTTTCCTGAAGAAAAATTTGAATATCGTTATTTTTTCATAATAATTATTTTAATATCGTAAATTTTCTTCAAGAAAAATTGCAATATCGTAATTTTTTCTAAAAAAAATTTCAATATCGTAGTTTTGCCTAAAGAAAAATTTCAACATTGTAATTTTTTTGTATAATAAAAATCAAATTTTGTATGAAAAAATTTCAATAGTAATATTAAAAATACATAACTTCAACTGTAAACTACAAAATTTGAATTAACCCTTAACAAAAGTAGCAACGAACGTAATTTCCGAAATTCTAAACACAAAACTTTTTTTAAAACGAAATAAGTCTATATTAAGAAAATCGAGTCTTTTTGCGTGTCAAAGTCGTGTCTTTGGCTACAACAGTTTAGTACTAGATTACGGCAAACATCAACACAATTTCTTTAATATAGTCTAGAAGAAGACGACTTCGACACTGGTAATAAGGCTTAATGTGTAAAGCGATTTTAAGTTAAATGGTTTTAATTTTACAAAGTTTTTTGCGTCTTTAAAATCACACTTTAGATGACGATATTTATATTTATCAATTGGTTAATACAACTTCTTAAGTAATAAATTTTCATATAGATATCAATGCCGGTAATTTCTTAATGATTAATAAAAAATGAAGTAACCTGTAAATTCTTACTGACTACTGAAATAATAGTAGCAATAATATATGTTTAATCTTTACTGTCAAATTATTTCGCTGGACCTTAAGTATTTGAATTTTTTCTAATAGGAAATCTTTCCAGTAAATCCTTAAACTTGTTGTAATTTCATTTCCTTAAGTCGCTAAAACTAAATTATACTTTTATCTCTATCTTTAATCTGAAAGCTTTAATGTATTCTATTCCCCTCTCTTTTTTTTCTTGAACAACTCATTTGTCTTTACTTTAATTATTATAAAAAAAATATCATATGCCATAGTGTCAAAACATAAAAATGCCTTTTTTTAAACAATTACTCTTAAACTTTTTGTTTTTTTTATATAGGAAATATCTTATTTTATATTAAACTCAAGAAGAAATCTAAAATCTAAGTAATCTAGCGTTTTATTTTTTTAGTTAAGCGCTATTTTTTTGTAATGTTATGAAAATAATATGAGTAAATATACTAAATTAAAAATAAAATAAAAAAACTCAAAAAAAAAAAAAAAAACAAAAACAAAATATAAATAAACAAAAAACTCCTCCTCTCAATCCGCTTATTAAGACAAACCCTGTCCATTCATCTGCAAGAGAAACAAAAAAACAAAAGGAAAAATATAAAAAATAAGAATAATAAGAATAAACTCTAATAAAAACACACAATTCGTAAAATTCTTAAAAAAAAAACATTTTTTATTTTTTATTTCCTTTGATAATTTTGTAACTTTTCTGCATTAATAAAGAGTCAAATTATAAATTTTTCAAAACCAACATCTCCTATATCGTTAAAATTTTGTTAAAACATTCTTCCAGCACTTAAATTTTTGAAACTTGTTTAAAAATTAAAAATAATGGCTCGTTTGTGTTATTGCGTTGGCGATAGCCAAAATTACAACTGATAACCGATAACAGAACCTCCGTTGCCTAGTCAAGTATTAATCATATTACAGTTATTTACAGGTTATTTCAGTAACCAAATTACCGCATTCGATATCGATCGAAATCTTAGATATTTTCAAAATATTTGTATAGCATACTTATAACCAAAATTATTTAAAAGCTGCTCAGTTTACTTTTATTTATTTGCCAAAAGATGACCAATAGTAAAAGTGTTTTAATTGAACTATATGTTTTTAAAAACGAGTCAAAATGGATACCAAATTTCAATAAACTTTTTGCATCGAAGTAACTTTGAACATCCCTAAAGTATACTTCACAATATTTGCTTAAAACTCTTGAGTTTTCGATCGATATCGAATGCGGTAATTTTGCCCCTGGAATTTGTAGTTGCTGTGAATTTTTTTTGTCCACTGTTCGATCTCTCTCGAACCCCATAAAAAAGGATGATCGGTTCTCGATTATATATGCCGATAACACCATATCCCATCCAAAAGCCTGTTCGCGAGCTTTCAACCGATTATTTATTGAGCACCCTGAGAGGCAAGCCGAAAAGGAGTATTGTTTGCAAGCTGAATGATCTTCTGGTCTCGGACTCACCACTTATTTTTACAGCGGCGGAAGTTGCAAATGCCATCCGTACAGCTAAGCATTCGATGGCACGATGGCAATTGGCACTGGCGGAATTTCCATGCTGATGCTAAAACACATAGGCGAGCGGTGAGTTGAGTTCTTGACAGGTGCCATAAATCTGTCTGATTAGCCTTATTATACCCGATGTCTGGAAAGTGGGTAGAGTAATCCTAATACTAAAACCTGGGAAACCCGCGAATAAGGGATCATCGTACAGACCGAAGACACTAGGGGCTCTACTCCTCCCCCAGCCAACTACCAGCAGCTCGCCTTCAGCATGGATTCCACCACAGCATTAACAGCCATTACCACTCAGGGGCGTTATTATGTAATTCGATTCGAAAGAAAAAGTTTTCGAATCACAATGTAAGGCTTAAACCAGCAGAGGCCTTGTGAAAGAACGGTCCTTGTTGTGCTTGACTTGTCAAAAGCCTTTGACATGGTAAGCCATGCCACCCTCTTCCAGGATCCTGCTGTCTACAATGCCAACAAATTGGAAGAGATGGATTAAATTATCTAAATGGTCGTCAGTCGTTCGTAGAGGTTAGAGACCAGCGCTCAAAACACCGTAAAGTGAAACAGGGAGTTCCTCAGGGCGGAGTCCTCCCAATTTCTTCACTTAACGTAACCTGAAAATACAAGCAACTAAATCCAAACACAGTTGGCATCTTCACCGAGACATGTCAGGAAAGATCTTCGCGTGTATGAGTATAACATACGAAGATATGTAATTTATCCTTTAGATCATACCTCGTACATATCAGCATTAAACAACATTAAACAAGACACCACCAATTCCGCGATTTCAGGTTATCGCATGAATTAGGATGTATTAGGATGTCGCATGTATTAGGATGTCGCAAGAGTCGTTTTGGCTCAACTGAGATCGGGATGGAGCAACAGATTTAACATCTTTTGGTCCCGCATAGGCCGTGCCGTCCCCAACATATGCCCAGCTTGTGATCAGGGTCCTCATGATACCCCCACATTTTCAACTGTACAGCCAACCCTGCTTCACTTAGTTCCGAGGATTTGTGAACTCATCCAGCAGAAGTAGCACAATTAATTGGCCTTGATCTAACAGATCCCCCATAAAAAAATTATAAAATTGTAAATGTTAGAGCTGTTACAACAACAACAATGCCTGGAAACTTTATTTTCAAATAAAACAAGTTTTTATTCTGTACATATTTTAAAATTTTAAAGACTATCCAAGTTTTACAAAGTTTTTCTCAATTAATTGTATGGCATCCTTTGAAATAGTCGACAACGTAGGTTGCGCCATATCAAGGTTGAAAACATTTCTATGAGACTTCTGGAAACTTCGATCCGAAGAAAGTTAAGAATTTTCTTCTGAAAGTTCCAAATGAAAAGAGATGTTTTGATTTTAGTAAAAACAACATAATTCCGCGGCAGTTGGTTCCTTGTACCGAAATGAGCCGTTGAAACTCGGCCAAGGACTGCCAACTGAACTAAAACATACTTAAATATTTACAGCATATAACGAGGGTGTTTAAATGCGGGTCATTTTTTATAATTTTTCTGCAATAATTTTCTCTTAAAAATTAATTGGCAAAGGCTCTGTTTCCTACGACAAAGTAACCAATTAAGTCACATCACGAAGTAAGTCATCAATAATCATCATTATTCAAAATTGCGAGCAAAGAGTATCATTACAATTCTGTGGCATTAGATTTCTTTTATTAGAATTAGATTTCTTTTATTTGGCGTCCACAACTAATCTCTAACTTACAACGGATTTGTAACATATTTTTCTGAACAATGTTACTGAATTTTTATGGAAAATAAGTCCTTTAAATCAAATGTTCTCAAAACTATTTGTTTTGACATTGGTCTATTTAGCACAAAGCCACAGATTAAGGCTTCAAAACTTACAAAGATAAGATTCTTTAGTCGAGCAGATGACAACAATCTAGTTTTTTTATAGCAAATCTAATCTATATATCTAATCTTATCTACGGCGTATTCTTCGGTCTACTGATCACGAAGCGATGAGCTCTACCAAATAGGCGCTTATTGCGAAATGTGGATCAGTAGACTTGGATACCCTTTTGTGACCGATGAACACTTTTGCACTCGGTTGAGGAGCTTCAAAAGAACCGGACCATACTTGGGAGTTGTGTTTCATTTCCGTTCGGATGGACAGTGAATTTAAAAAAAAATCGAGGAACTTGAATGCTTTTTTCGACATTAAAATACTCTTAAATCAAAATTTTCATAAATTAATATTTTTATCACGCCTACAAATACCGCAATTTTAGTATTTTGTTCACTGTGTCCATTTTAAGTCCGATCATAACATTTTATATATAAGTGTTTGCGGCTCTGTAAGGGCTACATTTCTCTCTTTGATAGTTTTTTACTACCACATCAATTTATAGACATAACTTTTAAAAACTAGATTTGTACTCGATTTGATTAGGGTGGGTACGAATCGAATTAAAAAAAATTATGACTAGAAATTAACGTGGTAGTAAAAAACTATCAAAGAGAGAAATGTAGCCCTTATAGAGCCGTGAACACCGATATATAAAGTTTTATGATTGGACTAATGATGGCGACACATTTAACAAAATGCAAAAAGGGAGTTATTTGTAGGTTTGGTAAAAAAATAAAAAAAAAAATAATTATTTTACATAATCTTTAATCCTAGGGGGTGACTGACTCTACATTTTTTTCAAAACACTTTAATGGCTATGTTTTGGATTTAATTTTGAATGTAAAGTAAATTTACAGTTTTAGAGTTACGCGAATATTTATGGCACAACCTCCTCAATTTGTTTATAGCTCTATATCTTAGCAAGAGTTAACCTATAAATGATTATAAATGACTCGATTTATCTTTACCCACTAGGTCTCCCTTTTGTCTGTAAAAAAAGTTGTCAAAAACGAGCACAGTGTAATAAATATGAGATCAAATATTACAGATTTTTTTTTCTAAATTAACTTAAATTTTTTTTCTTAAGCAGCATGAAACGCCTACTATTGCGAATAATTTGACGAAATTTTTCGGTAACCTTAGTTTTGATCTGTTTCCTTTCTGATGGCATAAAAATTTTAAGAATCTATGTTAAGAAAAAATATAGGTTTTGGCCAATGAAAATTGATTCTGAGTCGTCAGTCAGCTTTATTTTGAACAGCCTAAAAGTAGACAACATCTGCGTGGGTTATTTTATTCAACAAAACTTTTTGCATTAAAACGTGGGAAAAACACTTTTAAAAAATTAAATTTGTATATCTTTTTTTTAGAACACACATAAAATATCACACATTATTTTGCAAATTAATTTCATTTAATAATAATGCATTATATGATTTTGTAAATAATTTGAAATTAACAAAAGAGAACAATTATACAACTAAACAAAAAAAAAATAAGGAGTTAAAATTAGAATTGATAAAACTTATAAACAAATCAAGAATATTATTAACTATAATTAAATTAACAGACAAATTATTAAAAAAAAAAACAAGAACTTTCACTGATATACACTCGGCTACATTTTTCATACATTAAATAAAAACTTAAAAATTAAAAAAAAAAACAAAATACACGCATAAACTACATTATTAAAAATATTAAGATTTACAAAACAAAAAAATTAAAAATAAATAAAAAAAAAAACAAAACAAATTGCTAAACAAAATCAACAAAATTTTATTAACAAAAAAAAAAAAAACGATTAAAAAAATAAGAAAAGAAATAAAACCAAACAACAAAAATCTACTATTTAGTTTTGCAAGCAAATAAAATTGAACAATTTAATAAAATAAAAAAAAAAACAATTAAATAAAAATAAAACAAATGTTAACAATGACAAATTATGATAAAATTTATTCCTTGTTTTTCTTTTTTTTTTGGGTAAAATGGAAGGGAAATTTTAGTGCAAATTTTGAAATTATATTTCGGATTTTTTACAGATTTTTGCTTTTTATTTTTAGATTTAAGTTTTTTATTTTTATATAAAAATTTTCAAAAAGTTAGGTTTTCCTACAAATTTTGAAAAGTTTTTAGTGATCACAGATTTTTATTTAAATTGCTTTTATCTCCTTTAGTTTCCAAGAAAGTTTTATATTTTTATATAAAAAATTTTTTTTAGTTTTTAGTACGAATTTTGAAATTTTTTTAGTGATTACAGATTTTTGCCAAAATGGCTCTGTCTCCTTAGTTTCCATGAAAATTGAAGTACGAATTTTGAAATTTTTCTTAGTGATAACTATCTCCTTTAGTTTCCAAGAAAATAGAAGTTTTATATTTTCATGCACAAATTTTTAAAAATTACATTTTAGTACATATTTTAAAATTTTTTTAGCGATCACAGTTATTTGCCCAAATGGCTCTATCTCCTTAAGTTTCCAAGAAATTTGAAGTTTTATATTTTCACAAAAAAATTTTCAAAAAATAAGTTTTAGTATGAATTTTGATTTTAATGATTTTCGCAAAAACGGCTCTATCTCCTTTAGTTTCCAAGAAAATTGAAGCTTTATATTTTGATATAAAAATGTTCAAAGCCAGTTTTATTACGAATTTTGAAATTGTTTTTCGTGATCACAGATTTTTGCCCAAATGGCTCTATTTCTTTAGTTTCCAAGAAAATTGAAGTTTTATATTTTCATATAAAAATTACCAAAAAATTAGGTTTTAAAATTTTTAAAATTAAATTTTTAAAATATTTTTTAGTCATCACAGATTTTCTCCCAAATAGCTCTATCTCCTTAAGTTTCCATGAAAATTAAAGTTTCATATTTCAGTAGTGTTCCGACGTCCGTCCTGTCCATACGCGTTTTTTACATGTCGCGTGTCTGTCCATGTGTAATACGTCCGCGTTCTGTGTTTAAAAAAAAAAATTAAAACAAAACAATAATTAACATAAAGAAAATCAAATTTTTTAAAGATAATTGTGCAAAAAGAAACATAAAATAATAATAAATTTAAATAAATAATTAAAATAATTGCGAAAATAAAATCAAACAAAGGAAAAATCAAACACATAAACAACCAAATTTACAAACCAGTTTTTGACTACAACAAACACAATAAATAAATTACAACAACACCCAAATTTACAGAATTTTTTTGAAATATTATTTATACAATCAATAACAAATCTTCAACTAAAACAAAACAACAACAATAAACATCATACGCTGAGATCAATTCAGCTAAAATTTCACCACTTTCTCTTGTCGCTCTCCTGTACAATGACCAAACCAGGGCTTTTATGTCCTCTTTTGCAATCATTGTGTAAACCTTCCCAGCCCCTTTTTTTCGTTTAAGGTACAAGTAACTCTGTATTAATTGTTGTTAAATTGTTGAGTAATGAAGGTATATACACTGATTACTAAACAATTACAATTAACAACAATTAATTCCAGTGCTATTTGTAATCTTAAATAGATAATCTTTTTGAAGCTTTGGATATTTAAATGGCGGGTTTTTTTAGAATAGATTTTTGCAATATCCGTGGGATAAGAACGAATTTTTTTTCGGTGTATGCACACATTTGTTTACATAGGCCGGATGTTTTCGCCTTATGTGAAACCCAGGTATCTGAAAATGCTGATCCACAGGATTTTCATATCCCTGGGTATCACCTCCTATCGCTTTTTAATTTCCATCGGGGTCTTGTCATGTACATTCGTGATGAAGTTGCCTTCCAGTGCCAGCAATCTTTAAGCACGTATGATGTTGAATTTAGCTGCCTTTGGGTTAAATTCACAATCAGGAAGCACTTGTTGCACTTCGGGTTCCTTTACAGGAGCCCAAACGCAGGAAGGGATGCAACATTCTCCGGCTTCGACACCCTTTCTGACTCTGTTACAAAGATCCTCGAGAGTTGCCCGAGCAGTGAAATCGTTGTTGCTGGCGATTTCAATGTCCACAACTCTTCTTGGCTTCCCCATTCAGGCCACACAACTCCAGAGGGACAATATGTTGAGTTGTTCGCCGCGCACAACCATCTTACGCAATTAGTGAAAGATCCGACACATATCGCATGTGTCCCAGGGCACCAGAATAATACACTCGATCTTTTTCTTACTTCGCACCCTGAAAAGTACGAAGTAGATGTCCTTGCACCTCTCGGTAACTCCGATCACTGCACCATTTCCGCCGTCTTTCCGTTCTCTAAACTTCGTAACGTTTCACCAACAGCTACGAAACGTAAAATTTTTATCTACGGGAAGGCACGTTGGGCAGAGCTTAACGATTTCTTTCGGCATTTTAATTGGAAACTGTGTTTCCTAGACAGTGATGTCAATGCCATGGCGAAAATGGTGGAAAATATCATTAAGTTGGGAATGAATACTTTCATACCAACAAAAAAGTCTTCGATTAAGCCACGTCACAAAACGTGGTTTAATCAGACATGTAAAACTGCTGTCAGATCTAGGGAGGAAGCATTTAGAATCTGGAGAAATAATAAAACTCCAGTTACTGATTTGCTGCGCAAAAAGTCGAGGTCTTCGTGTGCCAGGGTACTTAGACGTGAAAAATCTCTATACGAGCAGCGTCTTCGCACCAAAGTTCTTACTACCCCTAAAGGCAGTAAGAGCTTCTGGTCATTCGTTAAAAGAGTAAGGAATAATGCTAGTTCATCAATTCCAACTCTTTTAAAGGATGATCAGTCATTCACTAACCCGGTTGATAAAGCAAACCTCATGGCTGAATTATTCGCAAGTAATTCACACTTGCCGGAAAGCAATCAACCACTGCCCGTGATCGAAAGAGTATCAGTAACTATGCCTAGCATATTCTTTCGATCACGTGCTGTTAAAAGGGTCTTAGCGGATCTTAACATAAATAAGTCTCCTGGGCCGGATGGCATACCAGCACTGGTCTTGAAGCAGTGCTCTTCGACGTTAGCTCGTCCATTAGCCAACCTTTTTAGCACCTTATACCATGCCGGTAAGTTTCCTATGTGTTGGAAGGTTGCTAATGTAACGCCAATCCCCAAAAAAGGTGAGGCTAGCAACCCCGAAAATTACCGCCCAATAGCAATTTGTTCCGCGCTTTCCAAAGTGATGGAAAGTATGGTAAACCATCATCTAGTCAAATATTTAGAGTCTAATAACCTACTAAACGACCGGCAGTATGGATTTCGTAGGGGCCGCTCTACGGGTGATGTATTAGCCTTTTTGTCGGAAAAATGGTGCCGTTCTATTCACCGTTTTGGCGAAAGTAAAGTTATAGCTCTTGATATTTCTAAGGCGTTTGATAGAGTGTGGCATCAAGCACTTCTAGCAAAACTTATTGCTTTTGGTGTAGGTAACAATTTCTCTCGGTTTATATCGAGCTTTCTCAGAGATCGCACTATAAGAGTTGTTATAGATGGGATATCGTCCGACGAGTTCAAGATTAATTCGGGTGTACCACAAGGCTCCGTTCTTTCTCCTACCTTATTTCTTATTTTTCTAAATGACCTTCTATGTCAAACTTCCAACCCTATCTACTCTTTTGCAGATGATAGCAACATCTGTCATTCGTATTCATTCAACTATAGGCCAAGCATGTTGGATATAAATTCCAAGAGGCAAACCATGAATGATACGCTAAATTCTGACCTTTCTACAATATTCAATTGGGGTCGTTCTAATAGGGTCGATTTCAATGCTCGAAAGACCCAATGTTGTGTGTTAACACACAAACGTGTTATGAACAATGTTGCATCATCTGTAATTATGGGTGGTATAAATATTGAGGAATCAGAAACTCTTGATGTTCTAGGCATGAAAATTCAGTGTGATGTTCGTTGGACTAATCACGTTTTTCAAGTGTCAAAAGAAGCATTCAAGTGTCTCGGCTTTCTTAAGCGGTGTAAGACATACTTCACTCCAACTGATCTCCTTAATATCTATACCACTTATATCCGACCGAAAATGGAATACAACTCTCATGTATGGGCCGGTGCTTCAAAGTCTATTTTGGAGCTTCTCGACCGTGTACAAGAGAGGGCGAAGGTGCTTATCGGTGACAGTAGGGTAGCCAACTCTATTGCCTCATTGGAGCATCGTCGTAATGTGGGTTGCGTTTCACTGTTCTATCGCTACTACAACGGCATGTGCTCAAACGAAATTAGGGATCTTGTTCCAGAAACCCGTACATTTCTTCGTAGCACACGCAACTCAACAAGGGCTCATCCCTTTGTAGTCGATTTTTCAGTGGATCGCACGACGCACTATAGAGAAAACTCGTTTTTTAGCCGTACAGCACGAATGTGGAATAAACTTCCTGCATCAGTCTTCCCCTCAAATTATGATATCCAAAGGTTCAAATCGAATATCCACAAACACTACTCCTTCTATCCTCCTTCCCACAACCTTTTTTCCTAGTTCCATCACAATGCATATGCATACGTAGGGGTCATCCCCTGAGTGTTGGTCCAATACAAAAAAAAAAAAAAAAAAAAAAATATTTTCATATAAAAATTTTTCAAAAAATAGATTTTAATACGAATTTTTAATTTTTTTTAAGCGATAACATATATAAGTTTTATATTTTCATATAAAAATCTCCAAAACAAATTTTTTTAGTGATCACAGATTTTTTCCCAAATGGTTTTATCTCCTTTAGTTTCCAAGAAAATTTAAGTTTTATATTTTCAAAAAAATAGGTTTAAGTATGAATTTTGAAATTATTTTTTGTGGCTCTATCTCCTTTAGTTTCGAAGAAACTTAAAAATTTAAATATTAAAAAAATGGTTTTAGTACGAATTTTTAAATTTTTTTTAGTAATCACAGATTTTTGTCTAAATTACTTTATCTCCTTTAGTTTCAAATAAAAATTGAAGTTTTAGGTTTTTATTTAAAAATTTTCAAAAAACTAGGTTTTAGTACGAATTTAATTTTTTAAGTGATCACAGATTTCCGCCCAAATGGCTCTATCTTCTTTAGTTTCCAAGAAAATTGAAGTTTTATATTTTCATATAAAAAATTTTAAGAAATTAGGTTTTAGTACGAATTTTTTTTTTTTTTAAAGTGATCACAGAATTTTGCTTATATGGCTCCATCTTCTTAAGTTTCCAAGAAAATTTAAGTTTTATATTTCCATATAAAATTTTTTTTAAAAATCGATTTTAGTACAAATTTTGAAATGTTTTTAGTGATCAAAGATTTTTGCCCAAATGGCTCTATCTCCTTAAGTTTCTAAAAAATTTTAAGTTTTATATTTTCATATAAACATTTAAAAAAATTAGGTTTTTGTACGAATTTTGAATTTTTTTAGTGATCAAAGATTTTTGCCCAAATTGCTCTATCTCCTTTAGTTTCCAAAAAAATTTTAGTTTTATATTTTCATATAAACATTTTCAAAAAAAAGGTTTTAGTACAAATTTAAAATTTTTTTAGTTATCACAGATTTGTGCTCAAATGATTCTATCTCCTTATTTTGCAAGAAATTCTATATTTTATATTTTCATATAAAAATTTTCAAAAAATATGTTTTAGTACAAATGAAATTTTTTTTTTAGTTTTCACAAATGGCTCTAGCTCCTTTAGTTTCCGAGAAAATTAAAATGTTATATTTTCATATAAAAATTTTTGAGAAATTAGGTTTTAGTACAAATTTTAATTTTTTTCAAAGTGATCGCAGAATTTTGCTTATATGGCTCCATCTCCTTTAGTTTCCAAGAAAATTTAAGTTTTTTATTTTCATATAAAAATCTCAAAAAAATTAGGTTTTAGTACAAATTTTTTTTTAGTAATTACAGATTTATTCCCAAATGGCTCTATCTCCATTAGTTTCCAAGAAAATTGAAGTTTTACATTTGTATATAAAAACTCTCAAAAATTAGGTTGTAGTACAAATTTTTTTAATTTTTTTAGTGATCACAGATTTTCTTAAGTTTTTAAGAAAATTTAAGTTTTATATTTTCATATAAAAATATAAAAATTTAAAAAAAAAATAGATTTTTTTTAGTGATCACAGATTTTTGTCTAAATTACTTTATCTCCTTTAGTTTCCAAGAAAATTTAAGTTTTATATTTTCATATAAAATTTAAAAAAAATAGGTTTAGATTTAGAATAAGATTTTTTCCCAAATGGCTCTATCTTCTTTAGTTGCCAAGAAAATTAAAGTTTTTTATTTTTATAAAAAAATTTACAAAAAGTTAGATTTTTGTACGAATTTAAAATTTTTGTTAGTTATCACAGATTTTTGCTCACATGACTCTATCTCTTTTAGTTTCCAAGAAAATTGAAGTTTTGTCATATAAATTAAAAAAATAACAGGTAAGAAAGTGCTATAGTCGGCCAAGCCCAAGGTGTTCTTTTCCTGTATAAAGACAAATATTTGCTAAATTTTGCCATCATACAAGCATTTTCTGAAAACTTTAGACTTACATATATGAGAGCTAGGGTTAAATGTGGACCGATTATTTCGAAATTTGGCAAAATTGATTACAGTTTTTACAAAAATTATGTATTAAAAAAATAAACCCAAAATTCTCATAATCTTCAGATTTACGTGCGTTTTTGTGATTTTTGTTTCATTTAGTACGTTTTGATAGAAGAGTTTGTCTGTCGATTTCAACGAAATTTGGTACAACGATTTTGTTTTACATAAGCAGTATATATTTAAAATTTCATGAAATAATTTTTATATTTGATAATATCAATTTCGGGAAGTGGGACATATGGGAGGTACCATAAATAATGTACCGATTTTGACGAATTTCAATAGCCATGGTCCTACTTTCATAAAAATTATCTTTGCCAAATTACATCAAATTATCTCAAGAATTGCGACTTGTACTTTGATTATATGGTTTACATGGGGTTTCAACCAGCCGTCCAGCCAGACGGACGGACGGACGGAATGATATTGCTTAGTCGACTCAGAAAGTGATTCTAAGTCTATTGTTATACTAAAAGGTGGATATAATTAGGTTTTAGTACAAATGAAACACTCTTATACATATAAAACAAAAGACTTAGAACACAAACATTCTCAATGAATTTATGCAATCAAACAAAAGACTTAAGAAACAAACATGGATATTCTAGTCAACCAATTTTGAAACTAATAAAAATATTTAAGATGGAAAATTTAACTTGGTAAAAGAAATCAATTGGAATCAAATCACATATTTTCAATTAGGATCATAATAATATTTTTAAGTTTTTTTTTTGCTTAAAATATGAGTTGTTTTTTTTAGTTTTCTCTAAGACAAAAATGACAATAATTTAAGCCAAACGCAAAGCGAAGAGAAAATCAAAAATCCAAAAAAGAGACCGGTATCTCTGAAATAATTTTTAAAACAAAGAGTAAATTTTATTTTATACAAAAATTTACAGTTATAAATAAAATAAAAAATTCTGCTCACGTTACTCTCTGTTTATTTCGGTTGTTATGTTTTTTTTGTGTGTATGTATAAGTATTTTGGAATGCGAGCACATTGACCATTTCAGCTTAACGAATACAATGCAAGCCATAAAGACAAGACTAAGGCAAAGAAAAAGCAAAACGTTAACACCAAGACTTGGTAAAGTTAAAATACACAGTCTTAGCTTTAGTTTAAGAATAACCACGCTGCGGTAAAGACGCGAATTTGAATGGCTGAAATAAAATTGAAAAGAAACTCGAAAACTTAAAGCTTAAAACCGTTTAAGAAGTAAGGGAAGGGGCGCATGTGCGCATACCAAAACCAATAACAAAGTGGAAAAAAAAGAGTGAAACAAGTTTTCGATCGGTACAAATTCGCATAATACAAAATTAATCGTACTGAAAAGTGGTGACGCAGAGCAGTAAAGCTACATATGTATATAAAGTGTATGATGGCTGGCTATTGTTAGAGTATCTGTGATAGTGCAATGAAATTTCTTCATAGTTAAAAAGTGATTCATTTAACTAAAAAACATAAAAATTTTCTTTAAAGAAAAATAATCATGGAAAAATTAAAAAGTTTTTAATGAAACTAACAAAGAGCTAAAAGAGTTTACAAGAAATAATCAATTTAAATTTAATTACCCTAACAATTAAAATAAAATAACAATCAAAATTTACCACGTAGTCACAAAAAAAGAAAAATTCATAAAGTTAATAGTATCCATAAAAATATTTCTTTTTTCTAAATTAATTATTTTCTTTAAAAATGACATTGAATGCGTTGATGTATTCAATGAGCGGAAGTTGTAGCCGTTTTCGTGTTTCAACTTTAAGCAATCTAACAAAATTCAACTGGTGTTTATATGCAACTTTGCTGATATTCTATTTACATTTTCCTTTATTAACAGGTAATTTAAAACTAAAATCATTAAATATAAGTAAAATTATATATTGTACTTTAATAAAATAAAAAAGTTTGTATTTCTTTTGTTTCTGTAAATCTAACAAGTTTTCTTTAGTGTCTGTTTAAAAGTTTCCCTTTCAAGTTTACTGGAGTAACAAACACGAAATGTATAGCGCTGATTGAAATGTAAAAGATTCAAATACAAATCACTTAAAAACAGCAAAATTTCATTTTCGTTCAATTATAATTCTTATGTGTTATGGTTCCATAAGTACAAAAACGCCCGATTTGTATACCCACCATCAAAAAGAATTTCCTTAATATTGGCTGAAAAACCAAATGCGATATATGTATATTCTGAATCCTTATGAAATTCTAAGACTATTAAGCGATGTCCGTCTGTCTGACTGTTGAAATCACGATAACGAATAAACGAAAGGAGCTAGCTCACTGAAACTTAGTAAATATTCATTTCTGAGAAAACTTTGGTATTGAAATTGGGCAAAATCGGTTAACATTTGACCATAGCTCCCACATAACCTCGCCTAGGCTAATCGCTTATTTCGCTAAATTTTGGTATTGAAATTGGGCAAAATCGGTTAACATTTGACCATAGCTCCCAAATAACCTCGTCTAGGCTAATCGCTTATTTACTAATAAATAACAAACTATAATAGCTATGATAATTTGGTATATAGAAGTTTTACATAAGCCCTAGTAGGCAGCATATAAAATTTCATCAAAATCGGTTCACATTTAGCCATAGCTCCCATACAAAACACTTATGAAAACAGCTTAAATTTCACCCAAAATACACTTAAATGCCAATAAATCTAAAATTATAACAGATATAACCACTAAATTTAGCAATGCCAGCCAGTGTGCAGAATTTTGTCACAATCGGTCACCGTTTGACCATAGCTCCCATATAAAAAACTTACGGAAACACAAAAATACAGATAAAAGCGCGATAGCTCCTTAACAACAATAGCTAGAAAGACAAAATTTTACAAAGGTATTTTCGATATGTTATAGAATGAAAATGGGCGAAATCGGTTCACATTTAGTTAGAGCTCCCATATAACCCTGCCCCGGGAATCACATTTATGCTGATAAATTGAATACAATTGTAATATCTATGACAACTAAATTTAGAACAGAGAAGTCTTATGCAACTTTTGGTCAGATGTCAAATGTCAAATTTTATTAAAATCTTTCCATATTTTACCATAGCTTTCATATAAAAACCACTCCCGGAAACCACTAAAATACCACAAACGGATGTTTTGAGTTCGTCATTGCATTAGGTTCCTCTTTTTACTCTCTTTTATTTTGTTCCAACAGCCAATCTTTAGCTCATCCCAAAACAGCTTCATAAGAAATTTAAGGGCCAATGTCACTCTAAACTCATCTAGAATTGTTAGTGCTAAAAGGGCCAATGTTGACATTGGCTCTTTTATCACTAACAAATTTTGTTATTTTTTAATAAAATTTAAATGCTAAAAGGGCCAATGTCAACAATTTATTTCACATTTTTTTAGCAATCTTATACCATATCTTATTAGATATATATATGTTATAAGTTATTAGATATATACATATGTAGATATATCCTCTAAATTCAATAATATTTGTAGTAACATAACAAACAGTTGCCAAATAGTATTGTTTTTTTTTTGTCAATATTTCCTTATAAAAGGGCCAATGTCATAGAAAAAAATATAAAATGTATAAATTAGTTTGTGCTAATAATATTCCTAATAATATTCCTAACCCAATTTTTATGGGCGAAACTTGGAAATTATCTGAGCTGTAAGGAAAACAAATTCTTATAAAAATTTCATTTCTAATTTTCTCAAAACTAGTTTTATTGACATTGGCCCTTTTGGCACCAAGCCACAGATATAACATCCCCTTTTTATATCTACGATCAAAAAGATTCAGTTTTTTAAGATTGCATCTACGAAATTAAACAGTTATCAAACAATGTTATGTTCAGATTTTATATACGGTGGATACATTAGGAGCTCCTAACAAAATATATGGCCCTGCAATTGTTGCAATTCTAAACAGAATTTGGTGAAATTCAACACACGTCTATTAATTAATTCAAAAAGGAGGTCTACTAATTTTGGTTGAAATTAGGCCACCATTATTCTTTTTGATATATAATCCGAAATTCTTAACAGAATTTGATGAAATTCGGCAAACGTCTATAAGTTGATCTAAAACAGAGGTATACTAGTTTTGGTTGAAATCAGCTGACTCCTTGGGTGCCCGCCTTGGACCCCCATTTTTAACCATTTTTTTTTTCAATGTATAAGCCGCAATTCTCATCAGAATTTTAAAAAATTCTTCACACGTCGATTAATTGATCCAAGAAAGAGTTATACTAATTGTGGTTGCTATCCCTTAACTCTTTGAGGTACCTGTCTTGGACTTCCATTTTCCATTTATTATTGTTCTCATTGTATATAAGATACATATTTGTTTCATGTACCTACTGAGTTGTATTTACATGTCATATAATAGCACAGTACGACAAAATCAAATTTTGCTGAGTATACATCAGTACAAGTGAACCTCCACGGTCCTTCGAATCTTAAAAATCGATTTTCTTGAAATTCTGACGTGCTACAGCAAAACGCCGAGACACGTATTTCTATATTTTAAGCCTATTTTCATATTCTGCTAACATTTCTCATGTGTACCAACCGCTGTCGTACTGTGTAATATAAAAAAGGAACAAAAAAAATAGAATAATTATAATTATCAACGAAATTTTTCTTCTGCTTCTTCATTTTCTAATATATAGTCGCGAAAGGTATTGTTTGATTTTGTTGCTTCCCTATTTAACGTTACTAGTAGTTCAAACGCCATTTAACCGACTGCTTCACAATGATTCTTAAGCTGTGATCAATACATGATTTGTTTAGCCTAAAGCCATGGTCGCTATGCGGTTGTGTAGAATATGGGCTATAACTTTGTTAACCATATTAAGAAGGATTGAACAATTTGAACAGTCCTGCAAATTTCCTTTTTTTGTAGTTTTCTCTGAGATCACTTGCTAATCTTTCATCCGACCAATACTTCGTAACCAGAGGCTTTAACAAGATTGTTGATAGAGTTGTATTAACTTATAATAATTTAGATGGTATCTCATCAGAACCTGCAGAACGCGTTTTTTTTAGTAACGCGACAATAGAAAACCGAAATTCAGCTACAATATGGAGTCTTTAGATTAAAATAATTATGAACGACATTCCGTTAAATATCTCTTAAACTATTAGATATATCGTAGTACAGTAAACATATTTTTGTTTTTTTCTTAAGTAGTTCTCGAATGCTAATATTTGCAAAAGTTATACGGACCAATAGGTTTTACATACTAGAGGTGCTCAACATTGGTCCACTGTAGAGGACTTTGTGCTAAAAATGGATATGTTTTTAAAGATTGATCACATTGAGCCACAATCGCCCAGTATTTTAAAAGTTATTGAACTAAAACTTAATAACCTTCACACACAATACTTTGCAGCATAACTTCTAAACAATTTGGAAAAAATTGAATTAGTTTGTCAAAGTGGCAAAACTTTGCCTTATTTTATGAGATTTTTGTCGCTTACGATCAATATTTTTGCTATCGCTAGCGATCATTTCAATCTAAGGGCTAGATATATTGAAAACGACATAACCAATTTTATTAAAATTGATTATAAATTGATTAAATAAAAGATTTAAATTGCCCTTTAGTCGTGCTTATTAACATTTTTTGTGCCATTAACGGTTTTGCAATTTAAAAAAAAAGTTTTTTCTTTAAAATTCAAAAATTTTTATTTTTCATAAAAATCGTAAAATGGAAAAACTTACCATCTTACTCAACAAGCGTAAAACTATTATTATTCCAATTTTGAAAATCAATCAATAAGTAGTGATTTTATCAAAATATCGTTAAATACAAAATTTTAGCAAACAATTTTGTCATTAATTTATTTCTTAAAAAAAAAAATTTTAGAGCGATTAATGAAAAAAAAATTTAAATTTGAACTGAACTAGTACAAAAATATTATAATAGACTATAGTATTTTTTATATGTTTACATTTTTGTACATTTATCTTATGTCATTCTGCATTTCTGTACACGATATACATACAATAATACAACTTACAAAAGACAAAAGTCTACAAGAAAAATAGAAATTCACTTTCATGCGAAACTAGTGAAACTGGTCTAACGAAGTTATTGTTTTGTATAAATTTTGCTTTTAAACAATATCAAAGTTATTCATTCACTCTGCTTTAATAATTATTATGTCTAAAGTTGTTAACTATATATGTATGTATGTATATCTTGCTGAATACCATTTACATTTTAAAGTTATTTTTACCAAATTATTAGCGAATTGAATGTTAGTGACCTATTAAAAAATTAAATAAACTAATGAGATTTTTTCTTAAAAATTATGGAAAACACTGTCTTCAATTTATATTTTAAAGATCGTATTTAAATTCGTAGACTATAACATTTGGTAGGAATATTCTTCATTTCATAAAAATGTTAGGTATTGAAATTTTCCGAAATTAGATCTGACCATAGCTCCCATATAAACCACTTACACGATAGCAACTAAACGAAAAAATTTCTTGATAGAATTAAAAAAAAACAAGTAAGAGTGTTATATTCGGCTGTGCAGAATCTTGTATACCCACCATCAAGATGTACGAGAGTGCAGCTTATTCAAAACGTTGACCAAATGTGGTATTGTTGGTAATATAATTGGACTAAATTCGGTTGCAGTGGTATAGTTACTATAGTTCAACATTTAAAAGTATCTAAGTGTTTTCCCAAGTATTTACCTTGGACAAAATGCTGTTCCATAGCCGAATATAGTTTTACATTAATAAGCTGTTTCCTTGTGCCATAAACATGTTGATAGCAACACGGCAGGTTCATATATTTTGTTAGGAGTTCCTAATGCATCTACCGTGTATAAAGTCTGAACCTAACATTGATTGATAGCTATCTAATTTCGTAGATGCAATCTTAATATACTGAATGTACCTCCAAATCTTTTTGATTGTAGATATAAAAAGGGGATGTCATATATCGAGGGTTTATATTCAAAAAGTGCTATCTACAAATTCACAATTTTGCAGGAGAGGGAAAAAACAGTTTTTGTCATTAACTATAAGAGAAATAAATAAACTTTGTTTTACAATACCATACAAATCGGGGCTAAGATCTTGTACAAATTAAGTTTTTTTATTAACTCCTTATATTTTCGGTTCTATAGTAGATAGCTCTTTTTACGAGTTAAAATTTGATCGTTTCAAGTACTAAAGCAAGTAGATAGCATTATTTTAACAAGAAAAAAATAAAATATAACGAAAATTGAAGCTTTTATCAAAATATCACGAATTTTAATTAAAAGAACAAGTTTTTTGAATAAAACAAGATTTATTATAAATATGTCAATAGAATTCATGGTACTCTCTTTCTTATATGACGTTTATTTACAATCTGTTAAGGTCAAAGGCCGAGTATATCTTAGAAATCCATGATTACAGTACGTTGCAGGGAATTGTGGTCCATTTTGTTGGTTTATCATAAATTACAATGTATATTTTATAACAATTGTTATTATTTCCACAAATATTTTTATCTATTTTATCTACAGATAGCACTATTTTTTGATTATGTGTAGATAGCACAAACACAATTTATAAAAAAAAATGTTTTAAAATTATTCTTCTTCCTTAAAATTTATATAACATATGACAAATAAGCCAAGGAACAAGTTTCCATTAAAAACCATTTTGGTCAAAAATGTAGATAGCACTTTTTGAATATAAAGCGTCGATATATAAGAACTACAGCCAAATGTTGACCGATTGTTACAATATATTAATATACTGGCTGGTATTAGTATAAAATTTATTTCTGCAAAATTTAGTGGCGTTTGTAGCATTTTAGTGGTTACCGGTAGCGGTTTTTATATGAAAGCTATGGTTAAAACGGACCGATTCCTATAAAATTTGACATACTGACTGAAAGTTGCATAAAACTTCTCTGTTCTAAATTTAGTAGTCATAGATTTTACAATTTTATTCAATTTATTAGCATAAATGTGATTCCCGGGGCAGATTTATATGGGAGCTCTAACAAAATGTGAACCGATTTTACCCATTTTCAGCACACAATTTCTATAACATATCAAAAATACTTTTGCTAAATTTTGTCTTGTAGTTAAGCAACTATCGCGCTTTTCTCTGATGGAAAGACGGACATAAACCGTGTTTTCTTTTTGTATTTTTGTGTTTCCGTAAGTTTTTTATATGGGAGCTATGGTCAAATAGTAACCGATTGTAACAAAATTTTGCACACTGACTGGCATTCACATAAGACTTCCTTTTGTAAAATTTTGTTGCTGTAACCCTTTTTGTTAAGGCGCTATCGCGCTTTTATCTGACGGAAAGACGGACATAAACCCCCTTTTCTTTTTGTATTTTTGTGTTTCCGTAAGTTTTCTATATGGGAGCTATGGTCAAATGGTGACCGATTGTGACAAAATTTTCCACACTCGTTGGCATTGACATATGATAAATTTAGTGGTTATATTTGTTATAGTTTTAGATTTATTGGCATTTAAGTGTATTTTTTTAGTTTTGGCTGTTTCCGTAAGTTTTTTGTATGGGAGCTATGCCTAAATGTGAACCGATTTTGATGAAATTTTACATGCTACCTAGGGCTTATATAAGACTTCTATATACCAAATTTTATCATTATAGCTATTATAGTTCGTTATTTATTAGCAAATAAGCGATTAGCGTAGTCGAGGTTATACGGGAGCTATGGTCAAATGTTAACCGATTTTGCCCAATTTCAATACCAAAATTTTCTCATAGATGAAGAATGGTTTTACTAAGTTTCAGTGAGCTAGCTTCTAGGCGGTATCGTGATTTCAACAGACAGACAGACGGACATCGCTCAATCTGTCTGTCTGTCTGTATGTCTTCATTTTTTTATTGAAATTGGGCGAAATCGGTTGACATTTGACCATAGCCCCCGTATAACCTCGCATAGGCCAATCGCTTATTTGCTAATAAATGACAAATTATAACAGATATGATGATAAAATTAAGCAAGTTTGACATGATCATTATAAAATTTTATATGAGCATATAAAATTTCATCAAAATCGGAACCATAGCTCCCATACAAAACACTTACGGAAACAGCCTAAATTCCACCTAAATTACACTTAAATGCCAATAAATGATAAACTATAATAAATATGGCCACTAAAGTTTTAAGTCAATGCAAAAAATATTATTTTTTTGAAAAATCACAAAAATTTCCATTTTCAAAAATAATTATTTCCAAAACCACTGCTCGGATTAAAAATTTAGTTAGTGTTTCGTAAATATAATTTTGTTGCCGAATTTAGATTTTTTACTTAGTTCAAGAAAATAAACAGTTTTCGAGTTACGCGAATATTTATTGCGCAACCTCCTTCGTTTTAAATAACGCTATATCTCGAAAACTAGAGCTAAGAAAACGGTTAGCAAACATTGAATTCAGCGTACTCGACTTATCTTTACCCACCAGGCTTTCCTTCTGTCGGTTTAAATAAAGTAAAATATCAAATTTTGTATCTAAGCTTTTTTCGTAAATTATTCTCACATGGAAGCTAGGGGGTCATATGTGGGACAATCTTCTCGAAATTTAGCAATTTGATTTCAGTTCATACAAAAATTATGTAAAAGTTGTCATTACTATCACGTTTAGAAGCGTTGTTGGGTACTTCGATGCATTTATGTAGCTTTTGCCAGAAGGGCTGAAATGAGAGCTATGGTCAAAAATATGGAACGATTTCAACAAAATTTGGTTTAGTGATTTTTGTTTATATTAGTATATAATAATAGTTAATATTTAAAAGAAAACTAAAATTTGTGTCAAAAACTATAATTCCGGAAAGTGAGACCCATGGGAGGTAACTGAAATAATGTAACCAAAAACCTTTGTCCCGGAGAGTTAAATCTATTAGAGTTACCCCAAATAACCAATATCAACAGCAAATTTGTTCCGGAACGAACTTTTTTTTGGGAGACAGTCCACATTTTTTTTTTGACGATTTTGTTTATTTTTAACAAGCTTTTTCCTTGTTGCAAAAAAAATATATCATGCCAACCAAATCTTATTAAATTACCTTGGTCTTTACTTAATTTTTTTTAATAATACATTTAAGATTTTTTTTATATGCTTGTTTTTTATTATTGAATCTTTCTAAAAAGAAAATAACAATAAGTAATAAAAACTTAATCTAAAATAATATTATATAGAGTTTGCCAGTGCAACTCTATTTAAGATTTATTCGAATTTGAGGAAAATTAGTGAGTGGCTAGGTCCAAGGTACCCATCCTTTTTAATCGTTGGTGGCCTTCAAATTGCAAAAGCTGTCTTGCAAGAACATTTGGGTGAACATGCAGCTTGGAAATATATTTTGTACAGAACCTTCTAATCTCCTCTTGGACTAGTGGAACATTTAAATCTCTATGGATATTATTATTTCTGATGTACCAGGGAGCGCCAGTTATTATATCCTTGATTGTCTTCTCTGTAATTTGGCAAAGTTAGAAGCAGAAGCCGTTCCCCATAGCTGAATACCATACGTCCATATTGGTTTAATAATTGATTTGTACAAAAGGACTTGCAGTCTAACTCCAGAGCAGATTGAGGGCCAATGAGCCAGTTTAGTTCAGCGGATTTCAATTTAATCTGAGTTAACTTACAGTCGATGTGATGGGACCAAGTGAGACGGCGATCTAAATGTATACCAAAGTACCTAACGTGTGAGCACTCGGGAATCATCACGTTGTTAATCATGATTGGAGGACAGTTATCTCTTCTCAGAGTAAACGTTACATGAACACACTTTGTAGGATTTACCTTAATTTTCCATTTGTTCAGCCATATTTCCAGCTCGTGAATATGGGATTGTAATAGTGCAGAAGCAATTTTGGGATCGGAATTAATACTAATAAATGCTGTATCATCTGCGAAAGTAGATGCATATGTAAGTGCATTAGTTGGCATATCTGCTGTGAAGATAATATATAGCAAAGGACCCAATATACTACCCTGTGGAACACTAGCAGCAATTTTCCTAGAAAAAGAATATTCATCTTTTGATCGAATTCGGAAGGTTCTATTGGACAAATAACTTTTTAAGAGTTTATGTGTACTTGCTTTAAGCAGATTTACAATTTTGTTTATAAGTCCCTCATGCCAGACCTTATCGAATGCTTGTGAAATATCGATGAACAAGGCGGAACAGTATTGTTTATTTTCGAAGGCTTTTCTGATTATTGTTGTTATTCTATGTACTTGTTCGGAAACCGAATTGATGATCAGGAAGAATATCCATCCAATTTATGGATGTGCTTAAAGTGGAAATAAGTAGCTTTTCAAACAATTTCGAAATAAATTTAACATACAATTTTTCTATAAAATTTGGTATTTTCACGTTATTATTAATAAAATCACTACTAAACTATCGATTTTCGTATTTTTATAATTAGTTTTACGATTGTTGAGTAACAATTTTATGTTTTTTCCATTTTCGATTTTTTATAATTAACAAAAAAATGTAAATAACTCCAAACACATTGATAAGACAAAAAAATTTGTTTGCTCGACTTGAGGGCAATTATGCTTCTAATCAATTGATGTATTTTTGAGTAAAATTTAAGTTGATTTCAATATATGGTAATATTACTTATTAAAAAATATCAAATTAAAAAAAAAATATGAACTTTTCTGTTGCTTTTATACTTATGAGACCATACCACATAAAAAAACATAGTTTTACTTTAATATTATTTTGGCTGTTGCCCAGTGTAATATAATAAAATTCAAGTTGAGTCATTTTTAAGTGTCAAAACCAATTTGGTTGGAGTTCCCCACAAATATTCAAAAAAGTCAGTGATTTATCAATCTTACCATATGTATTTATTTTCTAACTCATGCTACCATGGCTTAACTGGTTCTTTTAAAGAGAGTGGACTCAAAATTTTTAAATTTTACTGTTTGCAAGAAAATCTTACATCAGTTTCTCTTCAATTTGGGAAATTTTTTAAGTTTGCCGTTATTCAAGTAATTTTTTAAGAAGACCTAACTTATTCCTAAAAAAATATATTTCCGTCAGTCTGGCTGGACCACCATGTAAACCATGTAATCAAAGTACAGGTCGCAATTCTAAAGACAATTTGATGAAATTTGTTAATTTTTTTGATAGTGGGACATTGGATAATGAAATTCGTCAAAATCGGTCCATTATTTATGGTATCTGTCATAGGTCCCACTTCCCGGAATTTCTATTTTGGCCACAAATATCAATATTTTTTCATGAAATTTAAAACAAATACTGCTTATGTAGACCAAAATCACTGTACTCGTTGAAATCGGTCCACATTTGAGCATAGCTCCCATACAAATTCTTCTGTCAAAACGTACTAAATGAGAATAAAATCTCAAAAACGCCCATAAATCTGAAGAATTTTGAGTTTTCAATTGCCAAATTTCGAGATAATCGGTCCACATTTGACCATAGCTCTCATATAAGTCCAAATAACGGAAACAGCATAAATATATAGGTTTTGAAAAAATGTTTTTATGATGGCAAAATTTAGCAAATATTTTTCTTTATTCAGAAAAAAAACACCTTTGACCTTAGTGGTGAACGGTCCCGACTATACGGGCTTGACCGACTATAGCACTTTCTTACTTGTTTATATACAATTTGAGTTGACAAAATGTTTTGGATAGAAAACTTTAATATCAAAAGCTTTCCTATAGGTAACCTTTAATATATACAGCTTTCTACTAAAAACATTCCAAATTAAAAGCTTTTCAATAAAAACCCTCATTTTCTAATGTTTTCTTATATACAATTTTTCTATAGAAAACTTTCAAGCTTTCGTATAGGTAACTTTTCATATAAAAAGCTTTTAAATAAAAACATATCCTTAATAAATAAAACTTGTCGAAAGGTTTCCTATAACAAACTTTTGATATGGAAAGATTTCCGATAAAAAAATTTCGATATTAAAAAATTTAGGAAAAAAAACATTATATACCAATAGATTTCCTAAAGGTAACTTTTAATATCCAAAAAAAACATTCCATATCGAAAGTATTCCAATATAAAATTTCCAATATCTAAACATTTGTTGTAATAAACTTTCGATATCGAAAGATTTGCTATATCGATGTCAAACTTTCAATATTGAAAGTTTTCCTATAGGAAGAAAACTTCCGTAACGAAAGACTTTCCTATAGAAAACATTCGCTAAGGAAAGCTTATCTTAATATACAGGCATTCCACAAATTCCGTCTGGAATTGAAACAATTCCCTAATTGAATTCCAATCGAAATTGTTTTAGGTTCTATAGATTCCGAAAAATTGTAAATCTTCAAAAACATTACAAAATACTATTTTTTCAATTAAAATCAGTAACTCTATCTTCGTTTAAACAAATAACGCTGATTACACTGTGCTAGTTGAAAACCCAGATAAAAGGAAGACCAAATGGGTAAAAATTACTCGAGTACGCTGAATTCAATGGTGCTAACTGTCTTTTTAGGTTAGCTCTAGTTTTCGAGACATAGCGTTATAAATGGAAGAGGCTGAGCAATAAATATTCGCGTAACTCGAAAATTCAATTCCACTTTGAAAACAGAAAGCATTAATTTATTTTGATATAAAAAATCTTAAATTTTGTCTTCGTACTAATAAAAAAATATCTTCTTTCAGATGCTGCAGTCGATTTCGATGACGAGGAGGGTCCATATCAGGGAAAATACTTAGGAAAAATCAACTCTTATCATCATCAAGTAAATTTAATTCAAAACAAAAATTCGAGTTTATATAATATTCATTCCCTTCTCAGGTCTCTGGTGATATATATGCTGTCAATGAATTCACATTCTTAATAGTGGGTTTCAATTATGATGGAAATGGTGCTGATACCTTCTTTTGGGCTGGAGCCTCAAATCGACCAGGTCCGCAAGGTTTTATAGTGCCTGATGAATATGGCAAGTAAGTAGAATTAACATTCCTTATCAAATTCTTTAATAAGTTGTTTTATTATCATTGTAGAACCAATATTTTAGATCGTTATCACAACAAAGATTTCACCTTGACACTGCCGGATCGCAAGAAAATTACCGAAATCAAATGGCTATCGGTTTATGATTTGAATAATCAAAATAATTTTGGTGATGTTTTTATACCAGAAGAATTTGAGCCACCACGTGCCCAGGGTGGTGGTACTTTTTCGAAACGCAGTCATAATGTTAGCAGTGAAGCTATTGAAATTTTAGATTCGAAAACTATACAAATTATTGATTTCACCTATGACGGCAAAGGCAAGAGAACATTTTTCTGGGCCGGTGTAGGAGCTCAACCCTCAAGTCGTGGCAGTAAAATTCCTGATGAAAGCGGATAGTAAGTGATTTTTGTTATTTACAAAAATGGGTTTAATAATCTCTTTCCATTTTAGCCTAGATCCCATACGCAAATACGATAAGGAGACTATAACCTTAGAATTGCCGGGCGACAAAACTGTTTTTGATATTGATTGGATTAGTATTTTCGATTTGGCCGATAATGAAAATTATGGTCATGTTTTAATTGCGGACAATTTAAATGTACCCCCTTCCCTGGTTAAAATAACACCCTATGAATTTTCTCTACCTAATTGTCGACAATTGCATAAAAATTTACAAGTATCTTGGGAAGTTTTTGGTCCACAAATAACTCTTCAACTGTCGGGTCTTGTGGAAAAGAATGATTATATGTCATTTGGTTTGTCGGGTTCAGAAACATCTTCACAAATGATTGGTGGAGATGCCGTAGTAGCATATATGGATGATATTCGAGGTTATTCGGTGGATTATAATATAACATCGTTGGCTCCTTGTGTGCAAGTGTTGGGTCAAAATAAAGGTGTTTGCCGGGATGATGTTGTGGGAGGTCTAAATGATTTCCAATTGAACACTTATAGTCGTAAGGATGGCATAAATACCATAACATTTAGAAGAACTTTAATATCATGTAAGTATTTTGGTCATATCAGGGCATGATATGAGATGTGTCATGTCATACATCATCCCGTTTAAGATATCTTCATATACATGCTTTGAAATATAAACTAATTAATCATTTCTCGTTTAGCTGATCCTGGCGACAAGGAAATACGCTTAGATAAAAGCAACTATATAATATGGGCCTTGGGTCAATTGGATTCGAATTATGAACCCGCCTTTCATACATACTATCCCAAAAGTGATGTCTTAATTGATTTTAATACTACAGAGCCTGTTAACGATTGTTTCAGTTTTACAACACGTACTGATGCACCCGTACAAACTTGGGAAAAAGTCAGAATTTTAGATCCGTAAGTAATAAAGAAGGTTAAATTGTACTTCAACATAGTTATTCTTAAAAAAATGATTTCGGGACTTATTTACTAAAATAAATTTAAAATAAGTAAGAGGTTTATATTCGGCTTCAAATTGTGTTAAATTTAGAATCATATCTCACATATCTACTAGAGTGCAGCTAATTCAATATGTGGACCGAATTAAAACAAAAATGTTACGCAAATTGGTGTTGTTGGTAAATTCTTTGGACTAAATTGGGTTGCAGTAGCTTTAATGTTCAGCATTTAAAAGTATCTAAGTGGTTTCCCTGATATTTACTTTGCATATAATTTGGTCTCAAAACCGGGAATAGTTTTACAGTTGTTAAATTCTTTTCGTTGTGCTTAATAGTTAGGCCAAACACGTTAATAGTAATACGGCAGATCCATATATTTTGTTAGGAGTTCCACCGTATATAAAGTGATGACTTAACATTGATTGATAGCTATCTAATTTGGGGTTTTTGGCATTTTAGTGGTTTCCGGTAGTGGTTTTATATGAAAGCAATGTCAAATATAGACCGATTCGTATAAAATTTGATATGCTGACCAATAGTTGCATAAAACTTCTCTGTTCTAAATTAAGTTGTCATATCCATTACAATTAACGTAATTCTCGGGTTGGGGTTATATGAGAGCTCTCACTAAACGCTAACCGATTTCGCCCTTTTTTAATACATAACTTTCTGAAGATATCAAAAATACTTTTGTAGAATTTTGTCCCTCTAGCTCTTATATTTATGGAGCTATCACGCTTTCATTTGACGGACATAAACCTCCTATCTTTTTAGTATTTTTCGGTAAGTTTTTTATATGGGAGCTATGTTAAATGGTGACCGATTGTGTTAAATGGTGACCTTGTACTAAATTTACTGGCCGTAGTATTTTAGATAGAATTTTCGTAGGGGAGCTTCGGTTTAATGAGAACCGGTTTCGATGAAATTTTATGCGTTTATGTAAAACTTATCTGTGCTAAATTTTATCATCATATCCGTTATAATTTGTCATTTATAAGCTATGGTGAAATGTAAACCGATTTCGCCCAATTTCATTACCAAAATTTTGAAGAACATTTTTGCCAAATTTTAGTGACCTACCTCCTTTCGTTCAGGCCCTATCGTGCCGACATATAGACAGACAAACAGTCTGAAAAAAATATTCACTATTACTTTTATTAATATTGAACATTTGCACAATTTAACAAGCATATGCTCAAATTATTACAAAAAATTCACATTTTCGCGAAACTCTTCAAATCGAAATTGCAGGTACGTCGAAACGGTTAAAGAAATCGACCTCTTTTTTATCTCATTCTCCCATTTGTTTATTTTGTGATACTGGAAAACAAATTTATTATTTGCAATACTTGTTGAACAAAATTTTTTTAAAAAATGATTTTTGAAACTGGCCTGAGAAAAAAGTATAATCAGATTTGGCTTATCAAGTCTGGAAGTTGTATGAGAAAAAAACTGACAGAATTAAAATTGAGTACTATCAAGTTTACGAAAATTTTGAAAATTTGTATAAAATTTAAGGAAAATAAAATGAAAACTGATAAAGAAAATGTTCGTGTGTGAACGTGACTGCAGGTTCAAAAGAAATTTAAAGAAAAACTGATCAAGTAAACCTGATTCGTGTGAAACGGGACAAAACTCGATTATTTAGTACTTACAGGTCATAGAATTGTAAAACATGTCTTACTTTGAAATTTACTTATCCTTAAGTAAATTTTTTGGCTGTATATCCGGCGTGTCGTCAAGAAGACGAATTTTCAGGGAAAAATTGCAATAACTCCAAAACTACACTATGGTTTTCTTTAAACAAAACAAGTAAGAAAATGCCCGACAATATGATACCCTTTACCACTGAGGTTAAATGTCTTTTTTTCGTGTATAAAAACAAATATTTTTTTTTAAATTTTGTCTTCATACAAAGATTTTCCCAAAACTTATATATTTACGCTATTTCTGTTGTTTTGACCTATATGGGAGATAGAGTCAAATATGGACAGATTTAAACAAAATTTGATATAGTGATTTCCATGTACATAAGCAGTATTTGTTATAAATTTCATGAAAATATACTAATATTTACGGCCAAAATACCAATTCCGAGAAATGAGACCTATGGGTGGTACCCTAAACCAGCCAGCCAGACGGACGGATGGACTGACATCGTTAAATCAGCTCAGGAGGTGATTCTAAGTCTATTGGTTACTTAAAGGTGGGTCTAAGTTCAATATTTCTATGCGTTATATACATCAGCACAAACTTATAAAAATCGTATATGCAATTGAAAGGATGCTTATACCACTATTATTGTGCATTGTACAAAAAGCACTGAGACTCGAATCATCCGGCTTACGTTCTTTTTGTCATATTGTTTTTATAAGTTAGAACGCGCACCTTATCAACTCATCAATTCCACCCAATTTTGTAATTAACCGGACTTTCTCCAACACATATTACAACGCTTTATAAAATTCTTCTTGCGCAATTGCTAGCCAACAATTTTGGTCAAAGTTCGGTATTCGGCGAATACGTGATGGACCGAGTGTAAATTTAATTCGTTCGTGGGTGCAAAGATTTCGCACAACTGCTAAAGCTATGAATGTTTCACGGCCAGTGCCCGGTCAATCTTTAAGGACTGCCGAAAACATTGAACTGGCTGAAAGCAGTTTACATAAAAGTCCTCGACTAACAATACGGAAAAGAGCAGCCTCACTTGGACTCTCTGAATTTCCATTCTTTTAAAACTCAAATCGTTCAAGAACTGAAAGTTTGATTTACGCAAAATTTTTTGTTAGACCATGTTAGAGCGTTCCCGCACTGTAAATCTCATTTTTTTGAGCGACAAGGCTAAATTTTACTTAAACGGCTACATCAACAAGAAAAACCGTTACTGTTCTCCAAGAAAATTTTCGATGGATGATTACTGAATTATTTTTGCCAAACCTACGAGCTCATCCATCGTACTCTTCACACATGTGATCTTACCAGAATAAGGCGACTGCACACACAACCAGAACTTCGATGAATTTGCTTCAGGAAAATTTTTCCTGAAATTCCATGGGCACCGAGGTCTCATGGATTTTTTTTTTACGTTGCTACCTCAAAAACTGGGTTAATAAAGACAATACCCAATCTTTTGTGGCTTTAAAGAAAAATATTCGTCGAAAAACCAGCTCAATTGAACCAAGTTTACTGCAGCAGAACGCAAGGCTGCGTTTTAAACTCAATAAACCTTTAGTTGACTTCAAAATATCTTTTCAAAATATCTCGAAAACTACTTTTACATCGAATTTAGCGGACAAACTTACATAAAGATATGTAGTGGTATTTGTGTTTTATAGTTCATTTTATTGGTTAAGTTTGTATAATTATAATTTACTTTAATTTTCTCAAAAATATTTGTCATAACTCTTCTTCTGTTAAGCAAAAAAAAAACAGATAAATTTATTTTAAACTTTTTTTAATTTGTTTACACATTTTTTTATTTTAGAACTGTACGCACCTTTAATGCTTATTTGGGTCCTTCGGGAGGCTTGAAGGGTTATCAGGGAATTACAGGTAAGTTTTCTTTAAATATTTTTTATTTTGTTTATATAGTATTAATAATATAAACTTTTTCTTAGGTCACGTCTCTAGTGGTTTGGCTTGGTACATTAATGGCTATATGATTCCAGAATTGTATTTAAAACGTGGTCTTACTTATGCTTTTAGGGTAAGTTAGGAGTTTTCTATCTTGCAAAAGCTTAAAAAAAATTATTTAATTTTTTAACTTTTTTAACTCCAGGTAAGAGGTGGTAACAATCCTCATTCACCCGACAATTATCATCCTCTTGTCATAACAGACGAACCTCGGGGTGGCTATGATCGTCTCACCGATGCCAAACAAAGTGAGATACGTGTATTAGCCGGTGTCGAGTTTACAAGACGTGGTCGGCCAAAGCCCACAGCTGCCGGACCTCTATGTATATCGCGTTATCCAGCCGGTTACGATCGCCGTTTAGATGATAATTTTCCCAGTTTTAAGAAGTTCAATCGTTCGCTTGTCACCGATTGTCCCTATGAAGAGCCGGCCATACTGGAAATTACACCAAATATAACATGGCCAGATATTGTGTATTATAATAGTTTTACACATGCCAATATGGGCTGGAAGATACACATTATTGATAGTTATACTAATGTTAGAAATGATGGAACAGGTTTAACAGAAAATTTGAACTTTTTAGTGAGCTCTTCTATAGTAATATTAACAATGTTTTATTTAAGATTTTGAAAATGACTGATTTTCTTGCGTAGTTTCTGCTTTCCTTTAAAGGCTTTTTGTTTCTCGACGAAAATTAAAAAGTTTTGTTTCAAATTCATATGCATATCTTTTATTTATCATTTTAAAATTGTTTAATATCTCATAATACAGAAAAGTTTTTTTTTTTGGTTTTAATTTCTTTTTTTTTAGTAGTTTTTGAATTTTGAAAAAGTTTAATAAATATTTAGTAAATACTTGTAATGTTATATTTTTTCCTGTTTTCATTAAAATATTTATGTGTATAAGTTTATGTACATATATAATTTCATGCTTGAAGTTTCCTTGTAGAAGAGTTCCAAGAATATTTATAATAAATATATTGTAGTATTGAGATTTTTTTAAAATAAATATATAGATTTTTATAATAATAAATATTGGCATTATTTAGTTATATTTTATTTTTCACCCGTAAAATGATTTCTACAATCAAAATGCGTTATTTCTATTTAGCAGGTGGGTACGGCTCATAGCCTAAACGAGTATTAAATCAATATTTTTTAGGTAGCCCTAACTTTCAAAAGATACGTGTATAAAAATGACAGCAGTCGGAGATATAGTATTTTATGTAAAGCAAAAATGGAAAAAAATGGATATAAAGGAATTTCAGTTGTTAAAAAAGCATTAATTTTCGGGGAAAAACATCTGTTAAATAAATATTATTCGTATTCTGTACTTGGAAAATCAATCAAACCAAGAGCGATGCACTCAGTGAACGCCCTAAAAAAGCTGTTACCAAAGAAAAATAAAATAAAAAAAGTTCCACTTAAAAATTTTGGATGACTCTAAAATGAAGTTTATGGAAATAGCAGAGATTCTTATGATAACAAAGGAATATGTGTGTGCTCTGTTCAAAGTGGCTGTGGCTTGAGTTTATAACCGGCAAAACAACAACAAAATAATGATTCAGAGGAGTATTTAGAGCTGTTCTATAGCATTAAACCCATTTTCTCAGGGCAGATGAGAACAAATCTTGACATTATTTAAGGTGCTGAATTCAAAGCCGGGTTTTGTCTTTCAAAATTGGCTCTAGTTTGTAAGTCCGGGCATGTTGGCAGCACTGCGCTATCATAATAATGACGGTCAGCCGTTGTCGTCGCTAGTAACCAGAGCTGTTAAGCTTTGATTACGATTAGTATACTAATCGTAAGATATAATGTAATTCATTACGTAATGAATAATATTACATCTTGAAAAGAATCGTGATGATTATATAATTCTATTTTAAACAATTTTTGATAACTAATTGATAACGATTACAAATAATCGTAAAGCAATATAAATTACTTACGATTACAAAAAATAGTCCGACTTCTTTCAAAGATTACTTTTGACTCCTTTTGTGATATTGAAAAAGAATCAATAGTAATTTCCAAAAGTAATCGAAATATTTTTGATTACTTTCTTTTACATAATTTCAAGTAATTCAGATTACTTTTCCATTATTAGTAATCGTAATCAATTACTAATCTTGCGAATCTGAATATAATCGTAATGTAATCATTACTTTACCTTTCAAAAAAAAAGTAATCAAATTAGTAACAATTACGATTACTTATCATTTCTTAACAGCTATGATAGAAATATTATTTAAACCGACAGAGACCGTCAGAAACTTTACAAAATGTTTAGCGCTAAATGAAGCAGTAGCATCGGCTTAATTTAAAGATGTTATTCATTACTTTCTCATTACTTTCTCGTTTGTTACAAAATCATTACAATATTTGAGCTCATATGTCTCGAATCCAAGGGCAACTATATCAAGATATGGCGAAAATCGAAAACGATACCAAGGATTTTGGTACGAAGGCAATATGAGGACTTAAATGCATGAAACAGATCCCAAACACTACAAGCGACTCAGTTCGACTGCTCTTCATTTCTAATTTATAACTTTTAAATAAATAAAATGGAGATTAATTGCCAAAAATTTAAAAAAATGTTTATCTAAAATTCGGAAAAAAAAATATCAAAAAACCGAGTGCGGATTCGGATATAGCGCCCCAAATAGCTTTCGTTGGTTAGATCCAAAACCTTGTGTAATCATCTTATCGCTCTACCCTGCATAAATTATTAGAGTACATGATCCGTTTTAAGTAAAAAGGAGAACATAGTTACAACATGGTCCAATGTATGCAAACATTGACAATACTCTCAATGATTAACATGATTAAAAAAATACAACTTTGGTAACACTGTTACGCCGTGTTTTGTTTAGTGTGTTTGTTGAGACATTATTTATCTGTGTGAAATTTCAGCATCATCAAAACTCAATTATGAGATGTCCGGTCTATGGAAGGTACCGTAAATAGAGGACGGATTTCAAATAATTTCAGTAGCCCTTTTTTTACCAAAAGAAAAACATTAAAAAAGGGAAAATCTTTAAAATTGCAAGTGTTTTAACTTGACTTTAAAAAATTGCATCATTAACTTCAGCATATTTTATAATTTGCCATTTAAAGACGTTTAAGCTCTTCTTTGAGCTTTCATGTGTTCGGCGACCTACAGTAGTTGTCCGCAGGTTAATAGTATAAAATGGTTTGCAAACTAGTTTTCTGCCGTAATCCATGGAGTAAAGACATGGAGTAATTTCAAGACTAATCCTATGTTAATAATGTAGTAGTTACTTGGACTAGTTTTTGAATAACTCTGACGTACCGTTTTTTTTTTTTTTGGATTACATGGTCCTCTTCTAGGACATTGTTATGTAAAATGGACCATGTTTTTTAATATGTTTGGATTACTTTTGGACTAGTTCTGGTCTCTTGTAAAGTACTCTTTACACGCATGTAAGAATAAGTCTCGAATTCTGCAGGGTAAAAGCATGTTAAATAATGAAATAAAATTTTATAAAAAAGATTCTTTGTTAGGCTACAAGCTCTCAGTCCACCTGTTAAATCCGAAACGATTTTTAAATACATATATTTAAAGAAAGTGTTGAATTTTAAAATTCGGAATTGGAAAATTGTGAATTCTGGAAACTGATGTTGCTATAGTAAAGTTAAGCATTTTTAAGACAATATAAATACTCGAAACGTTGTGATGTGCGAACATTATTTGTTACTATTAAGAAAGTCGAAAAATGCATGTGGGCAAAAAAAATAGAATTAAATCTTTAATATTGAGCCCTTAGATTGAAATAATCGCAAACGACAGCAAAAATCTTAATTTAATAAAAATAGTTTTGGTGTAACATTTTCGTTCAATTTTTTTCAAATTATTTAGAAGTTATGGTGCAAAGTATTGTGCTTGAAATCTTTTTGGTTTTAATTCAATAACTTTTAAACTAATAGGCGGATTGTGTGGCAATATGCAGAAATCGGCAAACGGATAGTTGGAGTTTTAGAACAATTTTTAAAAACATATGTATTTTTATCACAGTAGGCCAATGTTTAACATCTCTTGTATGTAAAACCTATTGGTCCGTGTAACTTTCGCAAATATAATCATATCAAAAAGATTTTTACCCGTTCGAACACTACTTAAAAAAGAAACAAAAAGAAGTTTACTATCTCCAATAGTTTAAGAGATATATTTAAAATAATGTCGTTTACGATTATTTTAATCTAAGGGCTCAATATTTTAGTTATTATTTTTTAAAGCTTTTAAAGTGGATTAAATCAAAAACAGTGGTCCTAAAGCGAACAGTTTATTATCGATAATTTAATGGATTTAGTTAGTACGGAACAAGTGGATTAATTTCAATCGTAGTAGATTGTATAATGATAAATTTAAAAACTACTCAGAAGTTTTTGGAGAAATAAGAAAACAAACCAGTAAAGACGGATTAGTTTCATTCATGACAATGAGAACTTGCACTTATCGGCTTAGGGTTAATGATACATTTGTCTTTTAGTACTTATTGAAATTAACTGTCAAGTAACAAAGTGTCAACAATGTTAAACTTTACTATAGGAACGTCAGCACTGGTATTGACCAATCCCGAAACATAAAATATGTATAACCCTCTCATAATAAAACTTCCTTATCTTTATATGTATTTGCTTGCACTTTCATTGTTAATCAAAAGTTTCCGACAATTTTTTTTAATCGTTTTTGGTCTTATAGATCATTTACGGATTGTTTTGTAGATAAATTTTTGAATATACATTTGTAAATTTGTAAGTATATTTATTAATGATAAAGTTGGTGATTATTTAAACAATGAATCGCAATTGTTCTATGATAATGAACTTCATTTAATTTTATTAATATATGTAACTTTTTAAGCTCTATAATGTAACTAGTAACAATAGTAATATAATTTTTACAAATATGTATTAATTTATTATATATTTATTATTTTTTCAAAATTGAGTTTCTTTTTCCTTTAATTTATGTTGAATTAATTATGTAAGTTAATGTTATTTAAATATATAGTATATTTCTTATAATTATTCGAATTAATATCACTTTTTTTCATTATATTTTTCACATGACAAAATTCTGTTGTTTGCAACATTTATTTTCACAGTAGTAGTATTTTTTAAATATGAAATCATTAAAAGTTCAAGGTTCATGATCTTTAACAAAGTTTTCTAATGATTTTGGTATTTGGTTACGATACGGTATCCGATACTTACTGATAATTGTGGCAGCTAAACATTTAAGATTAACATAATTTATAAGAGGTATTGTATTTGTTGAATTGAGTGAAATTAAATTATATGGACGTTCATCCGATTTATTAGGTTGATCTAAATCGGCACCATGTTCAAGAAGTATCGCTATGATCTGGTGAATTTAAAGAGAAAGGGGAAATAGAGAAAAAAGATGCATTTTTAATAAATGATTATAAGTAGTTCAATCTTAATTGCATTATATTGTTTCAAAGCATATATTTGAGTTTTAAGGATTGTTTCAAATAAGTAATTACACATTCTTATTCAAGAAAGAAAGTGCTATATATTTGCTAAATTTTGTCATCATACAAAAGTTTTCTCAAGACTTAGATATTTAAGCTGTTTCCGTCATTTGGACTTATATGAGAGCTAGGGTCAAATGTGGACCGATTTACAATAATTATGTGTGCAAAAAATAAACAGACAATTGTCATTATCTTTAGATTTACGAGCGTTTTAGTGATTTTTGTCTAATTTAGTGCATTTTGACAGAAGAGTTTGTATGGAGCTATGGATGGACGGATTTCAACGAAATTTGGTACAGTGATTTTAGTTTACAAAAGTAGTATCTGTTTTAAATTTCATGAACAAATATTGATATTTGTGGCCAAAATATCAATTCTGGGAAGTGGGACCTAGGAGACCAATTGACAGATATCAATAGCTATGGTCCCACTGTCAAAAAAAAAATATGTGTGCCAAATTTCATCAAATTATCTTTAAAATTGCAACATGTACTCTTTTTTACATTGGGGTTCAGCCAGCCGTCCCGCCAGATGGACGGACAGACAAACTGACATCGTTAAATTTACTCAGGAAGTGATTCAAAGTCTATTCTAGGTTGGTCTAAGACCAATATTTCAAACTTAACAAACAACCTTCCCACTTATGGTGGCGAAGAGTATAATAATTTAAGTGACTACAATTTCAATTGTTTCTCGGCGAACGTAATACTATGAATATTCCAAATATCATAAGCCTGGGGTATCTTCCAAATAATTTTTTTCCGAGA
The DNA here is from genome assembly GCA_933228675.1 of Stomorhina lunata. Lineage (NCBI taxonomy): Eukaryota > Metazoa > Arthropoda > Insecta > Diptera > Rhiniidae > Stomorhina > Stomorhina lunata. The sequence goes on along the minus strand of OW121740.1, from coordinate 107,966,172 downwards.
ACTTAGTTTTACGTTTCTCAAAGCCACAAAAAACTTGCTTATATCTCTATGAAAATTTTGAGCTTTGTTCTACGATCGGTAAATTTCGGTGAATTTTTTGCACTCAATCTAAAGAAGAGACTTTCGCCGAGCAAAACTGAGCCAACTTATTTTTTTGTCTAAAGAAAAACTTAAACACTGAATTCTGTAGAGCTTTTTTGATTTCCTTATATCTCCTAAACTATATACGAGATTGAATAATTTTCTTCTGCAGGCTTAACCCAAGGTTCTGTATCTTAATTTAATGGAAATCAAGATTAAAGCTGTGAAACTATATTCGATGCATGAGCTACTGAGTTTGATGAAAAATTTCATCACTTTTCGTTTTTGAAGCACATTTCAATACCTTTTAACGCATAATATAACTTTTTCGTTAAAACAATTATTGATCCTTAATATCTAGGCTCTTCTCTATAGGACTGCATCATTAAATTTTTCAAAAGCGGGGGTCAAAAAATAACTTTTTTGAAGCAGAAATACCATAGTGCGCCCCGTCGAGGAAGATGTAAGTTTTTTTTAATTTGTTTCTTGAAGTTTGCAAAAACGTCCGATAAGAAAAACTGCTAAGTCCATTACAACGTACTATATTACTTTTTTAAATTTGAAAATATAAAATATAACTAAAATTTAAAAAAAAATTGTTGTCTCTCCTATAAAATTTGCTGAAAGTGAATTAGCAGATATGCAAACATTGTTTTAAAGTGACATAAAGATAATTTTAAAAACTCTTATATTCTTTGACTTTAAACAAAATCGGACAACCCGTTCCAAACTTTTTCGAACATTTTTTTTTTCAAATCAACCAATTGAAAAAAAATCAGAAGGCCTCAACGAATAAAAAAATACAGTGGTGTTAAAATTTAATGAAATAATTTTTGGTTTTATCAAAAAACTATTTATTACAATAATAAATAATTGTAATAAATTGGGTTCTTAGTGCAATACACTAAACCTTTTAATTAAATGTTTGATGTACCAACATTTTTGAAAAATTCTTTTTCAAATTAAATTTTGTTAACTAGTGTTAAAAATAAATTTTTCCTAAATTACTTACTTTATTATTAAAATTATAAGGTTGTGCCGCTATATGTAATGGTGTTGACTTTACTTCATTCTTTGCATTCACATTTATGCCACAATCCAGCAGTAATTTTATGACACCCGCATTTGGAAAAATAACCTTCAAAAGAAAACAAACATTAACGAATAAAGTTGGTTGTCATACTATAAATATCCTTGATACATTCTACGTCTTTACTATTTCAACTTACATTTAAATTTTCATCATTCAATAAACCACTTTTAATCACATTTAAACGTGATACACACACGTGCAATAATGAATCATTTGTGCAGGCACTCGTAATATTTTTCTGTATCAATTTAAGCACCGATCTGACTACTATGCGCTTTTGTTCGGAACTTTTGGCTGTGGCATTAAGTAGATAAATCGTATGAGCAATACATTTGAAAATACTATCGAAATTTTCTTGTTGCCTTCGCGATATGGGGCGTATTTGTAAAAGTGCATGACATTCGCCTGCTGTATCGGTGAGCAAATTGTAAACAGTCAAGACGTCTTTAAAGTGGGGTAGAGCTTCATTGCCAAAATTACTTTGATTAAGATCGGTGTTGCGTTCATGCAACTCTAACATTAGACGAACAAGGGCCTGTGCTGCAAAACATGTATCGAAAAACAGAAGTGTATTGTGTTGGACTCTTACTTCGAGCAGCAAAGTCCAGAGTTGTATGCAACGTTGAAACTGTAGGGAATCGGCATATGAAGCACCACGAAACGTTAGACGAAAAAGAGTGTCCTTATGAGTGATGCCGAGAATACGTTCACATATTAGGAGACTTTGTATGCGCATTTCATCGATATCGGTAGAAATGTTTTCCAGACCATCTGTAGATGTAAATTCATCTCTGAAACAATAGGCCTCACGTAAAGGAACTTCGGGAAGTTTTTCTAAATGATTTCAAAATTTTAGTTGTGAAAGTTTGAATTTATCAAAATCTAAAATCAAAATTCTTACTAATATAATATGGTATTTCCATTGATCTTAACTGATGAGCTTTACGCCAGTGTAAAATAGCCATATTACTTTCATTGTGCTCATCCAAAAATGTAGAGCCTGAAGAAAAAAATAATAGAATTATTAAAATTTTAAAGTTATGTATGTAGCTATCTATAAATAATAACCAGACCTAATAACTCATGAGCTTCTGCCAATCTTCTTACTGAATATTCTGAATTATGAATTAAATAATCAAAAATTTGATGAGCTCCTTTAAGACAAGCCGTACGCAAGGCATCATCACCATGACGACTAACAGCATAAGGATTGGCACCATGTTCCAATAACAGTTTGGTGGTTTCCAGTCTTTGTGGATAAATACAATACAGAATTTCATAAAATTATTTGCACAAAGTTTATGTTTTATTTTAGTTTTACCTGTGTTCCTGTATGGCGTAATGTAAGGCAGTTTTACCTTGTGTATCAACAGCATTAATATCGCAGCCTTTGCGTATTAGGAATAGACACAATTCCGGAGATTGTACTGAATTTATTAAGCAAGTACCACCATTCATATTTGGCTTCTTAATGTCGGCACCATTTTCAGCAAGAAATTTCACTATATAAATAGCAAAATGTTCGTATAATTTTGGCTAAGATATTTTCAAGATTAAAATCTTTTTTAAATCTCACCCATTTCAATGTGTGTCATATAACAGGCGCTGCGAACAGGTGTCGATCCGGTATCTGAGGTGGCGTTTATATCACTACCAACACGTAATAGATATTTTACCATGGGTAAATTATTCGCTACCGCCGCTGACCATAATGGTGTAACCAAATGATATGAACGATCTTCGGGAGCTTCAAATAAACCTTTCTGTTCAATATCAGCTTCACATATCGTCACCAAATATTCAGCGATGGGTACACATCCTCTACTGCAAGCTATGAATAGTGGCGGAGATCCTCCACGCATACGTCGGACAATTTCACGTCGGGTTTCTCGACTATAACTGGAATAGAAAATCGGGAGTTATTTTTTTATATTTTTTTGTTTTATAGTTTAGTGGTTTTGAAAATTTGGTTGATTAAGGGGAAAAAGGTCATTTCAGGTCAAAAGATCACATCAAACAAACTGATAAAAACAAAAAATTCTTGCATTAAAAAAATATAAACAAATCAGAAAGTGCTATAGTCGGCCATGCCCGACCATATGATACCCTTTACCACTGAGGTTGAATATCTATTCTGTTTCGGGTATAAAGAGAAATATTTGCAAACATTTTCTCAAAACTTGTAAATTTTTTTTCAAGATTTGTATAAATTTTCTCAAGACTTGCATATTTATTTTTGCCATTGGGACTTATATAATAGCTAGAGTCAAATGTAGACCGATTATCTCGAATAAAAGTTTTTTACAAGAATTGCGTATGCAAAAAATAAGCTCAAAATTATCATTATATTCAGATTTACTAGCATTTTAATGATGATTTTTGTCCCATTTAGTAAGTTTTGACAGACGAAATTGTATGGGAGCTATGGTCAAATATGGACCGATTTCACCGAAATGGTACAGTGATTTTAGTGTACATAGCCAGTGTTTGTTTTAAATTTCATGAAAATATATCGAGCCCTTAAATTAAAATGATCGCAAGCGACTGGAAAAATATTGATCGTAAGCGACAAAAAAATCTTAATTAAACAAAAACGGGGAATGTTTTGGTGCATAACATTTTTGTTCTTTGTAAGTTTGCTTCTTTCGACAAACTAATTAAATTTTTTCCAAATGGTTTAGAAATTGTGGTGCAAAGTATTGTATGTGAAGTTTTTAAGTTTTAACATGTCTATTTTTGCACAGTGGCCTCTACACTGAGCCAAAGAGCACAATTGCATGCAAAACCTATTGCTCCGTATAACTTTCGTAAATATAAACCTATCGAAAAGATTTTTACACATTCGAAAAATACTTAAAAAAAAAAAGAAAAATATGCTTACTGTATTACGTTATCTCTAATAGTTTAAGAGATATTTAAAAATGTCGCTTACGAACATTTAAATCTAAGATCTCGATATGTACTATTATTTGTGGCCAAAATATCAGTTAAGAGAATAGACCGATTTCTAATAGACATAGTCCCACTAGCAAAAGAATAATTCTGTGTCAAACTTCATTAAGTTATCTTAAGAATTGCGACCTGTACTTTGTTTACAAGATTTACATGGGGGTCCAGACATTAGGAAATAAATCTATGTTTTTTACAAAAATTTTATGTTTATGTTTTTTTTTACAAAAATGCAGGTTTTAATACAACAGATAAAAAATATTGCAAATTTAGTGATAAAAGCTTATGACTATAATTAAATCCAAGATCAACGACTTTAAAAAGGTACTAAACGTTTTACAATTTTTTTTTCTTCAAATGTACTAATTATACAATGTTTCTAAATTTTTAATGTCTATATTTAATTAGTTTCTTCGATATTGTGTATATTTTATAAGAATTAAGAATTTCGACCTTAAACTCATTTAACTTATTTCTTATATTTAAAATTTCTTTTAAAATCCAAAACTAGCTTACCTCTCAAGTTCTTCTCTTAAACGCTTTGATATTGTTGAGTTTTCTGAACATTTGCGTATTTCTTCGTGCAAATCATAGCTAAGTTTGGCGATTTTCATCTGTATGGAAGGTACTGGACAACGGTTGCTCGTGTATTTACCACCAACCTCAGTTTCAGACTTAACAACAGCCGCATAGCTCATTAGCGGCGATGGGTTAGCCATTGTTTTCTGTATTAATTAAAAATAAGAAGTAGTTGTAAGTTTAAAAACAATTTTTCAACATTGCTTTTATTATTGATTAAAATGTATGTGCGTTGAATGTGTCTTGTAAGTAATTTGCTAACAAACTGTCTGGCCTTTAATAGGTTTATACTTTTTGACACCAATTAATAATGAAGTATTTAAAATTATGTATCTTCCTCAACCACCTTCTCCTGTTTGATTTTCTGTTTTGTAACTAATATAAGTAATAGACTTTTTTATTTTTCTTTAACTTACAGATGGTAATAGTATTTATGTGTTGACGATTTTATAATGTAGCCAAATGAGGAGTAGTGTTGTAATTTTTGTATTTATTTTTATTATTTCTCTTTTATTACGCTACACAACTTTGGCGGAAAATATTTCTTTGGGTTTATCGTAGTATTTGTAATGTCCACAAATATTGACCTTATTCATATATACTTGTTTATTACATGAATCACATCGAAATATCATTGTACAAACAAATGTAATGCCGATTACAGATTATAAAGATTTGTGGTTTGATTTTTAAGGACATAGTTTGCAGATATTTCACAAAATAATCGACGGACGTCTGTCGACCTGCTAGAGATTTGCAATTGCCAAAGTCATATTCCTATATTAATTTCCATATTTCTCTTGATATAAATTGCAAACAAATTTTAAAAATGGATAAGGCTTTGAATGGGAGTACAGAAAACCTATTGATTTGGCATTATATAAAAGCTAGGATTTAATTCGACACTATAGTCCGGAAAATTGGCAAAATTAACATAAGATTGTTATTGTCTCTAGATGTAGGAGCGTTTCTTTTTTGTGATTTACGTCGTTCTTAAGAGACAATAACTGCAGATTACAAATTTTATCAACTTATCATTAAAATTTTGATTTGTTTGTATTTTTTTATACATTAATGGAATAAAAACAAAACTGACATAAAGGCGTGCGGATTTGGCGTAATTCATATCGCAATTTTTTTGGTGAAAATTCGTTATCGTTACACGACAATCGTAAAATTATGAATAAAATAATATAAGTCTTATATTACGAATTCATTAAGAATAACCTGAAAATAACTATATTGGTGATAAAATGTAACACAAAAAGTTGAATTTTGTTGACTAGTTTTATCGGCCTATTAGGCAAATTGAATATTGCTATTATCGTTACACGTAGGGGCCAAAACAATTGTCCGATTTTGTTCAAAAAGTGTCATCTTTGTACAAAGAAAAGTTAAATTTAATTATCTGTAAAATTATGTATATAACAAAGTTATTAGACATCTTGCCAAACAGAAGACACTTTTAGCCTGTGGTGTTTACCGAATTGTTATGAAGAATAACAAATATGAAGATGTTTCCAGATTTTAAACGTCTCTACTTAAATTTATATAAAGTCGTTTTCACTGTAATCGAATAAAGCAGAGACCACCAATTCTTCAATGTCACCAATAACATAGTCTCCTTATAGAAATGCACTTATTTAACATATTTATGTACGAAAAATCTTTGGTCAAGTTTGCGTCAACAATGAATATCGATATCGAATGAATCATGAGCTGTATAAGTTATGCGTGACATCGACATAGTAAAACGCATTAAACTGGAGCAGCTGAAAATATTCCGGCAAGAGAAGTGTTCGAAAACTATTCTGAGAGAACTCGTAAAAGAGGACGTCCGAAACTTCGAAGTAAAGACCAAGTAGAGGAAAATCTTTCAAAGCTTGGCCTACGAAATTGGAGAATATGCGCACGCGATCGAAGCGCATGGAATTCTATGTAATATCTTTTAATTGTAATGAATTTATAAAAAAGTTATTATTGTCATGATATACATTTTTCTATAATCGTTCCACAATTGGCGCGTTGCTGGCCCTAAGCCAACATTAGTGTTTTATGAAAATTGGATTTTGCCTCTCCGCCCGCAGACCGAAAATCAAAAAATCAGACTTCACAGTGTCGCCTGGATATTCTGGTGATTCCCCGAAAATGTCATCAAAATAGGTACAGCCGTTTTGGAGTCCATACGTTACATACCTACACACATCCTATATATACATAGATAGATATAATAATTTATATTTTTGATATTCAATATTCTATAACTCTAGAAAAAAAAGCTTATTGTCCATAGAAGATATTTTAGATGAAAGCAGTTTAAGGTCTCATCATGGAAAAAATTGAAAAAATAAATTAGTGCGTGATCTACTTTTCCTTAACAATCAAAAGAATTAGGCGATCCTAAGGACGTGTGAAAATATCTAAGGATCGTTTTAACTTGTAATAAAAAGTCATTTACTAGCGAAATCAAAACTGTTGCCTGTCGGGAGTAAAACAACTCCAAAGTCTAGCGCAAACGCTTTAGAGTAGCTAAAAGAATTAAATATAAATTATTCATCACCCTACATTTCATGTTGCTAGGTTAGATTGGTGTGACAGTCAGCTTAAATAAATATGTGCAATGTGGTGTAGGTTGGAATAAAGTCGGTGTAGTGCTATAATATTCAATTATACTTGTTCCTTACTTTTGTGGTTTTTTTGTTGTGCCCCGTCTGCCTATCTGCTGCAGAAAATATTTTTTTCTACGACTTAAAGAAGTGAAAGTATTTCCTTATTTTATATATAGATCAATAATTATTGGTATATATATGTTAAGCTTCTTGATTTATTTTTAGTTTTTTCATAGGTATTTATAACTTTTTAATAATTAATCGGTTACAAACTGTTGAAAATATAATTTGCATAAACTTTCTCATTTTTATTTTGTAAAATTTAGTTTTTATTCTTAAATGTTCTTAGTAAAATTATAAATATTTTAGATTAATAGGCAAAGAATTTATTAAACTAATAATGCTTTTAAACATCACTTAATTTATTTCACTCAATACTTTTAGAAAGTTTAAATTTATTCAATAAAACTGCAAAAATTTTATCCACAAACTATCGAAAAAAAAACAACAATGAATATTTTTCTTTGTGACATCCATCAGTGTTGACAACATTTCTTTTTGAAAACAAAGTAAAAACTCGCTTTTGAGCTAAAATCACTAAAAAAATTACACTTATCTGCAAATTAAAATTTTGTGTTTAACTAACTTGAGATTACCGGTCAGGTTTGGCTCATCAAGTCTTGAGTTTGTATGAGAAAAAGCTTACAGAATTGAAATTAATAACAAGTGTATAAAAATTTTTAAAAATTGTATAAAATTTAAGGAAAATAAATAAAAAACCGATGATGTTCGTGTGTAAATGCAGGTTCAAAAGATATTTGAGAAAAAACTGATCAAGTAAACTGATGTGTGTGAAACAGCACAAATTTTATCTTGGTTGATCTATTTTAATTAATTTAAAGTGTATAAAAATGTTTAATAAGAACAAGTAAGAGTGTTTTATCCGGCTGTGCAGAATCTTCTATATCCACCATCAGGTTGCATTAAATTTATAAACATATCTCATATATCTACGAGGGTGCAGCTAATTTAAAATGTGGACCAAATTCGAAAAAAAATGTTACTCGAGTTGGTATTGTTGGTAAAATATTTGAACTAAATTCGGTTGCAGTAGCTTTATAGTTCAACATTTAAAAGTATCTAAGTGGTTTCCCTAGTATTTACTTTGCACAAGATTTAATCTCATAACCGGGTATAGTTTAGCATCAATAATCTTCGATTGATAGCTATCTAATTTCCTTGGTGCAATCTCAATATGCTGATTGTACCTCCGAATCTTTTTGATTGTAGATATAAAAAAGTTATGTTATATATAGGAATTGTAGCCAAATGTTGACCGATTGTAACGCACTGGCTGGTATTTATATTAAGCTTATTCTTGCAAAATTTAGTGGCCATATCTGTCATAGTTTCTTATTTAATAGCTTTTAACTGGCCTTTGCTACATTTTTTTTTGTTTCCGGAAATGTTTTTTTTTTGTATGCAAGCTATAGTCAAATATAAACCGATTCCTATAAAATTTTATTTACTGACCAATAGTTGCATAAAACTTCAATATTCTCAATTCGTCATAGCTATTACAATTGTATTCAATATATCAGTATTAATGTGATTCCCGAGGAGGGGGTATATGGGAGCTCTAACTTAATGTGAACCGATTTAGTCCATTTTCAATACACAACTTTCTCAAGATATCAAAAATACTTTTGTAAAATTTTGTCCCTCTAGCTCTTTTGAAGGACATAAACCCCATTTTCTTTTTGTATTTTTGTGTTTCCGTAAATTTTTTATATGGGAGGTATGGTCAAATAGTGACCGAGTGTGACAAAATTTTGCACACTGGCTGGCATTGTGCTAAGTGGCCAAAGCTATTACAGTTTATCTTTTATTGGCATGGTATGGTATATTTTATTTTCCTTTAAATTCAGTTTTACAATGTTTTCTTAAAACTACTTTTTATATATTTCTTGTCTAGACGATAAACTTAACCTAGAATTATTTACATTTGATTTAATTAAAATAACATTTGTATTGTTTACAATTAATTATAAAAAATTTTGTATGCTACATTTAGGTTTTATTGGCATTCCGTAAGTTGTTTGTATGGGAGCTATAGTTAAATGTGAACCAATTCCTATGAAATTTTATATACTGTCTAGTGCTTTTGTAAAACTTCTATATGCCAAATTTTATTATCATAGCTATTATAACAACAAGGTTATACGGGAGCTATGGTCAAATGTGGACCGATTTTGGCCGATTTAAATACCAAAATTGTACACGAAATGAAGAATATTTATGCCAAATTTCAGTGACCTATATCCTTTCGTTCAAGTTTTGTCGTGCGACAACAGACGGACATAGCTCGATCGTCTTAGAATTTCATAAGTATTCAGAATATACTTTAATTTTGGTTTTGAGCTAATATTAAGGAAATTACGAACGAAATGACAATCTCAAAATACCCCCCATTTTTTTGATAGTGGGTATAAAAACTAAATGATTTCACACAAAATGTTTGTAAGATAAACTTCTGAATTAAATTTTTTATTTTTTTCATGTTAGCTCTAGTTTTTGAGATAAGGCGTTATAAATTTTTCAAAAAAACACAATTGATTTATATAAACAAATTATAATTAGATTTAAAATAATTTTAATACATGTGTATATTTTGTTAAATGCTCCATTTTTACTTATTTATTTTATTATTGACTTTTTCATATCAAATTTTTACTTTATTTAATGTTCATTAACTATTTTCAGCAAATTAAGAATTACAAAAATTAAAAAGATTGCCTAACTTAACCGGACTTTTCGTTCAAAGTGACCGGTTGCACGAAAGATTTATTATTAGATAATTTAACAATAACGGCCAGTCACTTAAATGAACTGCCGGGTACAGCTCTAAAAACAACATACAACATTTTTGTTGTCTCACATAGACGAAAACTTAAAACACAATATGTTTCTTCAGTTTTTTAATAAATGTTAAAGGATGAAAACTTAATTCTTAAAATTTAATAATATGACTTAATTCCTTCAGTCACATTTTGCCCCCCGTAAGAACTTTAATTTGTTTATATTAAAATTTAACAACTTTATTGCGTGAACGCAAAATATCATCGCTTACTCTTTGCTACCGGAGCTGATGGATTTTCACCTTTATAAAAATCTTTCAACAATTCCATGGCTTCCTCGGCTCTTAAACCACCTTGAATATTAATGAAATGCCCCACAACTTGTGGTACATCTACCACGGTCTTACCACCAAACCGATCGTTAGCACAACCATATACAATTTCCTTAACTCGCAGATCATGTAAGGCGGCTGAACACATTATACACGGTTCCACTGTCACCACTACGGAAATGTGGGGAAAAACTTCTGAGTAATTCAAGTTATTTGTTGAGCAATATTTTAAAACTTGATCAATGCAGACGAATTCGGCATGGCGAGTGGCGTTTTTGGTGGCATTGACTTGATTACCCCCTCGTGCAATTATGGTGTCATTGTAAATAAATACACAGCCCACAGGTACTTCGCCGGAGGATAGTGCTATGCGAGCTTCTGCAAATGCCTCTTCCATAAAGTGGTTGAACCTCATGATTTGATTTAGAAGTAATAATTTGTACGTATGTTTAAAATTTAGTTCACACTGTAATTGTTTTTGTTTACAAGCAAAAAGGCAAAAAAGTAGAAACAGCTGATTACAATTCGAGAAAAATGTTATCAACACTGAATTTAGAAAACGTTATTTTATAAAGTAGAAGGAATCGGATTATTAGTTATTTTGCCGATTTCAAAAATAATTTTTAAAAAATTGTATGCTATTTTCAGGGCTCTACTAGTCGGGTTGCCAATTTTAGACAAGAATACTGTTAGTGGTATAGTTAAACCTACACAACTGCGAAGCAGCTTAATTCAGGATCCCTGGATCTGTTAGTGTTGGATTATGTAAGTCGAGGGATATCAACGGCGGTGTAAAATCATACATTTTTGCTATTAATAAATTGAAATATCTAATGTATTAATTAGATCAACCCATTGCCATTAGAGACCAAAATTAATCATCAGCGTATATGATATACGAAGAAGACTATGCAAACACCTAGGCATCTTAACGATATCCATAAAATAAAGTAGTATACTTCCGATTTTGAGCTACGACCATAATTTGCACCATTACCAATGGGACATCAGCGACAGTGGTGATTCAATTTGAATTTTACTTCTATCATTCCAGTGATATCTTGGCCTGGTCATACTATCAAGCATGATAAAAGAAATTAGTAAGGTATAACGTGTGTGAAGAAAAAAACAGGAGAAAACAAACTTTTTTCCCCTTTAATCTGAACCACCCTGTATCGAAATACATATTGTAAACAAAGATTGGAAAAAAATTAACTAATTTCCAAAGTGAATTAAATAAGTATTTTTACTTAATTTTAAATCAAAATCCTATTTAAATAAATATTTAAAGTGTCTAGTATCTAATTATTTATTGTTTTTTATTTTTATTATACGTTTTAATATAATAAAGTGGTGTTATATTTTACCTTAATATCTTGGTGTTTTTACTGATAAAAATAAAGGCTATAAAGTGAATTTGAACAAAAAATCAAAAACGATTCCGTGTACATATACAGGGCCTAGAGGCATCAATAGAGGACGATAATGTGATTATGTTAAGCTATAAACCACTCCTAGAAAGACTTAGGGTTCATTTTTATAGACTGGCAAATTTACGAAAATTAAAAGTTTAATAAACTATTCCAAGGGTGAATTCGTATTTCCAGACAAAAATCAAAAACGATTCCCTGTACATCTACAGCACTAGGGGATTGATAGAGGACAGTACTGCGATTCTTTTAAGGTATAATACACTCCTGGAAAGACTCTAGGTTCCTGGGTATAGACCGGCAAACTTTTTAAAATTCCAAAAAAAATTTCTAAAAGTGAAATCGTATATGAACTCATAAATCGAAAACGATTCCCTGTGCCTCTACAGGACTAGGGGGAATTGATAGAGGACAGTACTGCGATTCTTTTAAGGTATAATACACTACTGGAAAGACTCTAGGTTCCTGGGTATAGACCGGCAAACCTTTTAAAATTCCAAAAAAAATTTCTAAAAGTGAAATCGTATATGAACTCATAAATCGAAAACGATTCCCTGTGCCTCTACAGGACTAGGGGGAATTGATAGAGGACAGTACTGCGATTCTTTTAAGGTATAATACACTCCTGGAAAGACTCTAGGTTCCTGGGTATAGACCGGCAAACTTTTTAAAATTCCAAAAAAAATTTCTAAAAGTGAAATCGTATATGAACTCATAAATCGAAAACGATTCCCTGTGCCTCTACAGGACTAGGGGGAATTGGTAGAGGACAGTACTGCGATTCTTTTAAAGTATAATACACTCCTGGAAAGACTCTAGGTTCCTGGGTATAGACCGGCAAACTTTTTAAAATTCCAAAAAAAATTTCTAAAAGTGAAATCGTATATGAACTCATAAATCGAAAACGATTCCCTGTGCCTCTACAGGACTAGGGGGAATTGATAGAGGACAGTACTGCGATTCTTTTAAGGTATAATAAATCCTGGAAAGACTCTAGGTTCCTGGGTATAGACCGGCAAACTTTTTAAAATTCCAAAAAAAATTTCTAAAAGTGAAATCGTATATGAACTCATAAATCGAAAACGATTCCCTGTGCCTCTACAGGACTAGGGGGAATTGATAGAGGACAGTACTGCGATTCTTTTAAGGTATAATACACTACTGGAAAGACTCTAGGTTCCTGGGTATAGACCGGCAAACTTTTTAAAATTCCAAAAAAAATTTCTAAAAGTGAAATCGTATATGAACTCATAAATCGAAAACGATTCTCTGTGCCTCTACAGGACTAGGGGGAATTGATAGAGGACAGTACTGCGATTCTTTTAAGGTATAATACACTCCTGGAAAGACTCTAGGTTCCTGGGTATAGACCGGCAAACTTTTTAAAATTCCAAAAAAAATTTCTAAAAGTGAAATCGTATATGAACTCATAAATCGAAAACGATTCCCTGTGCCTCTACAGGACTAGGGGGAATTGGTAGAGGACAGTACTGCGATTCTTTTAAAGTATAATACACTCCTGGAAAGACTCTAGGTTCCTGGGTATAGACCGGCAAACTTTTTAAAATTCCAAAAAAAATTTCTAAAAGTGAAATCGTATATGAACTCATAAATCGAAAACGATTCCCTGTGCCTCTACAGGACTAGGGGGAATTGATAGAGGACAGTACTGCGATTCTTTTAAGGTATAATACACTACTGGAAAGACTCTAGGTTCCTGGGTATAGACCGGCAAACCTTTTAAAATTCCAAAAAAAATTTCTAAAAGTGAAATCGTATATGAACTCATAAATCGAAAACGATTCCCTGTGCCTCTACAGGACTAGGGGGAATTGATAGAGGACAGTACTGCGATTCTTTTAAGGTATAATACACTCCTGGAAAGACTCTAGGTTCCTGGGTATAGACCGGCAAACTTTTTAAAATTCCAAAAAAAATTTCTAAAAGTGAAATCGTATATGAACTCATAAATCGAAAACGATTCCCTGTGCCTCTACAGGACTAGGGGGAATTGATAGAGGACAGTACTGCGATTCTTTTAAGGTATAATACACTACTGGAAAGACTCTAGGTTCCTGGGTATAGACCGGCAAACCTTTTAAAATTCCAAAAAAAATTTCTAAAAGTGAAATCGTATATGAACTCATAAATCGAAAACGATTCCCTGTGCCTCTACAGGACTAGGGGGAATTGATAGAGGACAGTACTGCGATTCTTTTAAGGTATAATACACTCCTGGAAAGACTCTAGGTTCCTGGGTATAGACCGGCAAACTTTTTAAAATTCCAAAAAAAATTTCTAAAAGTGAAATCGTATATGAACTCATAAATCGAAAACGATTCCCTGTGCCTCTACAGGACTAGGGGGAATTGGTAGAGGACAGTACTGCGATTCTTTTAAAGTATAATACACTCCTGGAAAGACTCGAGGTTCCTGGTTATATTTCCTTTTTGCTGTAAATATTAAATATTGTATGAGTTCTTGTTAAATATGGTCACCTTTAAATTTGTAAACAAAAAATATTTATTTGAAATAAAATTAACTAAAAATATTTATCTTGTGAAATAATCAAAGAATAAAATATAAAAAAATGCAAATGGTGTAAGTGCGCGATATGTACGAAAGGGCAATCAAAAATTCAAAAAAAAGGCGTCAACAACGTTTATTCGTCCCAAATGTGTTCAATAGACGAATGTACAAGACGAATTTTTAAAACCGAATTCGTTGTGTTGGACGAAAATAGTCGTTCGTCCCAATTATGTTTCTACCTTAACTTCCATTAAATCATAAAATTAATTTTTTTAGTAATTCTATTTATTTTAAGAAGTACCATTGCTATTAAATTTGGTCAAAATCGGATATTTATTTCTGGTACCTCCCATAGGTCTGACTTGGTCGATTTTTTATGAAAATATAAGGAACGATTTTTCTTGAAAACTATATCATATAGAATAAAAATAGCAAGTAATTTCATACTTAAATTTTATTTTTTAATATTTTTTACATAAAAATGCGACAGTAAAATAAAAAAATTGTCATTATTTGGCAATTTTAATACATTTGAACAAGCAATATATGTGAAAAACTTAAATGGAAAACTGTAAGAAACCACCAAAAAGCATCAAACATCCCCAATAAACTCCCAGGTTAAAATTTTTCGCCTTTCAAGAGATCCAATATCCCCAAAATTCTAAATCTGGCAGCCCTGGTAAGACAATGATGATTATAAAATAATTTATTTTTTTAAGATTTAGCGATTTTAAATTACAATCTGAAAAAAGTAGTTCATTGCAGCGATTAATCAACATCATTTCTGTTAATGCTGCCACATGTTATGTACCAACGATAATAGGAATCTACATTATTACCGACCTTTAACAATTCTTTTGATTTATTGAACTAATAATAAATGTATTTTTAAATAAAACAAGATTTTTTTTTTTAAAAGTAAAAAAAAAAAATTCAAAACAGTTTAGTTAACAAAATGAAACAATTTTTAAAATAGTTCTTTTATATATAATAAATTGTAAAATAAAATAGTAAAATGTTTTTATTTAAAAATAAAAATATCTCTTAAAATGTTTCAACCATTAAACTTTTCTTCTAATAAATGTACCAGAATATTAAAAGAAGAAAAATACTTCAAGCCCCTCCAGTAGTCTTTTTCCTTTGGTACTATTTTATGATGAATGCAGTGAAATGGAGAAGAAGAAAAAACATTGAAGTAATTATCTAAAATGTGAAAAATTATGTTCAAAGTTTCTAAATTTACCCAAAGTTTGTTCGTCTATAACCAGGGACGCCAAGTCTTTCCAGGAGTGTGTTATACCTTAAAAGAATCGCAATGCAAACCTCTATCGATTCCCCCTAGCCCTGTAGATACACACGGAATCATTTTCGATTTATGTGTTCATATACGATTTCACTTTTAGAATTTTTTTTTTGGATTTTTAAAATTTTGCCGGTCTATAACCAGGGACCTCAAGTCTTTCCGAGAGTGTGTTGTACCTTAAAAGAATCGCAGTACTGTCCTCTGTCGATTCCCCTAACCCTGTAGATACACATGGAATCGTTTTTGATTTTTGTGTTTAAATACAATTTCACTTTCAGAAATTTTTTTTTTTTTGGTTTTTAAAAAGTTTGTCGGTCTATAACCAGGAACCCCAAGTCTTTCCAGGAGTGTGTTATACCTTAAAAGAATCACAGTGCAAACCTCTATCGATTCCGCCTAGCCCTGTAGATACACACGGAATCATTTTTGATTTTTGTGTTCAAAAACGTGTTCACTAGAGAAAGCAAAAAGAATTGATCGCTTACTTTTTATAAAAACTTTTTATACTAGAAAAAAAGAAGATTAATCAATCCATGGATTATCACTAAATAAGCAACTTTTATACAGTTTTTTAAAGCTACTTCCATATAGAAAAAAGGGACATAAATTATTGATATCGGTTTACATTAACAAAAGTTTTTCCAAAGTTAAAATTTTTTAAATGCAAAGTAAATACTTTTTGTATAGAATTTCTCATCAAAATGTTTACATGCCATATTACCATGTTAGTAAGCAGTACATGGCGTAGTTTCTCTATAAAATGCTTAATAACTTTTTGATTTTTCGTCTGATTTAAAAAATTAATACCACGTTTTATTAGGAACTAAACTTATTATATTGATATAAACTTTTATATACTTTCATATAAGAATAAGCAATAAAAAGCTACTAAATTCAAAAAAGTGGACACATTTTGTTTTAGATATAAATAAAAAAAATTTATTTACAAATTTATCGACAATGATATTCCATTCTAAAGCGCAATGTTTTCTTTTATTCGATGTTAAAACAAATAAAATCGGATACAATTATAATACAGGTCGATAAGTTGACGAAGCTCTTTGGACCAGTCTGCGTCAACTGTGAATATCGTCAAAGTAGTAGCGTTGGCTAAGACGTTGTGCAAATGGATTAAAAATACTCCAGCAAAAAAAGCGTTCGATAATAAATCCTGAGGGAACTCGTAGAAGAGGGCGTCCAAAACTTCGATGGAAAGACCAAGTAGTAATAAATCTTTCAAAACTTGGCATACGAAATTGTGCATTAAATTATATAATATACTATTTGCTACTGTATGCTATTTATTTTTTAATTTATATAAAAATTTATATAAAAACAAGCGCCAATGTGTCGGCTGCAACATGTATTTTTTAATAACTGATGACTACTGAATAATTTACTTTTTTAAGAAAGCGATTTTTAATTATTATCAGCGTTTTTTAATTATCTGTGATGCTGCCACATGTAAAGAAGTAATGATAATAACGGGTGCACGTTATTATCGACCTTCGATAATTGTCTTGATTTAATAAAAAAAGTAATAAGATTTTTAATTTACTTTTTTATTTGAAATAAAAAAGATTTCTTAAAATCTAATGCAAAATAGTCTTTAAAATTTTTTTTCAGTAAAAATAAATATTTCTAATAAATATGTTGTATACATATTTATTATGTATGCACCATATACATATATTTATTAATGTATTTTTGAGTAAATAATATTTTTCTAATGCAAAATGTTTTATTTAATATTAAAAATGTAAAAATAAGAATATCTCTCTTAAAATGTTTCCATCAATGTTTTCTTTAATAAATGTATCAAAATATTAAAAGAAGTAAAAGTACTTCAAGCCCCTACAGTAGTCTTTTTCCTTTGGTATTATTTCATGATGAATGAAGTGAAACGGAGAAGAAGAAAAAAATTTGAAGTAATTATCAACCATGTGAACTATTATGTTCAAAGTTTCTTAACTTACCCAAAGTTTGTTGGTCTATGACCAGGAACCGAAAGTCTTTCCAGGAGTGTGTTATATCTTAAAAGAATCGCAGTACTGTCCTCTACCAATTCCCCCTAGTCCTGTAGAGGCACAGGGAATCGTTTTCGATTTATGAGTTCATATACGATTTCACTTTTAGAAATTTTTTTTGGAATTTTAAAAAGTTTGCCGGTCTATACCCAGGAACCTAGAGTCTTTCCAGGAGTGTATTATACTTTAAAAGAATCGCAGTACTGTCCTCTACCAATTCCCCCTAGTCCTGTAGAGGCACAGGGAATCGTTTTCGATTTATGAGTTCATATACGATTTCACTTTTAGAAATTTTTTTTGGAATTTTAAAAAGTTTGCCGGTCTATACCCAGGAACCTAGAGTCTTTCCAGGAGTGTATTATACCTTAAAAGAATCGCAGTACTGTCCTCTATCAATTCCCCCTAGTCCTGTAGAGGCACAGGGAATCGTTTTCGATTTATGAGTTCATATACGATTTCACTTTTAGAAATTTTTTTTGGAATTTTAAAAGGTTTGCCGGTCTATACCCAGGAACCTAGAGTCTTTCCAGTAGTGTATTATACCTTAAAAGAATCGCAGTACTGTCCTCTATCAATTCCCCCTAGTCCTGTAGAGGCACAGGGAATCGTTTTCGATTTATGAGTTCATATACGATTTCACTTTTAGAAATTTTTTTTGGAATTTTAAAAAGTTTGCCGGTCTATACCCAGGAACCTAGAGTCTTTCCAGGAGTGTATTATACCTTAAAAGAATCGCAGTACTGTCCTCTATCAATTCCCCCTAGTCCTGTAGAGGCACAGGGAATCGTTTTCGATTTATGAGTTCATATACGATTTCACTTTTAGAAATTTTTTTTGGAATTTTAAAAGGTTTGCCGGTCTATACCCAGGAACCTAGAGTCTTTCCAGTAGTGTATTATACCTTAAAAGAATCGCAGTACTGTCCTCTATCAATTCCCCCTAGTCCTGTAGAGGCACAGGGAATCGTTTTCGATTTATGAGTTCATATACGATTTCACTTTTAGAAATTTTTTTTGGAATTTTAAAAAGTTTGCCGGTCTATACCCAGGAACCTAGAGTCTTTCCAGGAGTGTATTATACTTTAAAAGAATCGCAGTACTGTCCTCTACCAATTCCCCCTAGTCCTGTAGAGGCACAGGGAATCGTTTTCGATTTATGAGTTCATATACGATTTCACTTTTAGAAATTTTTTTTGGAATTTTAAAAAGTTTGCCGGTCTATACCCAGGAACCTAGAGTCTTTCCAGGAGTGTATTATACCTTAAAAGAATCGCAGTACTGTCCTCTATCAATTCCCCCTAGTCCTGTAGAGGCACAGAGAATCGTTTTCGATTTATGAGTTCATATACGATTTCACTTTTAGAAATTTTTTTTGGAATTTTAAAAAGTTTGCCGGTCTATACCCAGGAACCTAGAGTCTTTCCAGTAGTGTATTATACCTTAAAAGAATCGCAGTACTGTCCTCTATCAATTCCCCCTAGTCCTGTAGAGGCACAGGGAATCGTTTTCGATTTATGAGTTCATATACGATTTCACTTTTAGAAATTTTTTTTGGAATTTTAAAAAGTTTGCCGGTCTATACCCAGGAACCTAGAGTCTTTCCAGGATTTATTATACCTTAAAAGAATCGCAGTACTGTCCTCTATCAATTCCCCCTAGTCCTGTAGAGGCACAGGGAATCGTTTTCGATTTATGAGTTCATATACGATTTCACTTTTAGAAATTTTTTTTGGAATTTTAAAAAGTTTGCCGGTCTATACCCAGGAACCTAGAGTCTTTCCAGGAGTGTATTATACTTTAAAAGAATCGCAGTACTGTCCTCTACCAATTCCCCCTAGTCCTGTAGAGGCACAGGGAATCGTTTTCGATTTATGAGTTCATATACGATTTCACTTTTAGAAATTTTTTTTGGAATTTTAAAAAGTTTGCCGGTCTATACCCAGGAACCTAGAGTCTTTCCAGGAGTGTATTATACCTTAAAAGAATCGCAGTACTGTCCTCTATCAATTCCCCCTAGTCCTGTAGAGGCACAGGGAATCGTTTTCGATTTATGAGTTCATATACGATTTCACTTTTAGAAATTTTTTTTGGAATTTTAAAAAGTTTGCCGGTCTATACCCAGGAACCTAGAGTCTTTCCAGGAGTGTATTATACCTTAAAAGAATCGCAGTACTGTCCTCTATCAATTCCCCCTAGTCCTGTAGAGGCACAGGGAATCGTTTTCGATTTATGAGTTCATATACGATTTCACTTTTAGAAATTTTTTTTGGAATTTTAAAAAGTTTGCCGGTCTATACCCAGGAACCTAGAGTCTTTCCAGGAGTGTATTATACCTTAAAAGAATCGCAGTACTGTCCTCTATCAATTCCCCCTAGTCCTGTAGAGGCACAGAGAATCGTTTTCGATTTATGAGTTCATATACGATTTCACTTTTAGAAATTTTTTTTGGAATTTTAAAAAGTTTGCCGGTCTATACCCAGGAACCTAGAGTCTTTCCAGTAGTGTATTATACCTTAAAAGAATCGCAGTACTGTCCTCTATCAATTCCCCCTAGTCCTGTAGAGGCACAGGGAATCGTTTTCGATTTATGAGTTCATATACGATTTCACTTTTAGAAATTTTTTTTGGAATTTTAAAAAGTTTGCCGGTCTATACCCAGGAACCTAGAGTCTTTCCAGGAGTGTATTATACTTTAAAAGAATCGCAGTACTGTCCTCTACCAATTCCCCCTAGTCCTGTAGAGGCACAGGGAATCGTTTTCGATTTATGAGTTCATATACGATTTCACTTTTAGAAATTTTTTTTGGAATTTTAAAAAGTTTGCCGGTCTATACCCAGGAACCTAGAGTCTTTCCAGGAGTGTATTATACCTTAAAAGAATCGCAGTACTGTCCTCTATCAATTCCCCCTAGTCCTGTAGAGGCACAGGGAATCGTTTTCGATTTATGAGTTCATATACGATTTCACTTTTAGAATTTTTTTTTGGAATTTTAAAAAGTTTGCCGGTCTATACCCAGGAACCTAGAGTCTTTCCAGGAGTGTATTATACCTTAAAAGAATCGCAGTACTGTCCTCTATCAATTCCCCCTAGTCCTGTAGAGGCACAGGGAATCGTTTTCGATTTATGAGTTCATATACGATTTCACTTTTAGAAATTTTTTTTGGAATTTTAAAAAGTTTGCCGGTCTATACCCAGGAACCTAGAGTCTTTCCAGGAGTGTATTATACCTTAAAAGAATCGCAGTACTGTCCTCTATCAATTCCCCCTAGTCCTGTAGAGGCACAGGGAATCGTTTTCGATTTATGAGTTCATATACGATTTCACTTTTAGAAATTTTTTTTGGAATTTTAAAAAGTTTGCCGGTCTATACCCAGGAACCTAGAGTCTTTCCAGGAGTGTATTATACCTTAAAAGAATCGCAGTACTGTCCTCTATCAATTCCCCCTAGTCCTGTAGAGGCACAGGGAATCGTTTTCGATTTATGAGTTCATATACGATTTCACTTTTAGAAATTTTTTTTGGTATTTTAAAAAGTTTGCCGGTCTATAACCAGGAACCTCGAGTCTTTCCAGGAATGTATTATACCTTAAAAGAATCGCAGTACTGTCCTCTGTCGATTCCCCCTAGCCCTGAATACACACACGGAATCGTTTTTGATTTTTGTCTGGGAATACGAATTCACCCGTGGAATAGTGTATTAAACTTTTAATTATCGTAAGTCTGCCGGTCTATAACAATGAACCCCAAGTCTTTCTAGGAGTGGTTTATAGCTTAAAATAATCACATTATCGTCCTCTATTGATGCCTCTAGGTCCTGTATATGTACACGGAATCGTTTTTGATTTTTTGTTCAAATTCACTTAATAGCCTATATTTTTATAAGTAAAAACACCAAGATATGAAGGTAAAATATAACACCACTTTATTATATTAAAACGTGTAATAAAAATAAAAAACATTAAATAATTAGATACTAGACACTTTAAATATTTATTTAAATAGGATTTTGTCTTAAAATAAGGTAAAAATACTTATTTAATTCAATTTGGAAATTAGTTAATTTTTTTCCAATCTTTGTTTACAATATGTATTTTGAAACAGGGTGGTTCAGATTAAAGGGAAAAAAAGTTTGTTTTCTCCTGTTTGTTTTCTTCTCATCGATTAAGGTATAACCGTTCTCTCTTTTGTCAGCCATATTAACTTTCTGACGTTTGATCGAGTTATTATTTTCTTTTCTCAAATTATGCTACCATACTACTATAAACGCAATCACGACTGCAGGCTACGGGCTAGAACCTGTTAAAATTAGAATACATTCATTCAAATAGGAATTATTTTTTAAGCGTCGACATAGACACACGACTACCGACTACCGTTGTAGATGTAGACAAAAAAAATATATACATTTTATATATAATATAAAAATGTATATTTATATAACTCTAAATCAATAGAAGTAAAATTTTACGCTGTCATAACTAACACGCTACATATGCTAGAGCTAAGTAGTTTATGTTATTCATTATATAAAATTCATTATATAAAATTCATTATATAAATTCCATTATATAAAAGACCATACTTATGTCTATATTATTTTAAGATATGCTCATTTTTACAAAAGTCGGTTGTTAAAATAAGTTTTGAGTATATGAGCTCTAAATCTTTATAAATCGAAAGAATCTATAATATATCATTTGAATGATACTTTCAGTAGCTTTTGTTTGATATATTGGATGTAAACTTCTAAAGTTATGCCGTATAATTTTTGATATTTAAAAAGCCCATAATTCTCATACTATAAAAGATCACACCAAAATCTATATATCAAGTCGTTTTTTTTCCTTGTGCAGGATCCGCTAAACTTTATATTATAAGTTTTAACGAAATGTTTACAACACATTATACGTTCAAAATTTCCTGATAATAATATTCCCATTTCTCACATGTGGCAACGACTTTTATAATTGTTTACAAAAAACAAATTTCAAATATTTCGCATTTACTTCAAAAAAATTGTTTGTAAGAGAGAACGGTTATACCCAAGGTAGATTATAATGAAGGTAATTTCACTTAAGGTTACTAAATTTAATTTCACTTTCTGACAATTTTAAGGGTTCTGACATTTCCATAGAAATAAAGCTACCATATTATGTTTAGTTTTCCCATTTTTTCTGTCGCTGCTCCGACAATATGAGCTATGTGTAGAAATGTTAATACATTTTGTTGCATGTGTATCTTCATATCTAATAGTTAAACTATATTTTACTAGTTGATGGAGAACTAAGCGGGATAGTATATAACTACTATACACATTAAATAAAATTTTGATTAGCTACGTTAATGTTCTAGGTATTTAGGAAAAAAACACATAGCTGATATTGTAATCGCAGGGACCATTTGAAGTTGTATAAATTAATTTTGAAATTTTGAAAATATAATTTTATAAATATAAAGGTAAAAATTTATTAAAATAGAAAAATATAACAAATATCTTATATTTTTACAGAAAAGTTGTTGTTATAGTTCTGCTGCTGATGAAAGTTCTTTTCTATAAGATGAAGCTGGAAAAATTGGGCCACATCTATCGGTCTATGCCATAGATAAAATGGAGGCAAATCAGTTGGCCTATTTGGGCAGTTAAATAAATGTACCGGTTTAAAGTGTCAGAAAGAATTCGTTCGCCTTAGCAGTTGAGTATACTGCTCCTTATGCTGGCTCGAATCATGCCATTATTATTTATATCTTAAAAACAGTATTCTCTATGACAGTATTCTCACAATGACAAGTCGACTCCCAGCGTAGAAATTATGGGTATAACTGCATTGTTATTGGGTCTCATTGGTGTATATTCTTGCAATGCAGAAATTACCTAAAAAAGACTTGAAGGACACTTTTGCCCGTTTCCTATTCTTTGGATTTAATCCGCTGTATTACAGAAGTTATTAAGCTTACTTTAGTGGTTTTGGAAGACGCTTACAGTTCAATGGCTACAACCATGGTAGATATCTGTGAATATTGGTGCTTAGATGGCTTACCGTTCGTTTGGCAAATCTGTTGCGCTATTGCAAGTGCCGGTGCGCTTTGGTACAGTCATTGATATTGTGGAATAAGCTGGAAAATCCATGACTATTACCGATTTCCAAACACTTACAACACCCGTACTTTTGGCTATGCGAGAACGTGCTGAATTGGCTTCAGAAGAACATATAGCACTAACACCAATTATGGAATGCTTTATTTTAAAGAAAAATCCAAACTTTGTCAAGTAAACGCGATTAAATATCGCTAATTTATTTTTCTATTATAAACTAAATTATATAATTCATTTAAATAGTCTGTAATTGGCTCTTAAATTTGAATGCTAATTAACTGGAGACAATAAAATAATTTATGTTTTGCTATAAATGCAAATACCCTTCTCTCGCAGCGGAAAGGATTTCTCCTATGAGTCTGCTTGGCTTCGGTTTTCCACTTTGATTCAGTTTGTATCTGATGTACATATTTTAATTTGTTTGCGTATTTCAGTTGTAATTTAGTACTTTATTGGTTAAATCGAGCAATTTCTAGAATGAGATTCTTCGTTAGAAAATACGCGGTTTTTATTTTAGTAGCTTTTGATCATGTATAATTTATATTGTACACATTACACATTTTATAAAAAAAATTCCAAAAAAAAGAAAATACTTTTTTATAATGTGGTAATGTTATATTTGATATGACGTAGAAAGACAAACTTCAAAAACCCTTATTAAAATTTAATGAAAGCAAGTGAAATTACCTTCAATATATATGGCTTGGTTATACCTTACAATTTTTTTTGTGTACAAATATTAAAAAAAAAAATAGTGACGCTTTACCGACAAAATGTATTAAGTATAAAAATTAAAAATTTTTGTATTACACAATTTAAAACTTTTATGTATAACGCATCTACACATCTAACCGTATACAAATATTTTACTTGGTTCATTTTATAAACAAGTAAGAAAGTACTATAGTCGGTCAAGCCCGACCATACGATATCCTTCACAACTAAGTTTAAAGGTATGTTCTTTTTCGTGTATAAAAACAAATATTTGCTAAATTTTTCGATTATACAAACATTTTCTTAAGACTTATATATTTAAGTTGTCTTTCATATGGACTAATATGGGAGCTAGGATCAAATGTGGACCGATTATCTCGAAATTTACCAAATTGATTACAGTTTTGCAAAAATTATGTATGCAAAAAATAAACATTGTCATTATCTTCAGATTTACCGTTTTAGTAATTTTTGCTCATTAATTAGTGAGTTTTGACAGAAGAGTTTGTATAGGAGCTATGGTCAAATATGGACCGATTTTAGCGAAGTTCGGCACAGTGATTTTAGATTATAAAAGCAGTATTTATTTTAAATTTCATGAAAAACTATTGGTATTTGTCGCCAAAATATCAATTTTGGCAAGTGAGACCTGTAGAATGTACCATAAATAATGGACCGAGTTTGTGAATTTCAATAGCCATGGTCCTACCATTATCTGTGTCAATTTCATCAAATTGTCTACTCAGGATGTGATTCTAAGTCTATCGGTATACTAAAAGGTGGGTCTAAGTCCAAAATTTCTATGCGTTACATGCAGCAGTACAGACTTATGTTACCATTTCCACCTATGGCGGCGAATAAAATAGTGTATCAAAAACAATTTATTATTAAACAAAAGGTGCTATATTTATTTATATGTAGATGCAATGTAGTATTTAGTAGAAATATTTACCAATTCATGGAACAAACAATTCCCTTTTGTTCAATACTTAAAGATTTAAATAATTTTTGTAGCTCTCATCTTAAGTGCAGTTTTAAATCAGCGTCTTTTTAATTTATGACTTGATGGTCGAAAAAGTAAACTCTGTTTATATATTTAGTACAAAATCAAGAAGCTATTTTTACATCCCCGCTTGATAGCACAGCATCTAACATCTGTGGCTACGGCATATTTTTGAGTAGAATTAAGAAAAAGCGTACGTTTTGTTTGTAAAATTTTTATTAAATTAGTATAAAAAGTGTATGACATAATCATGTTTATGTCTATGGGATATGATAAACTTAAGATAATAATAAATACTAAATATATTACCGACTATTTTTGCTTAACAGTTTCTCCAACTCCGTTGAGGCCAGAAGATTGAAACGCGTCTTAACTGCACCAAAAGATTTTTTGATTTTATTTAAAAGAACTGCCGATACAATATTCAAAAATTCTTCAACCTTTTAAAGGGAAATTTTAAATTAAAATCTAGGTTTTAGGGAGCAATAGAAAATATTCTTCACTTACCGTCAATTCCTTTTCCTTGTGGCCGTATTTGACGTAAAGGCATTGGGGTGCATGCTTTTCATGCTCCTTCCAGGGATCATCAGTGGGATCCCAACCGTGTAATTGTTTGCCACAAACAAAACATGTCGCAGCATCGTCTTCCTCATTGTTATTGTTACCTGTCCAATAGAAACCAGCTTCAGCCATTTTTGTAATACTGCACGACGAGCTCTCATCATAGGGCCACTTTTCAAAACTATCAATGCGATGCTTCTCCATTACGTACACTTCCTTGTATTTGTTAAATTTGTCGGCAATACAATCACCCATCTTTTAATTGATTTAAAAATGTTTTAGAATCTACTTGGTGAAAATATATCAGAATTTTTCTTTCAGTTTGAAGCGTGCCTTTCGCGGTTAGTGTGTGTTTGTTGTTTGCTTTTTAAATTTTTTTCTGCAATTGATATTTTTTAGTGTTGCCAATTAGAATTTTAAATGTGAAGCAATTTTAAATTTTGCTTGATTAACGTTGGCATCGCTGGATTTTTCTATTAGTTGGCAACTTTAATAATGTCAAGTCATAACGACAGGATGGCTCATATATGTATGTTAATTTAGTCTACTTTTGCACGAATCAAGTCTAGCACTTCAGGTTTTGCTCAATTTTCTTTTAAACTTGCATTCGCTTTTACACACAAATTTTATACTTGAAGTCAATTTTTTCAAGTTTCTGCATTTTTGACATTTTATTTTGATTGTAATTTTTTTTTCGGTAAAGTGTGCTTATTTTGTTATATTTAAAAATTGATGCAACATAAAAAAAAATAAATAAAACTTTAAATTTTATATATGCAAAAGTAAAATTTCTTTTAAACTATTTTTAAAATGTATTTTAATTTCATGCTTATTCTCATCACTACGCGGAGAAAAAAATAATGAAAGGAAATGTCAAAATATTACATTTTAGCCATGCATTTGTATGATAGCGAAAAAGGTTAAAAGCAAAACTGAAGAAAACGTTCAGGTTTGTTCCCCGTTCTATTCCCTTTACCTCTCTCTCCTAAAAACTCAAGACTTGCGACTTGCACTTGCCTTGAGACTTGATTCGTGTAAAAGTAGACTTAAAATAACAGAATTAATTTTTCTTATTTTTTTTAATAAAATTTTGTACAGGAAACAAAAAATGTATATGTTGTTGGTCAATCTAGAGTAGATCTACTATTAATCATCTAGTTTTTCAAATTCGTTCCCCAGAAAGTGCTTGAAATCTGTTTTCAGTTAAAACAGAGACCGAATGTGAATACTCTTAAAAGGTACAGTTAAAAAGAATATTTATAATACTTATTTTCAACTATTTTCATCCGATGAAAAACTGTCAAAACTGAATTTCAAAAAAAAAAAAAAAAAAAAAAAATAGATATATATGGTAATTTAGTGTTATATTATTATCATAAATTCTCTATATCGATCAACTATCAACTAATAAACGAACGATATCATTTTCTTGACAAGCGTCCCGAGAATGATATCATTCTAGACTCTAAAATAATAGTTGTCTCTTTTTTCAAATCTAAACAGATGTTTGAGATTCACATTTATTTTCAAATGAAGGTTCGTTTGAAAAATGATATTTCTCAAATTGATAATAAAGGTTATTCCTAAATCATTAACAAACCCTAAGATGATTTGAGAACAATTTGAAAAATAGTGGCCGCTGCGTTGTTTTGGTTTGCTTCATACAAATTGTATGTGTAGGAGACATTTTGACATTTAAACAACGCTCAGCGCCCTTATTTAGGTTGGTCTGATGTTTTGAATTAAAACTTTTTGAAATCTATAAAACTGAAACCATTTCCGATCGAATGCAACATACGCTTAAGTAAAACTTTTTAATAACATGTATGACTTTCCAGAATAAATCCTGCATTTGCTTCTTTAAT
Organism: Stomorhina lunata; assembly: GCA_933228675.1. Lineage (NCBI taxonomy): Eukaryota > Metazoa > Arthropoda > Insecta > Diptera > Rhiniidae > Stomorhina > Stomorhina lunata. The sequence continues at coordinate 107,938,145 of OW121740.1, read as the reverse complement.
TTTTTTAATCGCCTTTATAGAGCTTTTGTCTTAAGTCTCCAAAAAATCAATACCAAAAGAGTGGGAAAAACAGAAGATAAAACTCAAAAATGTTGTGTGTTTGTAGAGACACTATAATTAGTTTTTATATTGTCTCGCAATATAGAATTACAGATGATAGTGGCCTAATCAACCATCGAAACGCGTCGATGACAGTTTTTGGTTTTATCAAAAAACAATAATAAATAATTGTTATAGTAATCCTAATGCAATAAATACACTTATGTAAAACTTTTTAACATTTCTTATTTTATTAAAGCCATATAAAAAAAATTATCTTTCAAATTTATGAAATTAAGAATAAGTCCAGCATATTTGTATTTAATACAATATATTACAAAGAACAATAGAAATAATGAAAATCTAAAGATACCAAAAGTCTCTTCTTCATTCATTTCTAAAATACTTGACCAAATCTTCTTGTATCAGAAATGTTTCTGCTTCTTCCGGCCAATTATTATTGTTCAAAGATCTTGGACTTGGGTGAGCTAGACGCAATAGACGTTTAGTTTTACAATATTCCGATTTCTTTAAAGCATCGTAGACATATAAGCCAATAGCAACAATAATATCCGGTTGTATTAGGTGCAATATATTTTCAGTGGTGCGAAGACATACATCACGAATTTCCTTTTTATAAGGTCCTTTCAATTCACTGGGTGTAATGTTATTGCCTTTGTCATTGAAAAATACCAAAGGGCAAAAATTATGCACAAAACATTGTTTGAAAAATGTTTCAAGAGAACCATTTGACAGTTTCTGAAATAAGGTCCACAAACGTTTGCCACTTGGTTCCTCGCGGGTACTTTCTAAACCTTCTACTGGTCTTTTGTTATGAATTACGGGAGGTTTGTTGACCATGCCATGAAGACCCATTATATTTTTAACGGTATTTATGTTACCAAATGGTACCTGAAAGAAAGTAGTTTAAAATAAAATTATTAATAAAATCTTTATCTATATAGATATATGTACATATATGTATATAAAGAGTAAACTGACTGAAAGGTTATTTATCATCACTCAAACTAAACGGCTAAAGTCAGAGAAATATACTTTGTTTGGAGGGCTCGTAAAAAGAAAATTCAAATGTAACGTTAAAAAAACTTTTTAAGACATATTTCATTTGGATTATCATTCTCCGTAATTTTATGGAAGCTTAACAGAAATGTTCGTCCCTAGTAGCGGATGAAAAATCCCTACTCCCCTCCGACCCATCCGTCTATATCTCAAGAAGCCCACCTGTACAATCATCATTTTGATCTCCAGAGAAGTCCTTTATTGTGGACTATATTGCAGATAGTGTTCATATTATTAAAAATATGGGAGTCGTCTATTGGTGAGGGAGACTGTTCGATTCTTAACTTAAAGGATCCAGTAAATCATTAAAAGGTGCCTTAGAAGGCTTAGTTCCAACATTTTGTTTGTTGTTTGACTGTATTAAAGGCATGATAGGATTTAGAGATTAGACACTCATTTATTTATGTTCGGAGATCGGCATTAGTTATACGTTCCAAGGTTTTCAGAATTAAAGAATTGAGACTAATCGATCCAAAATCCTTCGGTTGAGCGAAAATGAGGATAAAAACTTCCTCACGTCTGCTTCATGTTTCAGGTATATGTGATAAGTTTAGGCTGCAAATTTACATATGTATATGTATCAGAATAAGCTAGGGTATCATCAAATCGGCATTATGTTTCTGGTTTGCTGGAATAATGCCATCCAGAATCTTAGCTTTGTACGGGGTTTAAATTGTCTAGTCCATTTGAACCTTACCCTGTATATAGACAAGAGTTTGAATTCAAAGACCGTCTTATTATTAAGAGTTTGAATTCTGGAAGTGTGTTTTTCCATGATGTCCGCTGTTTCATATCCGCTGGAGGCTGACTGGACCGCCATGTAAACCATGTAATAAAAGCACAGGTCGCAATTCTAAAGATAATTTTATGAAATTTGCCACAGATCACATTTTTTGATATATGGTACCTTTCATAGGTCCCACTTCCCGGAATTGAGATATTGGCCACAAATATCAATATTTTTTCATAAAATTTAAAAGAAATAATGCTTATGTAAACTTAAATCACTGTACCAAATTTCGTTGAAATCGGTCAACATTTGACCATAGCTCCCATACAAACTCTTCTGTCAAAATGCACTAAATGAGACAAAAATCACTAAATTTCGAAATAATCTGTCATCATTTGACTCTAGCTCTCATATAAGTCCAAATGACGAAAACATTTAAAATATATAAGTTTTGAGAAAATGTTTGTATGATGGCAAAATTTAGCAAATATTTGTCTTTATACAGAAAAAAAAGAACACATTTGACCTTAGTGATGAAGGGTACCGTATGGTCGGGCTTGACCGACTATAGCACTTTTTTTTACTTGTTTTTGTTGTAACTGTGATATGACAGTCCTTGGTCGGAATGCTAAGATTTCCTAGTCGTTCATTAGTATTTTTAAAGTCTTTAGTATTTTTGAAGAATGCTAGTCTCGAATGAAGCTTCCGCACCGCTACTGATATTTCTTCAAGTTAAGTTTTTTAAGAGATCCATTTATTTCTGATGTAAGTACTTTTTATCTGAAACTTACGCCACAATATTACTTATGTTTTTTTTTATTTTACTTCAGCTGCCGTCTCTATTACTACTTTGCTAACTTTTCTGTTGCAACTTTCTGTTAGTGCATTATAATAATACTAATAAAAAGTTATTGTTTAAAACACTTATCTTAAAAATTATTCATCATTTCTTTAACTCACTCCTTTTTGGAAAAAAATAGTTTAATTTGGTAGCAATTTTTGGTAATACTTTTCATTCTTTAACTTACTCCTGTTTGCATCATTCCGTTTGGGCCTGGATTCATACCAATAAACAATACTCTTTGTCGCCCATTTAAATATTTCCTTAAATATTCACAATGTACTTCAGCGGCATACTCGACAGGATTATAAATATGAGTAACCAAGGTATTTTTTTCCAATTTAGCAAGATTTTCATTTAATTCTAGCTCTAAAGAGTAAAATTGCTTCCATAGTTCGGTATTAGAATAGTTGTCCGTCATCATTAGATGTAAATTATATTTTAAGTGAAATTGTTTATACGTCCATGTAATTGTAATTCTAACAACGCAGTTTGTACTTCACCCACCTCCGCCCTCAATTAAGTGCAAGTTTTTTATCAAACAGTCCGTACATCCCCTAATAAAAGATTTGTTTTGTATGTATATGCATTATTTTAAAGAAACACTTACCCCAGTTTGCCCCATACCATCATGCCCCGGGTTCATACCGATGAACAGTAACTTTTTGGTTCCTTTTAGATAATGTCTTAAATATTCGCAATGTATTTTCGCTGCATATTCAATGGGATTATAGATGTGTGTTATCTCATGTCCGGGACGGAGGTGACATAGGTTCTCATTTAGCTGGCATTCAAAGTTATAAACATTTTGCCACAGAGGCGGGTTAAATAAATAGGATGTTTTCAATGTTGTATTATTATTATTTTCCTCCTCTAAAGCAATGTTCTTATTAGAGCCTTTTGCTGCCTGTTTGGCTAATTTTTTCTTTAGCATTTTAACTTAAATCTTTTTGTTTTTGTTTATATTTAAAATTTCCGCAAATGTTTTCTATTTGTTTACAAAGCTTCTAAAACTGTGACATCTGTTTATTGACATTCACTTGGAAACTATTTCCTTTCTAAAGCTTTTCAAACGTTTTAATGCACGTATTTCTAAACTGTAATATTTAACAGGGTGTATTTAATATTAAAGTAACGGTATTTTACAAATACAAAAAAAAAACGAATATTTTGTTTAAAATCCCGTAAGCTTACTAAACTTTTTTTTGTTATTCGGGTTTTTGCTGAGCTTTTTTGTTATTCACTAAAAATTTAAACCGACTGCATCAAAGTAACAGGGTGACTTGTATAAGACTAAAATTTAAAATAATGGATTTTCAACAATTTGAGCATAAAACAAATGAGTGTTATATTCGTCATTGCCGAATTTTATAAATATTATTTAATTTATAAATATTCCTAAAAGAACAACAGGTAATGTAGTTCGTAAAATATTTTTACTTAAGTTGGTTGCAGTTGCAGTTTAAAATTTATTATCATTTACTTTTTTTCTGTGATATTTAATAGATTTTGGGTGATAAAAGCTATATGTGACCAATGGTCAAATGTGAACCGAATATTGCAAAATATTGTATACTGGTTGAAAACTGTACATAAAACTACTTTTATTACCATCTAAGTAGTTTGTTCGCTATTTGATCGATTTCCGGGGCTGGGGTTTTACGACATCTATGGTCAAATGTCGACTTAATATTGGTTGTGGATGCTATTACACTTTTAAAATAATTGGCATTTACATGTTTTCATGGTATTTAATCGATTTACGTTGGGGTTGTACGTGTTAAATGTAGAGTCAACATTGCAGACCAATATGGCATTCGTATAAAACTTCCTTCTCTTTTATTTAGTGGGAAGTTATGGTTAAAAGTTTCATATTATAGCGTCATAGCTTCTATAATTTGATATTTATCAGCATTTAACTGGTTTTCAAAGATAGATTTATATGGAATTAGGTATTATAATTTTATTTAATTTATCAGTTGTAATTATATGTTAACAAATTTCGATCAATTTAAATAACTTTTTCAAGAAATCGGCAATATTTTTTAAAATTTTGTTGCGTCAGTTCTTGTCGTTGAGGTCTTAACGTGCCTTCAATAGACAAAGAGACTAAGGTCATCGTCCAATTGTCTTATAATGTCTTAAGGATTTTAAATGTTGTCCGTCAGATGAAATTTAGATTTGTAGACCTCTCAGAGGGTATACCGACTCGCTAATGATCACTGTGCACCGTCCAGGAGCTCCACAAACAGAAATGGCTAAATCGACTCTCATTCCGATTCGGAGTCGATCGGTATAAATCTGAATGTCAAACTTTTAATATCCTCACCTTTTGGTGAAGGGTATAAAATAGCGTTGAGTAGTGATATATGGCCTAAACATTTACAGTGTCATGCAAAACCAAAAATTGGCATGAAGTTAGCATAGAGTTTACCTGTAACTAGCAAACAAGCTCTGAATAACAAACAGTTAAACACTTGTTAACGAGTTTCTTAAAACCTACCATCTTTTATGAACAGCTGATTAGCAGAGCGGTTCGCCTTCTATACAAAAAAAATTTATGTCAGTCACCCCCTAGGATTAAATATAATGTTAAAACAAATTCCGCCCTTTTAGTATTTTGTTCGCTGTGTCGCCATTGCAAGTTCGATCATAAAATTGTATATATCGGTGTTCGCGGCTCTGTAAGGGCTACATTTCTCTATTTGATAGTTTTTTACTACCATGTCAATTTAAAGTTATAACTTCTAAAAACTAGATTTCTATTCGGATTAGGGTGGGTACGAATCGAATTTTAAAAAATGATGTAAAAAACTATCAAATAGAGAAATGTAGCCCTTACAGAGCCGTAAACATCGATATATAAATTGTTATGATCGGAATAAAGATGGCGACACAGTGAACAAAAAACAAAAAGGGCGGTATTTGTAGGTATGGTAAGAAAATAAAAAAAAATGTTTTTAGAATTAATTTTACATTATCTTTAATCCTAGGGGGTGACTGACTCAAGTTTTTTTTCGAATCACTCTATTGATTAGGGTAAATTTTTTGTAAACGTAGAAATATAAAATTTAATTTACTTATCTTTTAGTTGACTTTAGTATTTAAATTTCTTTTAATGTGGCTTCTTTCATTTTAAACAATAAAGTTACAAATTTTATTTTAAAATGGTTGACAAATAAAAGTCGAAATCAGTAGTGATTTAAGCAAAAATAGTAGTTTTAGCAGTGGCATCACTCATTTTCAGAGTTGATTTTTTTGAAGTTGGCAGAGAGTTAAAATTAGTTTTGAATAAACATTGTGCCAAGAAGCTGCTAAGCGAAATCTATATTCTAGTTAGCTGCTATTTGACAACAGTTTCTAAACATTTGCAAACTTTTGGTTTTGCATAATACAGTAACTATATAATGAAACATTAGTTTTTATTTATTGAGTAATTCATTTTTTATTTTGATTCGTTTAATTAATATTTATGTATCTAAATTTTATTATATTTATGGCATTCTATTAAAAATTGATTACATATATATTTATATATATGTGACTCGGTCTGTGAAAAGGGGCTCAAAACAAAATTTCGAAAAATTAACTAAAAATTTCGAGAAATTAGCTAATTTTTCGAAATTTTGTTTTTGAGTCATAAGACCGGGTCACATATGTTTTCTTCTTAAAAGTGATATTTTTTTTTTAAATATTTAAAACTTCTTAAAAACTAAATTAATTTGAATTGGCAATTTATGGAATTCATTTGGAATAACTAAATTAGCCTATAATAACCAGCCATTTTCCTCTTTTCTAAAAAAAAAAAATTAAAGTTAAAGATACTAACCAACACCAAACCCAATTGGAATTTTAAAATTCTCAAATTTTGCTTAAAATTATAATAAATATTGCTTAAGTCCATTCATCATTTGTTATGCCCGCAAGAAAAGGGCAGAAATTGATTAGGAAATCAGTTTTTCTTGGACGGAGTTTTGCAGGCATAACAAACAAATCTATTAATTGGATATTTGTATACAAGTCTAATTAAATCTAAATTAAAATACTTAATGAAAGGGAAAGAGGTTTCTTGGTGGTATTATAATTTTTTAGAGTTTAAGATTTCTACGTCTATTGCCAATATTGGACCATTCTACTGGTATCGAGGGGGAGACATCGTATTTGGTTGTTGAGCAATTTTGTAATTTTTGGGTGCGTTCACAACGGCGACTCACTGACCAATAGGTAAAACCTTTGGGACATCTAAAGATTTGTCCTTCTAAACGTAGGGTCTGTTCGGAATATTGACACTTGACAAAAAGTTGGGCGCATTCATCATTATTCAGTGAGAAATGTCCTTCATTGGGACATAGGGAATTAGTGGAACGGATTTGAATCTGTATGTATAAAAAATAAATCATTTTAATACCTGATTAATATCTGTACTCAATCTTTCACTTACCATATGACTATGTTTGTATTCCTCCTCGAATTGCGTTGTTTGTGATCTAAATTTAGTAGCACATTTATCATCTGCTTTGGCTTCATCACATCTATTTAGATCTTCATGATATACGGTACCATTAGGACATCTAAAGACCACTATACTTTGATCATAACTATCGGCCTTTTCCGTACACTGATAGAACATATCGCAATGTTTGGGATGACGCCTAAAGCCGGTTGGGCATATAAAAAGATTTTGTCCCTCACTGGTTGGTGGACAAGGTGCTGAAGTATTAGTCGAGGCCTCGGGTTGTGTTGTGGTTTCACTGGTTATTGTTTCTATTGTGGTAGTTTCTGGTTTGCTAGTGGTTGTAGTGTCTTTCGATGCCTCCGTTGTTGTAGTCTCGGGTTTTCCCATGGTTGTAGTTTCTTGAGAATTTTCTGTTGTTGTCGGTTCAGGCTTTCCTGTAGTTGTAGGTTCCTTCGAATTTTCAATTGTAGTTGACTCAGGTTTTCCTGTAGTTGTGGTTTCCTTAGGACTATCTGTAGTTGTAGTTTCGGGTCTAGTGGTTGTTGTAGTTTCAGCTTGTCCCATGGTCGTAGTTTCCTTAGAACTTTCCGTACTTGTAGTTTCAGCTTGTCCCATGGTTGTTGTTTCCTTTGGACTTTCTGTTGTTGTAGTTTCTGGTCTACTTGTAGTTGTTGTATCTTCAGGCTTATTAGTCGTTGTAGTTTCCGGTTTTCCCATGGTTGTAGTTTCCTTAGAACTTTCCGTTGTTGTAGTTTCTGGTTTTCCCGTAGTACCAGCTTCTGTGGTTGAAGGATATTCTGTAGTACTAGCACCTGATGAGCAATTTCCTGATACTTTGTCAGCATAGTTACAAGTCTCCAGGGAAGTATCCCAGACGGTACCGTTGGGGCAGCGGAAACTATACGCTTGATATTTACCATTTTTCTCCGAATCTACACAACGATAATAACGATTGCAATCTTCTGAATCGGGGAAGAAACCCTCGGCCGTGCAGTTATGATTAATGGGCTCCATTGTAGTACTTTCACTCTCTTCTGTTGTAGTGGACATTGAAGTGGTTTCTGTGGTAGTTGGTACATAACCCGGCTTGTTAGTGGTAGCCATAGTCGTAGAAGATAAGGTAGTTGTTTCCGAGATTGCGGTGGAGCTTGTTGTTGTCGTGGGACTTTCAGTTGTTGTGACGGAATCGGTTGTAGTGGGAACATATCCTGGCTTGTTGGTGGTAGCCATAGTCGTAGAAGATAATGTAGTTGTTTCCGAGATTGCAGGAGAGATTGTAGTTGTCGTGGGATTTTCAGTTGTTATGGCCGACTCAGTTGTAGTGGGAACATATCCCGGCTTGTTAGTGGTAGTCATTGATTCAGTTGTAGTGGGAACATATCCCGGCCTATCTGTAGTCTGCTCATTGGTTGTGTTTTCTATCAGCATTGTGGTAGTTTTTATAGTTGTAGTTGATTCGTATCCAGCTGTAGTTGTTTCCATTTGTCCCTCGCAACGTTTTACATTCTCCGCATGATCACACGTTTGCTTGTCTTCACTCCAACCTGTTCCTTTGCCGCAAATAAATTCATGTTGTTCCAATTTGTCACCATTCATTATACATCTATAGAATTTACGACAATTATCCGGATCGGCCATAAATCCTTCTCCGGTACATTTTTTACCAGCTGGAAGATTAGGCACTGGAGTTGTAGAGCTCGGCTGCATAGTTGTTGTATAATCCGATGTAGTGGAAGGGTAGTCGGTTGAAGTACTGGTCGATGTTTCAGGTGAAGTTTGTGTAGTCGATACGATAGTGGTAGGTGTTTGAGTAGAAGTGGGTTTTTCTGAGCTCATGGTCGTAGTTTCATAACTAGTTGTTGGCTTATCATAACCCGTAGTGGTAGTGGGTTTTTCTGAGCTTGTGGTAGTGCTTTCATAACCTGTTGTTGGCTTATCATATCCCGTTGTTGTTGTATATTCCATTGTAGTCGTTTCCATTTCAGGTTCCTCTGTTTGTCCCTGACAGCGTCCAATGTTATCTCTGTGATCACAGGTTTGCTTCTCCTCACTCCAACCTGTTCCTTTAGCGCACATAAACTCATGCTTGACATAACCTTTATCAGACTTTTCACAGCGATAGAATTTGCGGCAATTATCGGGATCCGCCATAAAACCTTCACCATTGCAATCCCTTCCTGGTGGCAAATTTGGTAAAGGAGTTGTGGAAGTCGGTTGCATAGTGGTGGTGTAATCAGTGCCTGTACTGGGTTCTGTGCTTGTGGGTTTTGTAGGTTCCATTGTTGTAGTTGTAGGATATTGAGTTGTAGTACTTGGCTTTTGACTTACTGTTGTTGCCTCAGAGGAGACTGTAGTAGTTGTGGGCTTCTCGTAGCCTTGAGTGGTCGTGTCACTTGATGTTGTAGGGCTAATAGTAGAGTATTCCATTGTAGTCGTTTCGGGATCTGGCTGTTCTGTTTGTCCTTGACAACGTTCAATATTGTCTCTATGATCACATGTTTGCTTCTCTTCACTCCAGCCAGTTCCCTTGGCACACATGAATTCATGCTTGGAATAACCTTTATCGCCCTTTTCACAACGATAGAATTTCCGACAGTTATCAGGGTCTGCCATAAAACCTTCTCCTTTACATTGGTTACCTGGAGGAAGATTGGGAATGGGTGTCGTGGAAGTAGGTAGCATGGTGGTGGTGTAGTCTGTGCTAGTACTGGGTTCAGTACTTGTGGGTTTTGTAGGTTCCATTGTTGTAGTTGTGGGATATTGTGTAGTAGTTGATGTTGGTTGCATTGTAGTAGTAGGCATCGATTCTATAGTTGTAGATTCTTGAGTTGAGCTTGCGGGCTTTTGAGCTTCAGTTGTAGTAGGGGGCTTCTCATAACCTGTTGTTGTAGTTTCACTTGAGGTACTGGCGGTTGGTTTAACAGTGGTATATTCCATGGTCGTAGTTTCGGGATCTGGTTGTTCTGTTTGTCCTTGACAACGTTCAATATTGTCTCTATGATCACAGGTTTGTTTCTCCTCATTCCAGCCTGTTCCCTTGGCGCACATAAATTCATGTTTGGCATAGCCGTTACCGCTCTTTTCACAGCGATAGAACTTGCGACAGTTATCAGGGTCGGCCATAAAACCTTCTCCCTTACATTGGTTTCCCGGTAGAAGATTGGGAACAGGAGTTGTTGAAGAAGGTTGCATGGTGGTGGTGTAGTCTGTGCCAGTACTGGGTTCTGTGCTTGAAGGTTTTGTAGGTTCCATTGTTGTTGTTGTTGGATATGACGTTGTAGTACTTGGTTTTTGGCTTACTGTTGTAGTCTCATAGGAGACTGTAGTAGTTGTGGGCTTCCCGTAACCTTCGGTGGTTGTATCACTTGATGTTGTAGGGCTACTAGTTGTATATTCTATTGTGGTTGTTTCAGGATCTGGTTGTTCGGTTTGTCCTTGACAGCGTTCAATATTGTCTCTATGATCACATGTCTGTTTTTCTTCACTCCAGCCGGTTCCCTTGGCACACATGAATTCATGCTTGGAATAACCTTTATCGCTCTTTTCACAACGATAGAATTTCCGACAGTTATTAGGATCAGCCATAAAACCTTCTCCCTTACATTGGTCTCCCGGTGGAAGATTGGGAATGGGAGTAGTTGAAGTAGGTTGCATGGTAGTCGAGTAATCTGTGCCTGTACTTGGTTCTGTGGTTGAGGGTTTTGTAGGTTCCATTGTTGTGGTTGTTGGATATGATGTTGTAGTACTTGGTTTTTGGCTTACTGTTGTTGTCTCATGGGAGACTGTAGTAGTTGTGGGCTTCTCGTAGCCTTCGGTAGTTGTATCACTTGATGTTGTAGGGCTACTAGTTGTATATTCCATTGTGGTTGTTTCAGGATCTGGTTGTTCCGTTTGTCCTTGACAGCGTTCAATATTGTCTCTATGATCACATGTCTGATTTTCTTCGCTCCAGCCGGTTCCTTTCGCACACATGAATTCATGTTTGGAATAGCCATTGCCGCTCTTTTCACAACGATAGAATTTACGACAATTATCGGGGTCAGCCATAAAACCTTCTCCCTTGCATTCTTTGCCGGGCGGCAAATTCGGAAGAGGTGTTGTAGAAGTTGGTTGCATAGTAGTAGTATAATCTATAGTTGTGGATGATGTTGCAGTAGTTTCTCCAGCCTCAGTTGTAGTAGGTTTCATTGTTTCTGTCGTTGGCTTCTCAAAACTCTCAGTGGTAGTCTTAATGGTGGTCGATGAGTATTTTTCAGTTGTTGTTGTACTTGGATACTCCATAGTTGTTGTTTCAGGCTCTGGTTCCTCGGTTTGACCTTGGCAACGCTCTACATTATCACGATGATCACAAGTCTGACTGTCTTCATTCCATGCTGTGTTTTTGGCACATTTAAACTCATGACGTTCATAACCATCAGCAGTGCGTATGCAACGGTAGAATTTACGACAATTTTCCAGATCAGCCATAAAACCTTCTCCTTGACATTTTGTGCCAGGTGGCAAATTTGGTATGGGTGTGGTCGAAGTTGGTTGCATTGTGGTAGTCAAATCACCAGTTGGCATTCCCTCTGTAGTTTCACTAATTGGTTTTGATGTTGATGTTGGTTTTCCACTTACAGTTGTTGTCTCATACTTATCCGTTGTAGTTTCTTCCATGCGACATCTGGGATCTGCAACATTAGCTGGATGGTTACAACTTTCTATCTCTGCATCCCACACAGTATTGTTGCCACATTTAAATGAATGCTTTTCAAAACTTCCCTTTCCATTGTCGATACATCTATAGAACTTTTTGCAATCTTCACTGTCGCCAAAGAAACCCTCCTTTGTACATTTGCCACTGGAAGTTATGGGTTCATTTGGATTAGGTTTTGTGGTGGTAGTTTCTGGATTCTTTCCAGCTGATGTTGTCTCTTGTGGGTTCTGTGTCGTTGGTTGGTAACCAGGCTTCATTTGGGTAGTTGACTCTTCAGTTGTTGTGGTTTCTTGAGGCTTTTGAGTAGTGGGTACATATCCTGGTTTTGTAGTGGTTGTCTCTTGTGGCTTTTGAGTAGTTATAGCTGGTTTACCAGTTGTTGTAGTCTGAGGTTCCTGAGTGGTCTCTTGAGGTTTCTGGGTTGTGGGTACATATCCTGGTCTTGTTGTGGTTGCTGATGTTGTCTCTTGTGGCTTTTGAGTGGTTGTAGTTGGTTTTCTAGTTGTTGTAGTCTGAGGCTCCTGTGTGGTCTCTTGAGGCTTTTGGGTTGTGGGTACATATCCTGGTCTTGTTGTAGTTGTTGATGTTGTCTCTTGTGGCTTTTGAGTGGCTGTAGCTGGCTTACTAGTTGTTGTAGTCTGAGATGGTGGCAAATATCCTGGACCTGTTGTAGTAGATTGTTGTGGCTTCTGGGTTGTAGTACCTTCTCCTCCGGTATTTACATTACATTTATTCAAATCATGATTACATGTTTGCAATTCACTATCCCATACTGTACCTTTACCACATCTAAATGAGTATTCAGTAAATCCACCATTTCCATTGTCTACACAGCGATAGAAACGAGAACAATCTTTCGGATCTCCAGTAAAACCTTCCGATTTACAAATACCCTGTGAAGGAGGTTTAGTTGATGAGCTTCCACCCATAGTAGGCTTTTGAGTAGATGTTATAGGCTTTGAGGTAGATGAAGTTGATGTAGGTTTCTCTTGAGTTGGTTTGGTTGTTGTACCCGCACTGCTTGAAGGTTTTTGTGTAGTTTCCGGTTTTGGTGTGGTTTGTTGAGTACCAGAACCAGATCCCGAGTCCGAGCCGGTACCACAATTTTTATTCTTTACTGCCCAAGCGTGATTACATCCCTCAATTGCATTATCCCATACTGTACCCGGTCCACAAGTGAATGCTACCTTATCATAACCTCCCTTACTGTTTTTCACGCATCGATAGAATTTGGCACAATCTTTAGCATCCTCCAAATACTGATTGTTGCTCTGGCAAGTGCCAACAGGATTTTGTTGTGATGAAGATGATCCAGATTGAGATTCAGACCCTTGAGTTGAAGATTGATTATTTGATGATGTAGAAGATCCTGAAGACTGATTGGTTGACGACGAAGAAGATCCTGAAGACTGATTGTTTGACCACGAAGAAGATCCTGAAGACTGATTATTTGATGATGAAGATCCAGAAGACTGATTATTTGATGACGAAGAAGATCCAGAAGACTGATTGTTTGATGATGATGAAGATCCTGAAGACTGATTGTTTGATGATGAAGAAGATCCTGAAGACTGATTATTTGATGATGAAGATCCAGAAGACTGATTATTTGACGATGTTGAAGATCCTGAAGACTGATTGTTTGATGACGAAGAAGATCCTGAAGACTGATTATTTGATGATGACGATGAGGATTCTGAGGTGGAATTACCCGAAGATCCAGTAGATCCAGTATTTTGGTTATTAGATGAATTTGAAGAGGAAGATGAGGAATTGCTCGATTCAGTTGATGATGTCGATCCTTGATTATTGTTGTTGCTACTGCTAGATCCGCTGGATTCTGAGGAACTTGACGACTGATTATTGGATGAACTTGAACTAGAAGATTGACTTGACTCTGTCGATGATGATTGATTATTAGATGAACTTGAACTTGATCCTTGATTGTTGTTACTACTACTTGAAGCCTGAGATCCGCTAGATTCTGTTGATGTTGTGGAATTTGATGAAGATCCACTACTTGCTATCATCTTGCAGTTCAAATTTTGTACTTGATCTGGATGGTCACAACTATTTGCCGGAGGATTCCATACCGTGTCTGGTGGACATTTAAATGATACTTTATTAAAGCCACCTTTACCATTATCTATACATCTATAGAATTTATTACAATCTTCTTTGTCCTCCAAAAATGTTTCCTCACTTTCACATTGAGTTGCTGGTGTAAATGGTTTTTGTGTTGTGGCAGTTTGATTATTGTTATTCGATTGGGAGGAAGAAGATGAATTGGAAGAGGATGACTGATTGTTATTGCTTGAACCCTGATTGGAAGAACTACTTTGATTGTTGTTTGAGGAAGATGATGAGTTAGACCCAGAACTTTGGTTATTTGAACCTTGGTTTTGATTATTCGAAGAAGAAGATGATGATTGATTTGATCCTTGTTGTGATCCAGATTGATTAGAAGAACTACTTTCATTATTGTTGTTCGATGAGGAGCTGGAACTTTCATTGTTGGAACCTTGATTATTCGATGAAGATGATGACTGATTTGATTCGCTAGTTGTTGAAGATCCTTGTGATCCAGATTGTGAACCAGATGATGATTGATTAGAAGAACTACTTTGATTATTGTTGTTGGAAGATGAACTTGAAGAGCTGGAACCTTGATTGTTGGAACCCTGGTTATTCGATGAAGATGATGACTGATTTGATTCTGTACTTGAAGAAGAACCTTGCTGAGAACTTGTAGATGACGATCCATTTTGATTGTTATTGTTGGATGAGGAGCTGCTCTGGTTATTATTATTTGAGGTAGAATTGGAACCCTGGTTATTTGTAGATGACGATTGATTAGAACCCGAGCTTGAAGATGATTCCTCTTGATTTGATGACGAAGATTGATTATTCTGATTGCCAGATGAACTTCCATTGCTAGCCATTATTCTACATTGTTCCTTTTGAACATCAGTTGGATGATTACAACCCTTAGAGTCAGGATCCCAAACAGTACCAGGAGCACAATCGAAGGCTATGGTATCGAAACCATTATTACCATTATCTACACAACGATAGAAACGAGCGCAATCATATTTGTCTTGTAGATATGTTTCAGAATTTTGACATTTTCCATCAGGATTTGAGGGTTTTTGAGGTTTGTTCTGCTCTTGTCCCTCATTGGAACCTTGATTGTTGTTGTTTTCGGATGATGAAGAACCAGATTGATTATTAGAAGAAGAAGAAGATTGGTTACTAGATTGATTTGACTGATTGTTCGAAGAAGATTCGGATTGATTGTTATTGTTAGATGATGAACTAGACTGATTGTTATTATTTGAAGAAGATCCTGATTGATTATTGTTATTTGATGATCCAGATTGATTGTTGGAAGAACTTGATTGGTTATTGCTCGAGGATGATCCAGATTGATTATTGTTATTTGATGAACCTGATTGATTGTTTGAAGAGCTTGACTGATTGTTATTATTCAAAGAAGATCCGGATTGGTTGTTTGAAGAACTAGATGATGATGAACCTTGTTGCTTACACTTCTCACGCTGTGAATCGGTTGGCAAATCACACACTTTATCATCTTGGTTCCAAACGGTGCCGGGTCCGCAAGTAAAAGGTACAACTTCTAAGCCTTTTCCATTATCTCGACAACGATAGAACTTGGCACAATCTTCTTTATCAGGTATGTAAGTGTTTTCATCTTCGCATTCACTAACTGAAGGCGGTTTGGAAGAGGCATTGGAGTTGGATGAACCTTGTTGTTGATTGCTTGTAGAATTCGAGTGTTGTTGATTACTGTTGTTTTGTGAACTTGAGCTTCCTTGTTGGTTGGAGCTGGAAGATTGTGAGTTGGATGCAGTTGTAGTTTCTTGATTGTTGTTTGAGTTAGAGTTGGAGGAACTTTGTTGATTGTTGTTATTTTGAGAATTTGAGTTGGAGGAACTTTGATTTGATCCCTGATTGCTTGAGTTTTGGGAACCAGAAGACTGTTGGTTGTTGTTGCTACCAGAACTTGAGCCGGAATTTTGAGAATTTGAACTGGAGTTTTGAGAATTCGAAGAGGAGCTTTCATTAGAACCTTGGTTACTTGAGTTTTGAGAACCAGAAGATTGTTGGTTATTGTTGTTATTTTGAGAGCTTGAGCCAGAATTTTGGGAATTTGAATTGGAAGATTGTTGGTTATTGTTATTTGAGCTTTGATTGGTGCCGGAGTTCTGGGAACTAGAGCCAGAGTTGTTGGAGTTGGAATTTGAGCTTTGCTGGTTATTGTTATTGGATGAATTCTGGGAATTTGAACTGTGATTGTTATTAGAATTTTGAGTATTTGAGTTGGAATTCGAACTTTGAGTACTGTTATTTTGTTGAGAGGAACTCTGTGTGGAACTTTCCTGATTAGAGGAGGAGGAGGAAGATGTGGAAGATTGATGACTACTTGAGGAAGATGAAGAACTTTCTGTGCTACTAGATTGTTGTGAAGACGAGGAGGAGTTTGATGATGTCGAATTCGAAGACGAGGAACTTGTTGAACTTTGATGTGAACTTGATGATGATGAGGATGTGGATGATGAGGTCATTGAAGATGATGATGTACTATTTTGATAACCTGAATGAGATGATTGTGTCGATGTGTGCTCATTGTTGTATTCATCCATTTGTATGCCTTGTTTACCTTGACATCCACCATTAGCTCGTACATTTAACAAGTGATTACATGATTGCAATGATTCATCCCATGCCGTACCATCTGAACACCGGAAGCCAATTTTATTAAATGTACGACCATTCGAAATACAACGATAAAATACTGTGCAGTCATCTGGATCGCTCATAAATCCATCATCTTCGCATGGTGGCCCTTGGTCATTATCTGTACTACTACTACTGCTAATGCTGCTGCCGCTGGCAGAGCGTGCTGATGAAGTTGAAAAGGAAATTACCGAAACACCACTTAATCCTGTGAGGCCATAATTTTGCCAATGATTGTATGCACCGTCCATAGCATTACCATTATGTGCAATGCCACCCTTAACTTTGGCCGCATTAAGAACATACATCAAACGACTATCAATACTATCATCAGTTGAACTATTAATAACATCAACATTGCCACCATAACCCACCGAATTAACTCCCTGTTTCATTTCACCTGTCCCCTTTGTGTCGGCTATAACAGAGGATGCTCCAACAACAATATCATCATCATTGCCATCATCACTTGCCAATGTATCAATTTCATTTATATATTGTTGACATTCCTCGCGATTGGCCAACATGGCTGGCATACACAATTTTAAATCACGTGAAAATATTGTACCTTTTTTACAGCTTAACAAATACGCTTTAACATAGCCATTTGTTTGTGCCTCGCAACGATAGTACAATTGACATTCATAATTGTGTGCATATAAACCTTCCGCTGGACACCTGAACACTTCTGGCATTTCAATATTGCTGGTACCAGTTGGACTACTACTACTACTACTGCTTCCACTGCTGCTGCTCTTGATGCTGATATCGCCTTCCTCGTCATGGTAGATGGAATTTTCATTGTCATTGTAATATTGTAGTGATGCTTCGTCGGTATCTGAAATGAGATAAAAATGAAACATTATGATTGTAAATGAGCATTTTTTTTGTTGGACTTTTTTCTATATTTTCAAGTTAGTTGTAACAGGATGTTAGAGATATAGGATTGTAGTTTTGTTCCTGTTGCCGGAGATTTATGTTTTATTAGATTTTTCTTTTCCTTAAGAAAGAAATGGAAATGGATTTAAGAATATTTAAAATTTGGAGTTCAATTGCTGTTGATAGACTGAATGGTGGTAACGTTCACAGTGTAACGCCTAATATGATGCCTGACATATCGAGTACCATTGCTTACACTCAGAGAGTACTACAGTTTAAAAAAATGTATAATACAGGGTAGGGAAATTTGAGGTTAGGAAGTAAATTGACTATCAAGTGATGAAATATCAAGAATTAACCTGTTATTCTTCAATATTTATTTATTAAAAGTTAGAAAATTTGAACAATGTAATGCTACACTACTAAACAAAAAAAATTAACTGTGAAAACTTACTATAAAACAAGTAATGCTAGAAACACAATCACGGCTACAGGCTACGGGCTACAACCTGTCAAAATTAGGTTACACGCATTCAAATGGAAATAAATTCCTTTGCGTCGGCACCATAGAATATTGAAATAAATGAGCGATTTAAAAAACTTAACTTTATTTACAATAATTACGATAAAGGAAATTGAAATAAACAATTAATATACTTATCAAATATTTATTTATATATAATGTATAAAATAATATCCGATATAATGTATATAATAATATCTGATAAAATAAAAGTACATTTTTAAGAAGTTAATTTTTAAACTGTCATAACTCATCTATTATTTAAAAGAGCATACTTATATTTATGTTGTTTTAAGATATGCGTATTTTTATTAAAAAGTGTCGGTTGTAAAAATATTTTTTATAATCCATTATAAATCGGAAGAATATATATATTTTTATTAGCTTTTGTTTGATACCAAAAAAGTTAATATCGGATATAAGTTTCTAAAGTCATGCCATATAATTCTTAAAATTTAAAAAGCTCATAACTCTCAAACTATAAGTGATTCCACTAAAATCTTTCTATTAGAATTTTTTTATTTATATATACTATCAGGTACATGAAAACCGTTGATATCGGAGGTTGATTACTAAAAAGGATTTATGTAATTTCTGTCAAAAAATAAATCGTTATTTTGCCTATCTTATAAATGCGTTATTGGCATCACTCATAAGCAGCTGTTTCTATTGTAGACATTTTGATTTAATTTTATTTTAAAATCTATATCAGCTGTTTTCAATGCAGCTGCCGTCGTAAAAATAATTTAGTAGCTGACTACAAGGCGACTGTTGCAGCCAACTACTTTTGTAGTCGGTGTTCGTGTAGCCTGTTGTCGTGATTGTGTTTATATTATAAGGGTGTTATATTCGGCTATGCCGAATCTTATATATCCACCATCAAGTTGTACGAGAGTGCAGCTAATTCAAAAAGTTGACCAAACGTGGTATTGTTGGTAAAATATTTGGACTAAATTCGGTTGCAGTAGTATAGTTAGCATAGTTCAACATTGAAAAGTATCTAAGTGGTTTCCCTAGTATTTACTTTGCACAAAATTTTGTCAGTTTTTATATGAAAGCTATGGTCAAATATGAACATATTCCTATAAAATTTGACATACTGACCAATAGTTGCATAAAACTTCTCTGTTCTTAATTTCGTTGTCATAGCTATTAGAATTGTATTAAATTTATCAGCAAAACGGGATTCCCGGGGCAGGGTTATATGGGAGCTCTAACTAAATGTGAACCGATTTCGCCCATTTTCAGTACACAACTTCAATAACATATCGAAAATACTTTTGTAAAACTTTGTTTCTCTAGCTCTTAAAGTTAAGGAGCTATCGACGGACATAAACCCCCTCTTCTTTTTGTATATTTGGGTTTCCGTTAAGTTTTTATATGGGAGCTATGGTCAAATGGTGACCGATTGCTACAAAATGTTGCACACTGGTTGAATTTAGTGGCTAAAGCTATTACAGTTTATAAGTTATTGGTATTTAAGAGTAGAATTTATTCTGTTTTCACAAGTTTTTTGTATTGAAGCTATGGTTTAATGTGAACCGATTTCAATGAAATTTTATATGCTGCCTTGGGCTTATGTAAAACCAAATTCTATTATCATTCCTATTATAGTTTGTTATTTATTAGCAAATAAGCGATTAGCCTAGGCGAGGTTATACGGGAGCTATGGTCAAAAGTTAACCGATTTTGTCAAATTTCAATACCAAAATCTTCTCGAAAATGAAGAATCTTTTTACTAAGTTAGTAAGCTATCTCCTTTCGTTTGGGCGTTATCGTGATTTCAACAGACAGACGGATATCGATCAACCGTCTTAGAATTTCATAAGGATTCAGAATATATATCGCTTTTGGTTTTTGAACCAATGTTAAGAAAATTACAAACGGAATGACAATCTCAATATACCCCCCATTCTTATTATGGTGGGTGATATAACTCGAAAACTAGAGCTAACCTAAAAAAATGGTTTACACCATTGAATTCAGCGTACTCGAGTTATTTTTACCCACTAGGTCCTTTTTCGGAAAAAAAGTTGTCACAATCGAGCAGTGCTATTAATTGCAACAGTAGCGTATTTGTCTCTAGTTGCCTAAAAGCAATATTAAAAGTGTGAACGTAAAGAAAAGATGAAACTTAGATAATAATATTCGCTTTATTTTGATATTTTTCAAAACGCTATAATTCCTATTTATTCTATTTTGAAACTGGGATATAAAGCGAAACTTCTCCTGATGAAGATAACCTAACCAACCATTAAAAATAAGTTGGTAAGGCCATAAACTGTCTATTACAATAATAAATCATTGTAATAATTAGTGCAATACACTTATAAATATGTTTTTTAAAATTTGTTAAATATCCTATAAAAATCTAAATATATATATGTAAATATTTTTAAAATAATTTTGAACATGTATACTATGTCCTTACATAATAGAAAAACAATATAAAAATATAACTCTTCTTTTTTTAATTTCCTTAACCATTTTATCATTCAACCAACCATAACTTATTTACGCCAGCAAATATACTCCTAATAACTTTGATATACAATCATTTCTTTCCTTCTACATTTTATAACTTAATAAAATTCTAATTTACTGCCATGACAATAATTTCATAGGCTTTTCCTGTAATTAGAAATATTTGTAGGAAATATTTGCAAAAAATGAGCCGACTAAGGTTAGCCAACCTTCTTCCTTTTGCCCAAGTTACAAACTCAATTTATATCAATTTCCTTCCGCTAACAATTATTTACAATTTATATAAAATTCTCGAAAAAAAAACTCAAATAATTTTCTTTGCTCCCATAAACATGGGAATGGCAGTGAAAAGTTCTAAAAAACGGATCACATTTAATTTAATAGCTATTAAATAACAAAAAAGAAAAAAAATACAATTTTTATTTGATAAATTACAAGATAACATAAAATTGTTAGAAAAATATATTTAACTTTGAAATATTTATGAGGTATGAGTTAGTAGAGTTACAAATGTTTTGGCTTTCATATACAAAGATGTAGTGATTTTGTCCTGCCTTTTTTTCTAAATCCTGCTGATCCATTACCAACTCGAAAAAAATAAAAAAGCAATAAAACGTTCACATATAAATATTTGTAACGAGACTATATTTTTATAGCGAAAATAATTTATGTTTTGTGGGGATTTAAAACAAGTGTCAGTTGCATTTAAATAAAAAAATAAAAATTCGGTGCAAAAATATATACATATGAACAGATTTATAAAAGAGCTGTGAAGGCTCAATGTTTGTTAATCATAGGTTATTTGAATGACATTTTTACTTCCTTTTGTCTTTCCCTTTAACATTATTTTTGGTTATGTAAAACAGATCTAACAATCAGTTTTTTATATACAATATATATAAACGTATACATATAATTCTATCGCCAACCATGTGTTTTCATGGTATATATTACAATATATTATTAATACCCTATACCATTATAGATGTATTCTAAGTTGAATAATATGAAGTGGTAAATTGGGAAACTAGAGCTACAGGAACTGCAGAGATCTGCTAAAAAGAACATCTCTAAAGCAAATTCAATGATCTTTTTGATTCTATTCTACAGGGATAGACATCTAAATTCCACTGACAAGTAAGCATAACCTATGCCTTAGTTCGAGCCCCAAATACAGCGTATTCCTTCGGTGTTAAGCCTACTGCAATAACACGCCGTCGATGTTAAGATATAAAATTTGATATTAAACAAAAAGCTCTAACAATATATCAACAAATGGCTTTACTATTCTAAAAATAGACATGACTAGCAATTACAGTGTAGAACAATATTAAAGCTTTATCTCTCATTTTTATCACTTTTCACCTTTTAACTATCCGCTTCTGAATATCTATGTCAAACTTTCAATCCTATTTACTCTTTTGCAAATGCTAGCAACATTTGTCATTCGTGTTTTTTCCACTGTAGGCCAAACATGTCCGATCATGATACAAAATATAAACAATATGCTTAATTCAGACTTAACTATTATTTCTGAATGGGGTCGTGTTAATAGGGTCGATTTTAATGTTCGAAAGATCCAGTGTTGTGCGCTCGATAGACAAGGTTGCTTCATCTGTTGTTCTTTTAACTGCAATATTAAGAATATCGCAGAAATCTTAAGATACCGAGGTCGGAATCTTACGATTTCCGAGTCGTTAAGGTACGAAGAACCGACTGCCACACAATAGTATTTCTTTTATTTCTTTATAAATCAAATTATAGAAGGAGCGATCCTACAACGTTGAAATTTTGCATACGTGTTCAGTTTTATATAAATAAGAAATATTCAATAAATTTTCGAAATCCGTCGATGCCTTGGACCCCCATTTTTTCACCTATTTTTCTTCTCATTGTACAAGTCGCAATTCTAAACAGAATTTGCTAAAACTTAACACACGTCTATTAATTAATTCAAAAAAAGAGGTCCATTAAAATTCCTCGGCTCCTTGGGGTAGCTGTCTTGGACCTCCATTTTTTTCTTCTTTATGTACAACAGAATTTGATGAAATTCGACACATGTCTATTAGTTGACCCAAAACAGAGCTCCACTTATTTTAGTTGAAATTCGTCTACTCCTAGGGTTACCTGCCTTGGATAACACTTAAGTAAATTAAATTTGAATAAAAAGTTACTCCTAAACGACTGCAACACTTTTTTGATTAAATTATGGGTAACCATTTACGTGACTTTTTTCAGAAAAATTTTAACTTTGTTCTACAATCGGTAAATTTCATTGAATTTTTTTCGCACAATCTAGAGAAAAGACTTTCGTTTTTCACGTGGTTATGGTGGGAGCTCCGAACAAAACCAAGCTAACTTAGTTATTGCCCAAAGAAAAACGAAAAAACCAAATTTTGTAGAGCTTTCTTGATTTCCAGATATCTTCTAAGCTATATACGAGATTAAGTTATTTTCTAAAACCAAGGTTCTGTATCTTAATTAAATCGATATCAGGATTTAAGCTGTCAAACTATATTCCATGCAAGAGCTACTGAGTTTGATAAAAAATTTCATTACTTTTCGTTTGAGAACATTAGAACATCGATTTGATCTTGTTCCTTAAATCTTTCTTTGTAAAGGGTTATCCACTTCGTGGTTTTAAATGCATAGGACTGGAATTCGACATCTGTCAAACTAAGTTGTTAAACCAATTTTTTTCTTTTCAGTTGACATTGACGAAAAAGGACCGCTTAAGTATCACACAACGCATAAAAATTATCAAAACATGCTACAAAAATGGTGATTCTGCAACAGCCACATATCTTGCTTTAAGAGGAGATTATGGTTTACATAATCGTCCTACTACGCAAGCAATTGGAAAAATTGTGAAGAAATTTGAAGAGACTGGAGCGGTTACAAATATTTTAAGGCCTGTACATTATTGTTTCGCTCGTTCCGCTGAAAATATCGCTGCTGTAAGTGAAAGTGTTGCCGAATTAATTTCTCTTCGTGGCGATATCAACTGGCCATCAAGATCATGCGATTGGATACCATTAGACCTTTTTGTGGGGCTATGCAAAAGACCTTGTTAATGCAAATAAACCTTTAACTCTTGAGCAATTAAAAGCCAACACTCTTCAAGTTATGGCTGAAATTCCGCCCAATATGTGTCTAAAAGAGGTTGAAAATTACCTCAAAAGAATCAGAGCGGGCAACATTTCGCGTGGTGGTTATTTAAATGATGTAGTGTTTCACACATAATGTCAACGTTCAAACTTTGCAATACAAAAATATATATTTTATATGTGTTTTATTTACGTTCACTTTTGAAACCGCAAAATGGATAACCCTTTATAAATCAGATATATGTAAAAATTCAGTGCAGTATAGGACAAAAATTTTAAATTTTAAATCTGCCCAGCGGCTTATAAGTTATGGACTTATTTCCATTATTTTTAAACCATCCCACTGTGCGATGTAAATAACTCGATAACTATTAATCACAAACTTATGTATATAAGCAGGTTTTTAGGTTAACGTCATTCCTAATTTATGTATCCATTTTTTATAAAATGGGACATATACAGCCCATCCCACGATATCGAACGTTTTCAATCGTTCGCATTATCAACGAAAAACAGCTGATTTGCGTCCCACTTAAAGTTTTCAGTACGACAAGTCGAACGAAAATCAATGCGAACGATAAAGTAAACACTTTAATATAAAATTGCGTCCCACTATGTCATTTATCTGCCAGCTGCACGAAAACATATGTCAAAATCACTAACACATGTTTTAGCTTTCGTTTTCATCAAAAAAAGCGTAAAAAACTTTATTATTTTAAAAAAGGGAACTTTATTTTATTGAAAAAAAATTGTAAGACATAATTTTAACATTTTCCACAAGAATAGGCTTCAAAGATTCGTTCAAATTGTATTAAAACAAGTAAAAAAGTGCTATAGTCAATCAAGCCCGACCATATGATACCCTTCACCATTCAAAAGTGTTATTTTTTCTGTATAAAGACAAATATTTGCTAAATTTTGCCATCATACAAACATTTTCTCAAAACTTATATATTTAAGCTGCTTCCGACATTTGGACCTATAAGAGAGCTAGGGTCAAATGTGGACCGATTATCTCGAAATTAGGCAAATTGATTACAGTTGTTAAAAAATTATGTATGCAAAAATAAACTTAAAATTCCCATTATCTTCAGATTTACGAGCGTTTTAGTGATTTTTGTCTCATTTAGTGCGTTTTTAAAGAAAAGTTTGTATGGGAGCTTTGGTCAAATGTGGACCGTTTTTAACGAAATTTGGTACAGTGATTTTAGTTAACATAATTTAAATTTCATGAAAAAATATTGATATTTGTGGCCAATATATCAATTCCGGAAAGTGGGACCATAAATAATGGACCGATTTTGACGAATTTCAATAGCCATTATCAAAAAAATAATGTGTGCCAAATTTCATCAAATTATCTTTAGAATTGCGACCTGTAGTTTGATTACAAGGTTTACATGGGGGTCCAGCCAGCCAGCCAGACGGACGGACGGACATCGCTAAATCGACTCAGAAAGTGATTCTAAGCCTATTGGTATACTAAAAGGTGGGTCTAAGACAAATATTTCCATGCGTTACATACATCAGCACAAACTTATAATACCCTTTCCACCTATGGTGGTGAAGGGTATACAAATATTTTGGAAACATTTTATTTACCTTAAATGCACGATGTTGTATATTAATAGTAAAATTTACAAATGTCAGCGCTTTTTTTTCTTAAATTGTTGACAAATTTATCGAACTGTCGATTAGGCAACGTTGAAGTTTGACAATTTTCAAATATCTTACTGCTATCCCTAAAAAAGACACCAAATGTAAACAAAACAAAAAAGTGGGAAAACCAAAACATTTGAAAAAAGTTGTGTTTTGAAAAATGGAGGTAAGCGAATCTTTAAAATTAAATATATTTTCTTATCTTTATTCTTTTAATCTTATATTCTTAAACGGGCAATAATTGTATATATATATATATATAGAATGGCTATCTCGAAAACGGCTCTAACGATTTTGATAAAATTTTGACAGTGGGTACCTTTTTTGATGTATAGGTCGAAGAAGAAGGGACTTTTGGAACCTTTGCCTCTAAGAGGGTAAAAACGGGTAAAAAGGGGAAATAATCGAAAACTATATATCTCCTAAGGTAATAGGTATAGAAACAAAATAAAAATTACGTTTTAAACAGCTATGAAAATAAGCGGACAGGTGTTTGGTACTTTTTTGAAACTATGTACGGTAAGGGGTAAAAAAGGGTGAAAATTGTTTTTTTGGTACTTTTTTAACCCACTCTTATTTTTTAAACCAAAGAATATAGAAAGGAACTTTGTACTGCAGTCAATAGATGTGAAAGAAATATTGAACACGTACTTGGTACTTTTTTGATTTTGGGGCCAAAATGGGTAAAAAAGGGATAACATGATAACTTAACATCTCAAAAAGTAATATGAATAAGAATTATGTTAACTGCGTTTTAATTCAATTGGTACCAAAGAAGTACCAAATATGTATACGGAGCTTTTTGAAAGTAGGGGATAAAAAGGGAAAAAAATGAGTAATGTTATAACTTTTAAACAAATGAGTGTTTGTATGTATGTTCTTTATAGAATAGTAAACTGTGAATTTGATCATGTTATGCTCTTTAGCGAAGATGTTGCGGATAAGCCGGCGAAGGTTTTTAATTTGGTAATACTAATTTCCGTTAGGTGGCGCCACTGAAAATTACTAAAAATTAATTAAATCGTAAACTGTACACTTGATCATGCTAAGAACTTTAGCAAAGTTGTAGCGCATGAGCCGGCGAAGGCTTTTTATTTGTTGTAAATAATTTCCGACAGGTGGCGCTACTGAAAATTACTCAAAATCGATTTAATCATAAGCTGTACATTTAATCATGCTATAATCTTTAACAAAGTTGTTGCGGATAAGCCGATGAAGGTTTATTAATGGGAATGACCAAAGTCCGATAGGTGGCGCTACTGAAAATTACTCAAAATTAATTAAATCGTAAACTGTGCATTTGATCATGTTATAATCATAAGTAAAGTTGTTACGCATAAGCAGACGAAGGTTTCTTAGTTGGTATGAACAACTTCAGGTGGCGCCACTGAAAACTACTCAAAATGAATTAAATCATAAATTGTGCATTTGATTAAGCTATAATCTTTAGCAAAGTTGTTGCGCATGAGTCGACGGAGGTTTCTGTTGGTATGACCAATTTCCAAAATTTTTAAAATGAGTTAAACTGTAAACTATGCAATCTATGTGTTGATCGGACAAAATCAATAAAATAATTCAAAATTAACTAAATATTTGTACAATGTATTTCCTCTAAATTTATTTTACTACTTTATAAAATAAAATATATAAAAAATTGTAAAATTTGCCTAAAAATGCTTATCATAAAGCTCCGAGCAAGGCTCGGTCAACCAGGTACTATAAAATCTAAACGAGCAATTAAAAGCTGGTGCATCAAAAAATTAACAGGGTTGTTTAATTATTTTTTAGAAACCCTGTTTTTATCGTTTTGACGTAAATTTGCCGCTTTTATTTAGGTATGGTAGCAGAGCGTTTCAAGTGAGCGGTAGAAAACGTTCCGCATGCCGTTCTTATTTAGGGATAGCATTTACGTTTCAAAACGTAAAGCCAGAAGAACAAAAAGTCGAAAGACAGTGGGACGCTTTTTCGAACGAAAATGGGTGACTTAGTTTCATTTGCATAATCTTTCGTTCGACATCGTGGGACAGGCTGATAGTTTTCAAGATATAATAAATTAACTAGGGCAACCTTTTACAAAATATCAAAATATGTACATATTTTTTAAAAAAGTGATGAAAAAATTTTAAACTTCTGGCGTTTTGTACTAAATATGAAAATATAGTTTTATTGTAAATACCTCTCCGAAAATCAGAAGGGTATTACATAGTCGATATTTGCCGAAATGAGTTCAAATCTGCCGTACAAGATACAAAGTTTATACTTCTATGCAGTTAAATATAATTCCTTTTAAAAATAAATCAATGTTTCAGATTTGCAAATGTGTAAACAACAAATAAAAAAACATAAATTCACATTTTATTTTTATTTCATACCCCATCACGTTACATACAATAACAAGGCAGTTTTATATTCACATTTTAAAATATCAAAAAAAAAAAAAAAATAATAAAATGAATCCCTTCAAAAAACACACTTGCAAATAAAAATATAAATTTAAATTTTTTTTTATGCATGCACAAGCAAGCATTGTCGCCTACCAAAGAGGAGAAAAAAAACGTTTTATTTTTGAATAACAATAAATTATCAGTTTTTAGTGAATGGCCTCAACCGTTTTTGTTTTTGGAAGGACAAAAAACCATTAGAAAGAGAGCATAAATGACAAACTGAAAATGGGCAAAAACGGAAGTTATGCCATTACAAATTTGACAAAAATCAATGGTGGCTTGTCGATTTCCTTTGGGCCAAAAAATATCATTATTATTTCCATTATTATGGGGTTTTTGTGTAAAGTAAAAATGTAATATCTTAAAACAAGAAAAAAAAGATATGTTATATAAAAACTGAACTCTCGCCCGGAAAAAATCATAAAAATTGTTATAGTTGAACAGTTTGTTACGCTGATGAATTTTTATAAACATTTCTATTAGTTTTTTGTCCGTTTTTTTTTTCTGTAAATCAATTTCGAGGACGACTGAGCCTATTTGTATGCTTCACATAAGTGGAAAGTTGGCGCCTAAATATATACCAAAAACATATCTATACATATTGGTAATTACATTACCTTCATATGTATGTGTCTATGCCTGTGCGAATTTACTTGTCTGTGTTTGTGCGCTATCTAGTGATTTTAGGTGTATGTTTCGTTATTTTTTTAATACAATTTTAAAATTTAGTTTTTTGTTATTTATTTTTTAGTGATTTACATGACCGTTGGCCATAAAAATTTAACAGTTTTTTTTGTTTTCGCAATTTTTATTTTAAATTACTTGTGGCTTGTTTTTTGTTCGCAAAATGTTTTATTTTATACTTTTTTATAGGCAAACATTTTTTATTTATATCTAAAAGCCTTAAATTTATAGGAATTATTTCGGTAATTGAATTGTAATAAAAAAGTAATAAAATGTGAAAATGTTTCTTTGTTAATCTATAAATTGTATTTAAAATGATTTTACTATTCCATAAAAAAAACAACAACAAGATAGTTAGTCATTCCCTGACCTATACCATTATATTAAATATGGGCCGTCATAAATTTTTGTCATGGATTTTTAATACAGATACAAAAGTTACTCGAGATTTTTGTAGATTTACATATGGGCAAATCCGAAAAACATTAAACTAAGGACAAAATTTTAAAACTGTCAAAAACGTTTTTGTGTTTATGAAAAAATTTACCATATATTGATTCTTTAGAATATATAATGGATATAATTTTTGATTGCTCTCTTTGTGAATGGCAAGTCTTTATTTGCACCCATCTCGAATTTTTATTAATTTTTTAAAATAATAGGTTTTTTAAAAGTTCATAAAAATCACAAAAACATCTACTTAGAATGAGCTCAAAGTATGCTTAATTTTATACAATTAGATGTAAAAGACTCCATCAAAAGTACTTGGAGTGATATAAAGAGTATTCTAAAAAAAATATGCATTTACTATTTTAGACAAAATTTATCCATAGTGCAAGAAATAATTTATTTTTTGATCAAGTTAGTTTCTATAGATATGTCAGATACTATTATTTTAGAAATTATTAATTTTCAATAGTTATTTCAATCAAAATGGACTGCGAAAAAAAAGTTCGTGAAAATATAATTAAAACTTTTCAAAAAAATCCGTCATGGACTTTTAAAAAAATAGCTAAAAATTTGAAAGTTGACCCTCGAACGGTTTCTAATGCCATCAGACGGTATAAGGAAAACCTGAGCATTGAAAGAAAACCTGGATCAGGGAGGAAAAAAGGTCCTACAGATATTGGTAAGGCAAAAGAAGTCGAGCGACTCTTTCGAAGAGCGCCTAACACTTTTTTAAGAAAAGCAGCTCGTACGGTGAAATGTTCTACGAATTTTGCACATAGAGTCAAAGCTTATGCTGGAATGAAGACATACAAAGTCCAAAAGGTTCCAGATCGCAATGCTATAAAGAACTTAGAAGCAAAAAAACGAGCGAAAAAATTGAAGTCTGATTTTATAAAAAAATACACCTGTTGTGTGATGGATGATGAAACATACGTACTGGCAGACTTTTCTCAACTTCCTGGTCAAGATTTTTATGTTGCTGATAAACCGGGCAATGTTCGGCAAGAGTTTCGCACAAAAAAAACAAACAAAATTCCCTAAGAAGTTTCTCGTGTGGCAAGCTATTTGCAGTTGTGGCAAAAGAAGTAAAGTACAGAAACACAGAAATTTATATAAAGGAGTGCCTACAAAAACGGTTGTTACCCTTTTTAAGAGAGCACAGAGTGACTACATTTTTTTGGCCCGATTTGGCATCATGCCATTATGGAAAAAAGGCACTTGAGTGGTACTCAAAGAATAATGTCATTTTTGTACCACGAGAAGCAAATCCACCTAAATGTCCAGAACTTCGGCCTGTGGAAAGGTATTGGGCTCTGGTAAAAAAGGAATTGAAGAACACAGGAAAGATTTCCAAGAACATGTCCGATTTTAAGCGCAGGTGGAACACATGCTCCAAAAAGGTATCAGCAGCAACTGTAAAATCTTTAATTTAATCTTTAAAAGTCGATAATTTTGCAAAACCCGAGTACTAAGTAAACATTTTAATGCTAAATGATTTTGTATAATATGTCATTATATTTGCGTATTTTGTAGAGTTTTTATATTAAAAGATTTGATTTTTATTTAAGAAAATCCAACTACAAATTTTATTTAGAGCACTCTTTAAATAACGTCAAGTAAAAAAGAGCTCACAGTTTGTAGCGTCCGTCACAGAAATAAAGGTTTTTTTTTAATTTGACTAGTGCAATTTTTCTTTTTTCTCCAATTGATCTTGGTTCGTAAAGAGGACTTATAGTTTGCTTTACATAAGGCTAAAAATATGTAGATGTTTATATAGTATTTTACAGAATAATATGTATAGGAAAGTGTGTAGCGTCCGTCACAGTATATAATTTTTTACAAAATTATATTTATTAAATACAAAATTTACGAACACATATCTGTCTTATTCATAAAGCAATAACACTATCTATATCCGCAGATTAAATTTAAGGTGTTATGTGTTAAAAAAACATACAATGGGGCAAATTTGATGCTTTTGAAAAGATTTTTTTTTAATTTTTGGGACACTCTAACATCTAGCCTCAGCATTCTTGGGACGGAAAATAAGATCTAAAAAGTGTAAAACTTTAAATAAATATATTTATATAGCCGTTTTGCGAAATACTAAATTGTCCCCAAAAATCGTAATTTAAACCGCGAATTTGAAAATGAAGGAGATGAAATTCGGGAACAAAAAACACCATTATTTTTACTGATTAACGAATCCTTAAAATGAATAAGAAATATGCAGTTTTCCTAATGAAAAACGTGCAGGTAAAAACTGTATCGTCCGTGACGTAGCGTCCGCAACAGTTCATTTTATAATAGCTGTATTGTAATCCTCTGATTTTACTCAATCTTTAATGTATTAACAATTTTTTTATTACTATGACCGATTTGATGAAAATTACAGAAACAAGTGTTGAAAAAAATTCACTTTCATTTTTTATAGCGTCCGTCACAGCACTTTAAAAGCAAATATCTTTTTCCTCCAAAAGAAGTATGTAAATTAACAAATGCAATTCGATAGCACAAACGATGGGCTCTAGTGTAGAACGGCAATGGGATACTTTTAAGTACAACAAAATCTATACAAATGAATCGTCCGACACGCAGGATACACCCATATGTCATTTTCAGCATTTGTTATTATCCTGTTGCTAGGGTCATATGTGGACCTTTTGTATAAAATTTTGCATATTTTTGTTTAAAAAAATTTTTAGACTAAGGATCATGTAGTTATTGTCAGCTTATTAAGCCTCCTCTCTACTAAGCATAACATATCAAATTGTGTTTGGGTTCGAGTCGCAGTCACGGCACAACATCAATTTATCGTTTTAAAAACACGAAATCGAAAACATTTTCAATTCCGTTTTTGATTAGGTTAGGTTGTGTTTCCTGCCGAATGCAGCGATAAAATAGCCTATTTTAGGAATCTTGATGTTCGAGATCTCTGATAGATCGTGCAAAAACGGGAATCCCAGTGAAGAATATTAGCAAGGGCTGGGCAGTGACAGTGGAGATGAGTGGCGGTATCTTCCTTCTCAATGTTGTGGCAAATTTTGCAGTAGTTGTTGCTTTGAATATTAAGTCTTCTAGCATGTAAACTGAAATAACAGTGCAAAGTCTATGGGGCGGAAGGGTGACGAAGATTGCAGAACGCTTATTGTCGTAAGTTTGCCATGTAAGTGTAGAGGCTGAACAGATCGTTTCTGTGGTCTGGTTGGTCTGTTCGGACCTAAAGAGGAACTGCAAGCTGATAGCGGTATACCAATATATTGGTCAATGTTCTCCTGACCGAGAAAGGCACCACTTTTTGCTATATTATCCGCAATGATGTAGCCTGGTATATTACTATTACTGCGTATCCGTACAGAAACGAATATCGTTATCGGTGGTACGTGAGCCACTTGTTTGCCCTATATATAGCTGAGATTTCAGCTTGAAGAATACTGCATTGTTTTAAGAGGTTGAATTTTACTTTTTTCCCCAAAAAGTGGGATGAAGAAGCACCCACCCGCTCCACTTACCGATTTAAATCCATTCGAGTAGATTTCCAGGGTCCCATCTATAAAATCCATTTGAGCCTCCGAGATAACCACAGAGAAGGAAGATGCAGTAATCAATGTTTTCAGGGAGGTTAGTAAGATTATCCAGAATAGTAGTGTGGCCTAAAGATGAAGTAGACCATTCACCGGTAGTCCTACAAAATAGGTCATTAGCTCAGCCGGGAGCCAGTTGAGCATATCGAAGAGTACCTTCGAAGGTGTAGTCTTGAAGCACCCGTAATCATAAGGGCAGCAGATCTGAGAATCATGACAAAAGATCCTTGCTGATTAGCCTTATTAAGAGCAGGCCACCAGACAAGAGCGCCATACAGTGCCTAGTGCTCTTCTGCACGAGTAGAGTTCAATGAAAGCCTTAGACACTCTAGGTTGTGTGTTTAAGCTCCAGGACTACTTGGAGTGCGGGACCAATCCCAAATATTTGGCATGATCCGTGTTAATCTTATATTTCCTGGTGAATAGAACAAGTTCCGTTTTGGCGATATTAACTCCCAAACAATTAGAAACGCTCGATTCAATAAGTTTGGCTAGAGAGATAGTATTCAGGTACTTGTCCGAAAGTGCAATAGCGACATCATCTGCATAAGCAATGGCTTTGAAGCACAGAGAATCCAATTCCCTTAACAATTTATTGATAGCAAGGTACCAAAGCTGGGGTGGCAGAACCCCGCTCTGAAGAGTACGCCTGTATACTACTTTGTATACTATAGCTTTGTCCAATTTTGAAAAAATAATTCTGTACGATAGAAGTTTGCCTATGAAGGAGATAATAGAGTTATCTACTCCTAGGTCTATCATTGCCGATGTAATCGATCTAGGCTTAATGTTGTTAAAAGCTTCCTCAATATCTAGAAAGGCCACGAGTGAAAATTCGCCGAACTCAAGTGGTGGAGTGCTGTTTCAACAGACTTGCCTTTATTGTAGGTTTTCTGTGACTTAGAGAGAAGACGCGGGTTGATTCATGAACGTAGATGAACATCAATAACGCGCTCCAGAGTTTTAAGAAGGAAGGAAGTGAGGCTGATTGGTCTAAGGTCCTTCGGCTTGGTGTGGCTAGCTTTTCCCGCTTTAGGGATAAAAACTACCTAACATCTGGTCCTGATCTAATGAGCGAGCGAGTTATAATGTCAACGTTGTGTTGAATGTCCGCTGGGATAATGCCATCCGGGCCAGCTTACTTATACGGTTTGAAGCTGTCTAGGGCCCACTTGACTTTTCCTCTATCAATGAGGATGGGTGTGGATTCAAAAACAGTCGAGTTACTGTATTCAGGCTCTTGGTTAATGGTTTTTGATTAAATAGAATGCAAATATTATTGGTAAACCCTGACAATTTTAACTTACCAATTATTTTTTTCAATTTCATTTTTAACTTCAAATCGTTTATTCTAATTTCTCGAATCAAAATTTTGAAAATATGTTTTGAAAATTAATAAAAAATCATATTTTAAATCAAAATGTTAATAATAGAATATCGTATTACTCTTCCTCTTGCCCTAGAAGAGTATCAAAAGGCTCAGTTGTTTACACTGCGTGAGAGCCTTAAGTCTGAAGTCAAAGCCGGTAAGGTCCATCAAATACGTAACGAAAGATTTCAGAACAACGATTTACATAAAGGTCATAGGGCTACCTCTGGATTATTTACCACGACTATCTATCAATGGTCTTCAAAATTTCCCTTATTTGTAAAATCGCTTTTACCCAAAGAAGCCACAGAAGTACGCGAAGAATCCTGGGATTCATATCCCTATTGTCGCACTATTATTACAAATTCGATTTGCGACCAAGAACGTTTTCATATAAAAATTGAAACAATACATGTGGCCAATGATCGGGGAGAACTGGAAAATGTACACGAATTACCGGAGGATGTGCTAAAGCATCGTCAGGTCATTTATATTGATATAGCCAATGATGAAGTTAGTTCTAAGGAATATCGCGCTGAAGAAGATCCAAAACTTTTTAAGTCAATAAAGACGGGACGAGGTCCTTTGATGGGTCGTTTGTGGCATAAAACATGCGAACCCGTGATGACGTGCTATAAACTGGTTACGTGTGAATTCAAATCTTTCGGTTTACAAAATACTTTTGAATATTTATTACAAAGATTTGAGCGAAAGATTTTCACTCAATTTCATCGTCAATTGTTTTGCTCTATCGATAAATGGATAGACTTGAAACTCGAAAATATAAGGCATGACGAAGGGAAAGGTGAAGATAAAATAGACTTGAAAGAAGTGGTGGAGACAAAAAATTAGGAGAATTTAGATATGCGATTTTTTAATTATAGAAAAAATCACTTTAATTTTCAAAAAAGTGTATAAATTACCTAATAAAAGATAAAATTTTCTATAAACAATTTTTCTTTAAAAAAATTTAAAAAAAATCTAAAATTTTTCTATAGAAAAATTGTAAAAGCGTCAATTTTTCTATAGAAAAATTGTAAAAGCGTCAATTTTTCTATAGAAAAATTGTAAAAGCGTCAATTTTTCTATAGAAAAATTGTAAAAGCGTCAATTTTTCTATAGAAAAATTGTAAAAGCGTCAATTTTTCTATAGAAAAATTGTAAAAGCGTCAATTTTTCTATAGAAAAATTGTAAAAGCGTCAATTTTTCTATAGAAAAATTGTAAAAGCGTCAATTTTTCTAAAGAAAAATTGTAAAAGCGTCAATTTTTCCATAGTTAAAAATTCAAAATTTTGAAAGCTAAAATTTTTATAAAGAAAAATTCAAGTGTTTTCTAAAGAAAAATTGTCACCAGCTTAATTTTTTTATAGAAATTTTTGTCTTTATAATTTTTTATTAGAAATATTGTGGCCTTCATTATTTTTCTATAGAATAATTATCGTCTTCATAATATATCTATAGAATAATTGTCGCCTATAAAATTTTTCTTTCGAAAAATCTTTTTAAGTTTTCTATTAAAAAATGGTCGCTTTCATAATTTCTTTAAATATTTTAATTTTGAATTGAACAACATATTTTGAATTTAAAATTTTAACTATTTCCTTAAATAAAATTTGTATCTAAAATTTCTTCAAATAGAAATTAAAATGTGACTGGACATTATTAGAAATCTACATAAAATACATTAAGCCATAAAATGTTTTCAAAATACTACCAAATACCCAAACAAAACATTTTAATTGTATTTTTCTACCAGCGTTTCGACATATAAGCCCTTAAAATCCCCTTAAACACGAAAAGGGCCATACCGCTTTTATAAAATAAACATTCTAAACAGTAGAAAGAGGATGATTATATTCAAAATGATTGAACTAAAATTAAAATCTCTATTACTAAAACCAACATAAACAAGTAGGAATTTATTATAATGGGTCTAGATCGAACATTTGATACCCTATGTTAATGTACAGCTGTAGACCTTATTTCGGGCTGGCAATACTATGAGAGATATTGGACGGCTTTTTAAAATTATTTATAACAATGGCCCTAGAAAAAATAAAATATGAAATCGTATTTGTCAAAAATCGACTCATAAATAATTCTAAGTCGATTGCCATACCTACAGGTGGGTATCAGACTAATAATTTG
This sequence comes from Stomorhina lunata, assembly GCA_933228675.1. Classification (NCBI taxonomy): domain Eukaryota; kingdom Metazoa; phylum Arthropoda; class Insecta; order Diptera; family Rhiniidae; genus Stomorhina; species Stomorhina lunata. Next base: position 107,902,213 of record OW121740.1, on the reverse strand, counting down.
AAATACACCAAACATCAGCATACATCTAAATTACCTCTCCCTCTTATGGTGTAGGGTGTAATGAACAAAGAATAATATGGGATAAAATTAAACTCTCTAAAACACATCCATAACATAGAATTTCATGTTGGACGATGTGAATGAATATAAAGTACAATTGACCGTTTTATTATTTTAATTATGCATAAATATCTACTTTTTAACTTTTAGAAATGGTTATGGACTAAATTTGTTTACCACATTTGGGATACTTCATTTCCTTTCTAGGAAATTATATATCCAAACATACAGATGGAAGTACATAAATACATATATTGTTACATATAGAAGATTTTGGAATTCTCAAAGCTAAAGTGGAAAATACCACGTTTTACGAAAATTATAAATGAATTAAAACATATTTTTAGACAGAGTCGGATCTCGAATAGTTAAGGAGGTCCATTATATCTATAATAAGGAAATAAACCTAAAATATTTATATTTTTAAACGAGAAATAATTGTATGTATATATATATATATATTAAATTTGAACGGTGGGTACCTTTTTGATGTATAGGTCGAGTAAGAAGGGACTTTTGGAAACTTTGCCTCTAAAGAGGTAAAAGCGAGTAAAAAGGGGAAAAATCGAAAACATTAAATCTCCTAAAGTAATAGGTATATATGGTACTTTTTTGAAACTATGCCCGATAGGGGTAAAAAAGTGGTGAAAGTAGTTTTTTGGTACTATTTTTAACCTACACTTATCTTTTGAACCAAAAAATAGAGAAAGGAACTTTGTACTAGAATCAATAAATGTGAAAAAAATATTGAATACGTATTTGGTACTTTTTTGATTTCGGGGGAAAAAATGGGTAAAAAAGGGATAAAATGTTTTGATGAATGATATATTGGATATTTGTGTGCGATGTCTTTCCTATAAATTAATTTATAAGGCTAATACTTTATAAATATTTAAAAACTTTAAAATTTGCCTCAAAATGCTTATCCTAAAGCTCCGAGCAAGTCTCGGCCAACCAGGTACTGTATAATGTAATATAAAACTGGAATATGTATCGAAAACACATACAATTTTTTTAAATTTTTCTATGGAAAACTTGACGATTTTATAATTTTTCTATAGAAAAATTGTCAATTTTATAATTTTTCCATAGAAAAATTGTAATTTTCTTAATTTTTCTATAGAAAATTTGTCATTTTCTTAATTTTTCTATAGAAAAATGGTCAATTTTATAATTTCTCTATAGAAAAATTTTAAATTTTATAATTTTTCTATAGAAAAATTGTAAATTTGATAATTTTTTCTATAGAAAAATTGTCGATTTTATAATTTTTCTAAAGAAAAATTGTCCATTTTATAATTTTTCTTTAGAAAATTTTTCAATTTTATAATTTTTCTATAGAAAATTTATCAATTTTATAATTTTCTATAGAAAAATTGTGAATTTTATAATTTTTCTAAAGAATAATTGTCAATTTTATAATTTTTCTATAGAAAATTTCTCAATTTTATAATTTTTCTACAAAAAAATTGGCAATTTTATAATTTTTCTGTAGAAAATTTGTCTATTTTATACTTTTTTTTAGGAATTTCTTTATAAAGTTCTAGAATAGGGATCTGCATATTTAAATTAAATTGAAAAATTATCAATTTTGTAATTTTACTATAGAAAAATTATTAATTTTGTAATTTTTCTATAGAAAAATTATCAATTTTGTAATTTTTCTACATAAAAATTGTCAATTTTAGAATTTTTCTATAGAAAAATTTGTCAATTTTAGAACTTTTGTATAGAAAAATTTGTCAATTTTATAATTTTTACATAGAAAAATTGTGAATTTTATAATTTTTCTAAAGAAAAATTGTCAATTTTATAATTTTTCTATAGAAAATTTCTCAATCTTATAATTTTTCTACAAAAAAAATTGTCAATTTTATAATTTTTCTATAGAAAATTAGTCAATTTTATATTTTTTTTGTTTGGGAATTTCTTTATAAAGTTCTAGAATAGGGATATGCGTATTTAAACCACACCCCATCCCTGCTACCCCTCTCCTTGCCATTGCCTTCAGGTTCATCCTTTCTTAAATGAGTTACGTTTCCATTATTACAAAATTTTCTAACTTAAGAGTATTTAATAAATCTTTGTTAATAACAAAAACGTAATTTTAAATGAGATAATTTTCCTTTGAAAATCGTCCTTTAGATTTTATGTCATCAAATGTAAAACATACAAATTTCCTAATTTTCACCACAACTAAGAAATAGCCTTAAAGTATGCTAGCATTAGAATGTATGTATGTGATAGTAGTTTACTTTGATTTTGTCTATATCCTTTTTAGGGGTTTATTATGTGGTTTTGTGCCTTTCAATTTCTTCTTGAGCATTTTTTTGATTGTCTTTTATATTTAAGTAATAAAATTTTAATACAGAGATATTTCTTTTGAAAATTTTATGAACAAATCAAATCAACAAAAAAATGAAAGGACAAAAAACACATGTTTATGGACAAAATTTCTAGGAAAGATTTTTCATACATTTTTAAAGAGGGTGGAGAGAAAGGAAGAAATAAAAGTAATAAACCTTAATTGTCATTTTAGGCCAATATTGGTTTTTGATAGAGACATAATAAATAAAGTATTATCCTTTGGTTTCTTTTGAAAGGATATAGGGAAAAAGTAAAAGGAAGGAACTGTGGTTTGGTTTAATTATGAAGGTTTATTTTCCAGAGTAATAGGAACAACTTTGAAAAAATAGATTATTATATTTACCGATCTTAGGCCATGCCTTCCAGTAAAGTGGGAGCAAAGACTCTATAATATAATATAAAGATATTGAACTTCATACTTTTTTTCTGCCAAAAGTACATAAACACAAAAGCAAACATACATTTCATGAGCACGTGTGTGTGCCTTAGCTTACTCTAATTGGACAATCGTCTCCATTAGTTGTTTCCGACTTAGAGTAAAAGCGGTATAGTCTGTTTTTTATGGGACTTTTCAAATGGACCATAGGGCATTTTTATTTTGAAATAAATTAAAAATTTCTCTTAAATCTCCAATATATCACCTTTCCATAATTGTACCCATAAAATTTTAGATTCATTTTGATTTTGAATACTTTCAGCTTAATTGCATTTTAGTTTTGCTGCCATCATTAAAACCAATTTTTTTCCAAATGTATTCATTCGGTCTGTCTGTCTATCAGTATATCTGTTATTATTATGTACGTCCTTCTCATTTATTGCACAAAACATAAAATATTAAATATTTATTAAGTTTTTGACATACATTTCATATGATAACTCTAGAATTCATTTCAGCTTTTTTCTGACATTTTCCAAATATAATGTTTAGCATTTGGTACATAATGCTTACTAGTCGGTCAACACCGACTATACGATACCCTTCACTACTTAGGTCAAATATAGACCAAGAACTTTACAAGTTTTTCTTAGGTCTTAAAGACATATACATATATTAATATTTTTTTAAAATTTCGAGATTTAAGTAAATTTATGTCATTTCCGGCTAAGGGTCTGATATGGGAGCTAGTCTTAATTGTGGAACGATTGTTAACAAATTTTGTTTATATTTACAAAATTCTAGTGTGTTGTACTATCCACTGGTCAATCGACTGATATCAGCCCTGATTTTATAAGAACACCGAAACTAAAGACTCTATAATATGAAGATGTTGCACTTCCATACATTGATTTGCGGTATGGTATTTTCGATAAGTCCCATAAACAAGAGAGTATAACGCTTTTATTCTAATTCAGAAACAACTAATGGAGGCGATTATCCAATGAGAGAAAGCTAAGGCATATACACGTGCTTATTAAATGTAAGTTTGTTTGTGAAAAGAAGTCTTTGCTGCAAAACATCACAGATTGCGACGATACTTAAGTTATTCACTAGAGTTAGCTGCCCTAATGGCCCTTTTGCTGGACCCGGCAATGGCCGATATATGAAAATTGCATTTCATTTAAGATCGGATATAGGTAGTATAAATAGTGAGCAGATCAGATGGTGTAAAGTATGTATTGCAACGTTTTAAGAAGCCGAGATACTAAATGCTTCTTTCCTTACCCAGAACATCAAAAGAACCGAGAATTGGTCGGAACTTTATGATAAGCATTTCTTGGCAAATTTTAAATTATATATATTTTATTTAATAATGTACAAGCTGTACCCTACGCCACCAACAAAAATAATTTTAGAGAAAAGTCATATGCTGCTCAAATGGATAGTTTACAATTCATTTAGAATAATTTTGGTTATACCAACTAGAAACCTCCGTCGACTTATGCGCAACAACTTTGCTAAAGCTCATATCATGATCAAGTGCACGCTTTACGATTTAATTGATATTGAGTAATTTTCAGTGGCGCCACCTGTCGGAAATATATCATACCAACAAAGAAACCTTCGTCGGCTCATAGCGTGATCAAATGCATAGTTTTCTATTTGGTTTACTTTGAGTAATTTTCAGTTGCGCCACCTGTCGGAAATTTGTCATACTATAAGAGACCTTCGTCGGCTCATGCACAACAACTTTTCTGAAGATAATGGCATGATCAAATGCACAGCTTACTATTTCATTCACTTTTAATTAATTATTAGTTGCGCCACCTGTCGGAAATTGTCATACCAACTTAAAAACCTTCGTCGGTTCATGCGTAATAACTTTGCTAGATATCATAGCGTGATCAAATGCATAGTTTACTATCTTATTCACTTTGAGTAATTTTCAGTTGAACCACCTGTCGGAAATTGGTCATACCATAAGAGACCTTTGCTGGCTCATGCACAACAACCTTTCTAAGGATCATGGCATGACCAAATGCACAGTTTACTATTTTATTCACTTTTAGTAATTATTAGTGGCGCCACCTGTCGGAAATTGTCATACCAACTTAGAAACCTTCGTCGGCTCAAGTGCAATAACTGCTAAAGATCATAGCGTGATTAAATGCACAGTTTACTATTTTATTTACTTTGAGTTATTTTCCGTGGAGCCACATCTTTTAGTTGACCCAAAAAAAGAGCTCAACTAATTTTGGTTCAAATCCTCCGACTCCTGAGGGTACCTGCCTTGCACTTAAATTCAATTTGATTAAAAAGTTACGACTGCAACACTTTTTGCATAAATTATGCATACAAATTTATGTGTCTTTTTTCAGAAAATTTTGAACTTTGTTCTACGATCGCTAAATTTCGGTGAATTTTTTCCGCACAATCTAAAGAAGATATTTTCGCTTTTCAAGTGGTTATGGTGGGAGCATCGAGCAAAACCGAGCCAACTTAGTTTTTGTCAAAAAAAAAAAAACGAAAGCACTGAATTTTGTAAATCTTATTTGATTTCCTGATATCTCCTAAACTATATTCGAGATAAAGTTATTTTCATCTGCAAACTAAAACCAAGGTTCTGTTTCTTAATTAAATCGACATCAAGGAGCTACTGAGTTTGATGAAAAATTTCATCACTTTAGAACTTTAAGCACATTTCAATACCTTTTTAAGCAGGGAACTTTGTTCGCTTTATTTTTTATATACAAATATTTTGTATTTACTACTTTTAAGGCAAAATTTATACCAAATATTAGTAAAAAGTTGGAGTAAATATTAACAGGACAATAGATGGCATTGTTGCGACGAAAGATACATAAGTTAAGTTGTGTCATTTTTGGTATTTAGATGCATCATATAAACTTAATGTTCTACAACCAATTTTATTTATTTTACATCGACGGCGTGTTGTTGCTGTAGACTTACCACTGATTGAGGATGTAGCGTGTTTGTTGCAGGAAAAATTTAGTTTGCTCTATTTTTTAAATATAATTCGTAAACGAATTATAAAATGTTCAAGGGCTTATTGTAAGAATTTTGTGTAAAAATTTTTATTTATGTATAAGTTTGTCATTACTTTATTTTTCGTTTATAAATAAGGGTAATTTTCTATTTACTAAGAATTACATCACTCAACTTAATGCCAAATTTACAGCAAATGTTTGTAAGAACAAGTTTAAATGCTAAAAGGACAACAGATGGCGTTGTTTCAACCGTAGATAATATTTTTATTAAAATATAAAAATTGAAAAACTATTTTTTATTTTTGTTAGTAATGTCGAAAATTGACAGGTTGCACTAGTTTTACTATACAAAAAAATACTTTTTATTATATTTGAAAATACTATTTTTTTTATGTAGTAAATTTGTAGGTAAATTTTGAAATTATATGTTTCTGCTTGTTTTACTACAAAAAATTGACTTTTATTTTTCAATATATTTTTCCCAAAATTCCAAACAGTTGACCCCGACAGATTGTAAAAGTTTATTTTTGTTGAATTAAATTTTTTCTTTTACATTTGAAAATAAAATTTATTTTTAATGAAGCATCTCTTTGTAAGTAAATTGTGCAAATATATATAAAAATATATTTAAAATTTGGGTACATTTATGAGTATTTACATATTTATTTAGTTGTTGTTTCTCTGGTATAACACAAATTGTCTTTCGAAATTAATCTAATGGGAATTGTTGAAATATTTAAAATCTATTTCATTTACTACGAGTCCTTTTTTGCATAGACATTATGTCCATAAATATTTTGTTAGGTAAATTTATATACAAGCAAAAGGATAAATGTTTTAAAGCAATTACATAGTTTTAAAAATTAAGGAGCAAAAGGATAATTGCACAATTTAAATGTTTAGATAAATAACTTTTTTTTATTATCATGCCCAGTGCAATTAAAGTTAGTATGGAGAGGGGTTTTCTTTTAAAATATTATAGTTTTAAAAATTTGTTTAAAGTCCTGAAAAAAAGGATATTTCTTCCATGTCAATCAACTTCCTTGCAAATTTTACTTCTTTCAAGAAATATACATACGTACAATTTTCTTTCTTCCCCTTTTGATTTAGGATATATAATGTCCGATTTTTTCCCTAAATTGAGAACTTCCTTGTAAATTATATTTCTATATTTTCTAGTTTAAAAGTTATACATACAATTTTCTTTCTATCCCTTTTGATTTAGGAGATAAAATGTCCGATTTGTCCCATTGTTACACTCTAAATTGAAAAAAGTATAAATTATGTGTTTAACATGGGATTTATCCGTCTTTTGTCCCTAAATTGAGAAAAGTACCAATTACGTGTTTGATATTTCTTCCGTGTCAATCAACTTCTTTACAAATTTCTTTCTTTACTGTTTCAAAAGATATACATTAGGGTGCACCTTATTTTACGAAAGTGCGAAATTGAATCGTAACTCCCCCAGAACTGTTCTATGTAACATAAAAACATGCTGTGCAATTTTTTTAAGTGGCCGCATCCGCCCACAAAGTGTTAAAGTTTTTTGTATGGGAAAAATGGGAGTATTTTCGGTTTTGCCCAAATTTAAACCATTTTGAATTAAATTATTTAAAAGAAAACTAAAATAGCTTTATTCTAAGTTATCGATTGTAACAAAATTTTACACACTGGCTGGTATTTATTTATTTAGAGCTTATTCTTGCAAAATTTAGTGGCCATAGCTGTCATAGTTTCTAATTCAATAGCTTTGAACTGGCAATATCTTTTAACTGTTTTTTATATGAAAGCTATAGTCAAATATGGACCGATTCCTATAAATTTTTATATACTGACCAATAGTTGCTTAAAACTTTTCTATTCTAAATTTAGTCGTTATAGCTATTACAATTGTATTCAATTTATTAGTATTAATGTGTTTCTCGGGGCAGGGTTATATGGGGGCTCTAACTAAATGTGAACCGATTTCGTTAATTTTCAACACACAACTTTTTCAATATATCGAAAATACTTTTGTAAAATTTTGTCGCTGTAGCCCTTTTCGATATCGCCCTTTTATCTGACGGACAGACGGACATAAATCCCCTTTTTGTATTTTTGTATTTTCGTAAGTTTTTTTTATGGAAGCTATGGTCAACTGGTGACCAATTGTGACTAAATTTTGCACACTTTCTGGTATTCACATAGGACTTCCTTTTGTAAAATTTTGTTGCTGTAACCCTTTTCGATAACGCGCTATCGCGGTTTTATCTGACGGACAGACGGACATAAACCCCCTTTTCTTTTTGTATTTTTGTGTTTCCGTAACTTTTTTATTTGGAAGCTATGGTGAAATGGGGACCGATTGTGACAAAATTTTGCACACTTGCTGGCATTTACATAAGACTTCTTTTTGCAAAATTTAGTGACCAAAGCCATTACATTTTATAATTTATTGACATTTAAATGTATTTCAGGTGGAATATAGGCTGTTTCCGTAAGTTTTTTGTATGGGAGCTATGGCTAAATGTGAGCCGATTTCGATGAAATTTTATATTCTGCTTAGTACTTATGTAAAACTTCTATGTACCAAATTCTATCAAGTGTAAACCTATTTTGCCCAATTTCAATACCAAAATTTTCCAAGAAATGAAGAATATTTATGCTAAATTTCAGTGACCTATGTCCTTTCGTTAAGGTTTTATCGTGCCGACAACAGACAGACAAACAAAAATCATGTCCCAAAAACGCGCCTAAGGGTATGAACCAACATTTTCATTTTGCAAATAAAGAAATTTTGTTCAATAAATTTTACAAATTTAGATTTTAACAAAACTGAACTATTTAATACTATAAAGCCATTAAATGATAAATCATGTCTAACTTTGGAATTGCTTTATTTAGAAATAAAAATGTTGCTGCATATCCTTAGGCGCGTTTTCTGGGACATGCATTTTTGGGGGGAAATTGCAAATAACTCCAAAACTACATTATGAATTTTTGTTTTTGAATATTCGAAACAAAGCTGTTTTAGTTCTCTTTAATATTGCTTGATTTTTTTCTATATAAAATATTTAGTTTTGGTTGAAATTTCGCAAAAACAAAGAATTAACCTATTTCCCCCATACAAATGGGCTCTTCAATTTTGGACCCGATTTTCAGATCTACGCTTTTAGAAACAGTGTCATAATATTTCTTTGAAAAACCTTTGAAATCAAAGAAAGAAATTTTTGCAGTCACCCTTGTGTTCCTGTATAAGGATATAAAATAAAAAATTGATTTTTTTTTTAAAAGAAATTCTTGAGTGTTTTTCTTATGATAAAAAGAAAAAAGTTGCAATGTTTTTTCAATATTGAAAAAATTCAAAATTTTGGTGTATAGGAAAAAGTACTACGGTTTTTTTGATATACAGATTGTCAAGTAATTGTTTGCATTACAAAAAAATATTGAGAATGCAATTTAACTTTCGAAAATTACATATAAAATAGTTAATGTAACTGTTTACCACAAAAAGTCGTAAAACATTGAAATAAATACATGCATGCCAACAACAACAATAAGAGAAGAAATATACCCAATTTAAAAGGCGTCAAATAAATGTTTACACAACGAGTAAAAATAACACCAAATGTTCTTATTTACCGTTATATTTTTGATTTTATAATGTTTTTTGAGTGTTATCCAATGAAATTAAAGTTATAAAAAGTTTTGTAAAAAAAATTGTGCATTATTTGTCCTAAATTTACAAAAAAGCCTGGAAAATTAGTTTCGAAAGGCGTTATACATTTTTTTACAATACTTTTTATAACTTTAGTTTCACTCATAAAACATCATAAAATAAAAAATATAACGGTAAATAAAAACATTTGGTGTTATTTTTACACACTGTGCAAACATTTATTTGACGCCTTTTTAATTGGGTATATTTCTTTCTGTATTGTTGTTATTTATTTAAATTTTTTTACGACTTTTTGTAGTAAACAGTTACTTTAACGGTATGTGTTAAACAAAATAAACAAATTTAAACGATTTGATGTTTAATTTTCGAAATTATTTTTGTTTAATGCAAACAATTACTTGACAAACTTTACATAAGTACATATAAATTTAAGTATTTGTCAATAATACCAGAAAATACTATTAAGTTATTTCCCTTTTAAACTCTATAAATCTTATATCGACGAGGATTTTCCAATATGTCAGCAACATAAATTGGCAAAACTATTTTTCAGCCGAATAGTAATAATATCCTCTTATTAAACACATCCACAAAAGATTTGTCATTCATGAATTTCTTAAAGCTATTTTCATGGTTAAACGCTTCCATGAAAAGTCAAGCTCTATCATGATTCAGTTATTTCTTACAAATGCAAAAAGTATTTCATAGATACAAACTGGCAAAAGTATCTGAATGTATTTGTATCTATGTTAGTGTGTGATAGAGAGTATGTATAAAATTATAAAGCTTATAAGTTAGTTTAGTTAATAATCATATGTTTGTGCTCTATTTGATCCTTAAGGGCCAGTTTGCCACAAAGTTCTACGACCGAATTCAAGAGGATTGTATTTGCTTGAATTTCCCCCAACAGCCAAGCAGCCAAGTCAACACATTATTATTATGCATGACCAACATGCTATCGAGTAAGTAGATAATGATAACAATGATAATGATGATAATCCTGTCCGTGAGTTGTAAATGGAAACCAAAGTAGACTGAGAATAAGCAGAAAAGAAGCAAAATGAAAATTGCACATGAAATGTAACAAAAAAAAAGAAGAGAAAAAAAACCTAATAGAAAATGCAATTTTCTATGAAAACCCCTAGAATTTTTATATTCATTTTTCTCTTTGAAATCGCATGTTAACACAATTATTACATTTGACAGAAACTAAATCGAAAAAAAAATGAAAGTTATGTTGCAAAAGGAAACAAAAAAGAACTTTCACTGGGATAAATTGGGATTTGTTGGAAAAATCCACATTTTTTTTTTTAACAACAATGCAACTACATACGACCACTACTGCCATGTTTGCACTCATATTCCTGTTGGCAAACCCGAAATTAACTTACAAATATTTGAAACTGCTGCTGGAATATTTTTTAGAAAAAGCAGGAGAAACTATATTAAAAAATAAGTAAGGGAATGCTATGGTTAGTTAAGATCGACTATTTGATGCCCTTCATCATAAATGAGGTTGAATATGCCCCAGTTACACAATTTAACAAATTTTTTTATCAAAGCATATGAGAATAGATCGTGACGTTGTTGGAGGACAACACCAAGATTTGGCAAGAATTTTGGGAAGAGGTCATAATGATCGACTACTATTGGACTTTAATGCGTGAAACAGATCCCAAACTGTACAAGCGACAGTTCGAATGCTTTTAATTTCCTATAAAAAAAACTTTTTAATATATAAAAAGGGGGATTTTTGTCAAAAATTGTTTATTTAATATCTGGAAAATTAAAACCAATATCAAAAACCTGAGTGAAGATTCGGATTCAGAGCAACCATAGAAACAGCTTTTGGTTGCTTAGATCCAAAACCGTGTGTACTTGTGTTATCTAAAATGTTTTTTGATATTGAAAAACCTAAAAGCTTAACCCTATTTTCCCAGAGTCAAAATTTGGATACTTAATTTTTCATTCCCAAAAAAGCAACAACAAAAGTGTGAGCAAGAAAAAAAACTGAAAAATGTTGTATGTTTATGTTCAGATGATAATCTTCGCTTTATGTTGATATTTGTTAGACACTATAATTCGTATTTATTCTATCCCGCAAATAAGATATAATATGTGGTTTTTGCTCTGTCTAGAATTAGGGATACTCCTCCTGATGATGATGGCCTAACCAACCCTCGAAGCGCTTCGACAAAAGGTTTCTCCACCAACATTTTTTTTGGTTTTATCAAAAACACTATTTACTACAATAATAAATAATTGTAAGAAATTGGGATCTTGGGATCAATACACTACAGAAAAATTTTTTATGAAATGTTTGATGTCCCAAAATTTTTGAAAAACCCTTTTTAATAAAATAATTACCTTTCCATAATTGGCTATAAAATCGAATGTGTCCCAATTGTCAAAAATGTTTTTCGGTATAGAAAAAGCTTAACACTTTCTTTTCCATGGTCAAAAGTAAAAACTTGAATTTTAGTTTTCATGGCAAACTCTTGGAATTTTATTTTTTTTGTGGACTTTGACAAATATTCATAAAAGTAATTAATTTTTACCAATATTAAGTTTTTTATATGGGGACTAAAATGACTAAAAAAACTTGTTTTTGGTAAAAATAAAAACTTTTTCGAAATTCACTGCGAAATTCCTTGATTTTGCAATGAAAATTAATTATGTATTTGATATTTCTTCATGTCAATCAAAATTCTTATAAATTTTATTTTTACTGGTTTAAAAGTTATACATACAATTTTCTTTCTATCCCTTTTTGATTTAGGAGATACCGAATTCTTTTTTCCCCACATATCGAAAAAGTATCAAACATCTTTATCGATTTCAGTTTAAAATATATTTCCTTGTTCATTGGTTCAAAAAGTAATAGTTAGAATTTGTATGCGGCCAACCGCCACATTTGTTCGAAATACTAAAAAATTAACTCATGAAAATTTGAGGTTAATTGGATGGGGGGAAAGCGTGCTCATGGCCCGCCCAAATTTGCAAAATACCTGATATTTTTACTTTGATTGTAAATAGCTTTATAAATACTTTAGAATAAAAAACTTCCAAAGAAAGATATGATTTTCAATTCTATGGCCTATAAGTACTAAATAGTTGAGTTTCGTCAAAATATTGTGAAAATTTACTTAGTTTTTTTATATTAGAAAATTTTACTTTTTTCTCAGGTCGGTTTCAAAAATCATTTTTTGATTTTTTTAAAATTTTGTTCAAGAAATGTTACAAATTATAAATTTTCATTTCAGGTTCATAAAAGAAATAAATAAGAGAATAAAACACAGAAAAAATTGAGTCGATATCTTAAACCGTTTCGCAGTACCTACGATTTGAAATCTTAGTATTTCGCGAAAATGTAATTTTTTGGACATTATTTGGTTATATGCTTGTTAAATTGTACTTAAGCTAAATTTTAATAAAAGTTGTAATGAATATTTTTGTTTAGGCTGTGGAGATTGTATGCGGTAATGTTTTTTTTTTTAATATATAATGGGATCTATTGAAATTGGCCAAAATCTGCATATTATTACCGATCGACTCAGAATAGATTGAACGATGTCCGTCTTTCCATGTAAAAATTAAAATTCAGGTTACAATTGTAGAGATAATTTGATGAAATTATGCAGTGGGGTCTAAAGATAGTAGATCTCCTGATATAAAAGGTTAAAAACATGGATTTTTTATATTAATTTTGGTATACAAATATAGTTGGTCTCGGTCTGTATACTTAAGCCACTGCGACTTAACAAAATCAAAGTTTTGTAAAGAAATTTAATGACGTGCCGATAAAAAACAAATAAGACGAATTTTCGTTTTGAATAAATAAAACTCATAAATAATAAATAAAAAGGGCTTTGTCCAAAGCTGATCTTGAAAAATATATGAAATGAAAATGGTGTCTAGTAGTCTACCAAGTCATTAGAATTGTGAATTAATATTTGCATTTATGGTGAACAGCTTTGAAAGTTCTTACGGTCAGTGTTGGCAGATTTACATTTTTCTTCACATATTCAAGCATTCTTCATATAATCGATAAACAAATTCTAATCTGGCAGCACTGACTTAGGAAAGACAATTTTACGGAAGTGTGACCGGGACAGACATAGTTGCATCTCGCTCATACATAGTGTGCCGGTGTGAAAGCTCAAATGCTATTTTGTAAAAGTTTGCACATTGTGCTGTAGAGCTAAACGGCTTCGGTGTGAAACTACGTATCAAACAATATTTCTATGCTTTACATACATGAGGATAAGTCCAATATACCGATTCCACCTATACTGCTAAAAGTATAGGTGGAAACGTTAGATTGAGAAAGTGAAAAATAAAACATTTTAATTTAGTCGTGCGTTTAAAATTTGATTTTTTTTAAAGAAAAACGTTTTACTTTTTTGGAGTCTTTTATTCAAGAAATGTCTAACAGCTTAAAATGTTCGCAAAGATTTAAGGGAAAGAACAAAAAAATATTAAAAAGTCATTAAAAAAGTTAAATTAATGAAAGGTAATAATCAACATATCCTTAATAGCGCAAAAAAGTTTAGTGTATGGGTTATCTGGTTATCGGACCTACTAAGGCTAGGAAATTCATTGTGTAACAATGAAAGCTTTCTTAAGCCCGCCAATATCTTCTTCAATCAGATCGCTAAGGTTTTCAAGACAAGATAAAGCTTCAAAAGACTTATATTTTATCGTAAAAGGCGACGAATCATGGATATGAGCCGGAAACAAAACAGGAATATAACAAAAGTTATTCATAGAAGAACGACGAAGAAACTTGTCGCTAATTTCTTTGGCTGAATGAACTGTCAATTGTGAGTGGTACAACACTATTTGTTTGCCAGAAGTCTTCGGAGAAATTCGTAAATCTAACCACCGAAGACAAATCGCTCGAATTTCTTCAAATAAGTGATTTTTTGAGGAATCAAAACATCGAATTGATTGCAGTTCTGACTTGGCACCTAATGACATCTTCTTGTTCCCGGATATTAAAGATATACTGTGTTGTTAACTATTTATGGAAATATTTAATCACAAATGGTTTGGGAACACATATGGGCAAATCCGAAAAATATTAAACCAAGGACAAAATTTTAAAACTGTCAAAATCACGTATTTGTGTTTATGGAAAAATTTACCATATATTGATTCTTTAGAATATATAATGGATACAATTTTTGATAGCCCTCTTCCAGAATGGCAGGTCTTTGTTTGCACCCATCTCGAATTTTATACATTTTTTAAAATAATAGGTTTTTTAAAAGTTCACAAAAATCGCAAAAACATCCATTTGGTTATCAAGTTTCAGTAGGAGCTCAAAGTCTGCTTAATTTTATACAAACAGATGTAAAAGACCCCATCAAAAGTAATTGGAGTGATATAAATAACGTCAAGTAAAAAAGGGCTCACAGTGTGTGGCGTCCGTCACAGAAATAAAGTTTTTTTTTTTTTTTTTTTTTTTTGAACTTGGTTCGTAAAGAGAGTATGCTTAACATTAGACTAAAAATATATAGATGTTTATATAGCATTTTACAGAATAATATGTATAGGAAAGTGTGTAGCGTCCGTCACAGTATATATTTTTTATAAAATGATATTTATTATGAAAAGGAAGGAGATGAAATTCGGGAACAAGCAAAACCATGATGAACAAATCCTTAAAAAAAAATATGAAATATGAATTTTTCCTAATAAAAAACATTCAAGTAAAAACTTTATCGTCCGTCATGTAGCGTCCGCAACAGTACATTTATAGATTTTCAGAGAAACTGGAAACTTAAAAATATTTTATGAAAGCTGTTTTGGAATCCTTTGATTTTCCTCTATCTTCAATGTATTTACAATGTTTTTATTACTATGACCGATTTGATAAAATTTACAGAAACACGCGTTGAAAAAAAAAGTCATTGCCATTTTTTGTAGCGTTCGTCACAGCACTTCAAAAGCGAATATCTTTTACCTACAAAATAAGTATGTAAATTAACAAACGCCATTCGGTAGCATAATCGATGGGCTAATATTCTCTGAAATCTGTGCAAAGCTATCTAGTGTAGAACGACAATGGAATACATTTAAGTACAACAAAATCTGTACAAATGTATCGCCCGTCACGTAGGATTTGCCCATATGGTCGTTTTGAAAACTCTATAAAAAAAGAGAGAATACCACTTTTAGTCCAATTCGGAAAGAACTAATAGAGACGATTATTCAATAAAAGAAAGCTAAGGCACACACATGGTTGTTAAATTGTAAGGGCCGATGTTGAATGTGAACCACACCTAAACGCCAAGTTTTTTTTTCAAATTTTATTTGACATTTCTCTATTTAAGATTTACTCAATTTGAGCCATGGAGAGATACACAATCCAACAACGTGTTAAAGTTATCCAGACTTATTGTGCACTTCGTGATTTTTTTGGTCAATTTGATCGTCCAAATCGCAAAAATCGTGGAAAAAATTCTGTAGAAGATGTGAGAACACCAGTACATGCTCGTACAGCTCGTACTGCAGAAAATATTGCTGCTGTTCGCGATAGTGTGGCTGAAGAGCCACCTGAAGAGTCTACCTGAACTCGTCGTCGTGCCCAACAATTGCACCTCTCACGCTCGTCGTTGATGAACATTATGCATAAAGACTTGCATTTACACGCTTACAAGGTGCAATTGGCTCAAGAACTAAAGCCTCTTGACCATTCCAAACGTCGTGATTGGGCAGAATGGTGGCAAGAAATGGCAACAGTGGATGATCAATTTTCGAAGAAAATCATCTTCAGTGATGAGGCACATTTTCACCTCAGTGGATTCGTCAATAAACAGCCGCATTTGGGCAAATTAGAATCCAAGAGTGATTGTCGAAAAACCAATGCACCCACAAAGAGTGACTGTTTGGTGCGGTTTATGGGCTGGCGGCATCATCGGGCCATATTTTTTCCAAAATGAGGCCGGTCAGGCAGTTACTGTGAATGGTGTTCGCTATCGTGAGATGATAACGAACTTTTTATGGCCCGAATTGGAAGATATGGATTGGACGATATGTGGTTTCAGCAGGAAGGTGCCACTTGCCACACAGCTAACGAAACAATGGCTCTTTTGCGCAACAAATTCAATGTCCGTTTTATCTCACGTAATGGCTATGTCAATTGGCCGCCAAGATCATGTGATTTGACACCGTTGGACTTTTTTCTTTGGGGTTATATGAAAGAAATGGTGTACGTCGATAAGCCAGCAACAATTCAAGAGCTAAAAGATGAGATAATTCGGTACATTAACGGCATAGAACCTCCACTATGCCTCAGGGTAATCGAAAATTTGGACCATCGGATGGAGGTGTGCCGCCGTGGTCGCGGCACCCATTTGGCCGATATTTTGTTCCATGCATAATTGAGTAATACCAATATATCATAATAAAATAAAATTACAATAATTTCCTAAATAGTTTGTGTTTTATTCAAAATCAACATCGGCCCTTGAAATTTAACCATTTATGTGTGTTTCATGTCAATGATCAACTTTATCTAAAGCCTTAAAGAAATTTAAGAAAATGTTAGACAATTTTTTTGAACATCAAGAAAATCTTTGTTGCCATCACTATTTTTGCAACAAAAAGAAACATATTTAAGAAAGAAGTTGTTAAAAGAGAATTTTTAAAAATTTCTTACAAAAGAATACCATTTGGTATCATAAAGTTTATTTTATTTTAGTTTAGTTGATTTTCTTTTTTAATTTTTTCAGCACTAACAATTTTACTCTAACTCAAATGCGAGTATATTTGAACATTGGCATTTCCTATTGAAAGAATAAGTAAGTAGGTACTAACTAACCCCTTTATATTTCTTTACTTTTTGGCCGCTTTGAAACACTCGTATTACTCGTATTTCA